>JAOXNQ010000006.1:1312058-1391891 GCA_028571165.1 Hypoxylon perforatum | reverse complement strand
ATCTTGCCCGTTGAGTGCCGGTAGCTCGCGGGCGACGAGATCCTAGCCGCTCACGAAGTTCAGATCGACCGCTTCGGTGTCGCGGCCGGTGTCCGCGACATCTCGCCGACAATCTGGCCAAGCGCTTCTACCTGTGCATCCAGCCACGCGAGCTCCTCCGCGCTGATGTAGTCGGGGTGGGGAAAAGTGTTTTTCGTCTGCGCCGGGTCGTGGGTGCCGCTCGACGTAACGATGACGCGCGCGTTGGGCGCGAGGTGCGGGCGCAGCAGGTGGAAGAGCAGCGCGTGGCCCACGTGGTTGATGGCGAACGTTGACTCCAGGCCGTCGACGGTCTTGCTGACGGGGCCGGGGAACTGCAGGCCGGCGTTCAGCAGGAGGGCTTGGATCGGCGGGCGGTCCTTCGCCGCCCAGTCCTCGGCGTACTGGCGCACGTTCTGTAGGTTTGCGAGGTCCAGCGGGATGTATATCGTGTTGGCCTGGCTGAGCGTCTTGTTGATGGTGTCGGCGGCATGTTCCTTGTCCGAACGCGATGAGATTACGACCAGGTACTCGGGATGCGCCCGCGCGATTTCGAGCGCGGCGTAGTAGCCAAGATTGATTGTGCCACCGGTGATGATGACTGAGCCCTTGTAAGACATTATGATTATATGGGTATACGGCAATCTGGGAAAAAGTGCTAAGTAAAAATATACAGGTGACAGGGGTATCTTGAAAGATCAAATGCCGCTTTTTGGCCTGGTTTCGGAATCGGATTACTGTTTAGGTATCTTAAAATGCTGCTTGTATTTATTATGACGAGAGAGGCGTTGGATGGGAATGGCCGCCTCTATATACATAGTTCGAAAATTCCTAGCGACAGTATTGTCGGCTTTCTTTGTATCTATCACCAGTTTTGCCCATGTTAACTCCGTCAAACGGTGCCGCCCGGGAGCCGGTCAGCGGTCGCCTAGCTTGGTATAATTTTATCGTGCGTCGGGAGTTAGGGGTTATGGGGTTTTATTAGCTGACATTTGGTAGGCGGGCGCCGAGGAATCCGAACCGCGCATTTCGCTGGGCAGATTCGTAAGCTCAGAGCATTGAGGGGCAGCAAAACAGGGGTTCGATTGGCTAAACACCATTGAAGCTATATCCATGGAGGGTTAGGCAGAGGACATGACGCATCTGGTCTGAGCTGGTTGAGACTTAGATCATATCAGGTATTTACGAGAAAGCTCCCGTAAAGCTCATGAAATCTCTCCCGTTACTCCCAATGAGCCATGTGGCTGGCATTGCTCAACGTAACCCATTTGACTTTGGCAATGCTCTTGAGCCACGGCTCAATGCCACGACCCATCACTTCGGCACGGTCGCCGTTGAAGAGCAGCGTTTCGACCTGAATGTTGTGTGCTTCTTTCCATGGCTCCCAGTCCTTGAAGCTACCGACGATGGTGAATTTGAAAGTTCCTCGCCTAAAGAGTCCGGTAAGCCCCTTCCATGGTGGACAGGGTAACTGGGCAGGTGCTTACGTAGTGAGATAGAGTTCGATCTTCCCTGAGGTGGTCAAATGCGACTTTGGCAGGGTCTGGTAATGGGTCAAGTTTGTAGGAGTGGCGGGCGAAGAACACAGCATTCGCCTTCCGGAACTCTTCGCTGTCACAGTCACCCTTGCGCTCGTATCGCTGAACGGTATACCGCACACTCGGCGGCAACTAAGAGAGATGTTTGTAGCCCTCTGAGTATAATGGCATGCCTACAGGCCCACCGGCAATAATAAGTTTTCTCAGACCTTTCGGCCGACGTGAAGCGTAGGCGCCGGCGAGAATGCCACCCCAGCTCTGGCCGAGAACGGAGAACCCAAGCTCTCATAACTGGAGATAGTCGACCAGATTGTCAAGCTCGGCGACGAAGAGGTCCCTTGTCCAGAATGACTCGTCATTGAGTTTCTTTCTGAAACGGGTGGAGTGGCCGCAGCCGACCTAATCGTAGAAGATGATGGGAGATTGTGCTTCTTATAGATCAATCATCATGCTCATGACCAGCATCAGGACCGCCGTGTAAAGCAATGAGAGGTGGCGAGTCTAGTTCGCCGACGACTGCGTATCATGTCTTGCAAGGCTTCGAGGATCCAGGCGCCTGGAAGTCCACTTCGCCTTGGCGTGGTAGCATGTTGGAAGGTCTGGATATGACAAGAGTGGATGAGGTTTTAACAATATGAGTGATTGAATCTAGCGTAACAAGATAGAAGATAGCAGCACTGAGGTGGTCATTGAAAAAAGATGAAGAAACGGGGGAATGCCAACAGAGAAAGCCAAAGACATCTGTTAGCGGGGTTGTGCCCGTCAGCCAGCCAACCTGCATAGAGGCTGCTTAGTATTCTGTGTAACCACAACAGCCCTGTAACCAACCATGTTTCGACATCAGAGCAACAATCTCCAGTGAGATCCGAGCTAATCTAGGTTGCAGGATATTTTTTATTAACACTGCTCTTTCTGATCCGAATATTGAACAGGGCGCAGGAGCTTCGCTCTCTACGATGGACCATATGACTAGTAACCTAATGCGCCGTGCTAATTTACAGCAGCGTATGGACCAAGTCGAGTAATTAATCGGTTTGACTCGGTTTGACTCGGGTTGAATTGATACAAATCAAGGAAACATGATTATTTGGTTTGACTCGGCTTGGTCCATACGCTGATTTACAGCCACAACTGTAACGCTAGCACTACATAGGCGCTATAATTCCTGGGGGTTAGCCCTAAAGGTCCCTATAGCTACAGCACCCTTATAGCACATGACTCCCTATAGGTTTTAGGGACCAAAACGCGCCCCTGGCCAGCATTTTGTCGACATTTCGCTTACTAGCACGATTACGTAAGGGCCCGTAACTGACATCGAGCTTCATGTAAGGTCTCCTCACCGCGTTGAAGGGCCCGGATGAATTCGAAAGTCAAACCCTCTCTCTAGCGATGATGTCGCTTTAATCTGACTCTGGCTGGGTAAACGTCTGCAAAGGCTACGAAGACGAGAGAGAGTGAAGGCAACTTGAGCTTTGTGCTACCAAAAGGGTGACCTTGCAATGGCTTGATGCTACCCCGGTCACTTACCTTACAAGAATAATCAGTCTCGATTGGGTTCTTCAAAGATCTTAGCCCATTAGAGCCTCAAGTGCTGCAAAGCTGGCGCTTCGGTTCTGTATTGATGTTGTAGAGGGACAGATTCAAGGAACGCTGTAATGCCCATAGATTACGTAGCACACCATTGATAACTTCATAAATCTATCAAATGAGCTTTATTCATTTAAGAGCACTTATCCAGCCACAGCTGCGATGACGTCGAATTGCCATGCCACTCAGTGAAACAAAAACCAAACGCCAATAAATCAACAGCTCATATCCGGCTTTTTTGCGATGAGCATCGAGAGTTATCGCTTCTATAGCAGTAAAAACTTGAGCATCATAGATAAAAGACCCCTAGTCCGAAATGCCTCCTAAGATAACCCCGACGCCCTTAGCTTCTCTTCGCGTCTCGCGTCACTCTATCCCGGCACACGGCTTGATCCCAAATACCAGCATCCAGAACAAGCCTCTAATTCATTATCACGGGGTATTTCCAGATGCGACGCTCACCGCATCCTCCGTAGAGTCACATCTCACCTCAGTCGGCGTTGTGGAACCTCAATGGCGTTTCACCATGTACAGCACAACTCACTTCCACTCTACAACTCACGAGCTGCTATGCATCACCCGGGGAAAAGCGAGGCTCTGCTTCGGCGGTGAGGACAACCCGGAGCGGGTAGAGAAGGACGTTGAGCAAGGCGACGTGTTGGTTTTGCCCGCGGGCGTCGGCCATAGGCTGCTGGAAGATCTCACCGGCGGATTTGAAATGGTAGGGAGCTACCCCAAGGGCTGCAATTGGGATATGTGCTACGGGAAGAAAGGTGAAGAAGCCAAAGTGCAGAGCATCTCAAAATTGCCATGGTTTGAGAGAGATCCCATCTACGGAGAGAAGGGTCCCGTGCTCGAAGTCTAACGGCGGATAAGTCGGGAACTCCGGAATCAGCGACAGCGAAACAAGCTGCGGTCGTCTTATTAAGTATTTCTTTGTCTGGACCGCCAGCTCCCAACTAGCAAAGTGAGAACAAAAGCTACCTACTCATCTATTATTATAGAATTTCTTTGTCGGTAGAAACGATACGTCTTTTCTCAATTCAACAACCAGCCAGTGCGCCAACATTAAAGAATGCGGATGACAGCTGTCCCGAACGTCTACGGCGCACTTCCAACGCGACTCAAAATGCCTCAGCCGCAAATTGCTACTAACCTGCTCCAGATACCGAAGGAATGGCAGCCGAAGAAACCCGTATGCCAATGCGAATGTAAGAAGTTAGGCGTCGGCGTATGCAACGACGCGCCTGTCGGCTCGCATGATCCCGATGGCATCTTGTGCAACCTCTGCTATTTCGAGTTGACCAAGATGAAGGGCATCCGGCAGTATGAGGCCTGCAACTACCCGCCTCAGGTGCCGAGCCGCCCGTCATCCACGGAGTCACGTCGCAGCAAGGAAAGAGACCTGTCATTTTGGACACGTCGAGGAAGCAGCATCAGCACCAGCACCCAAGGTGCTAGTCAGAGCACCGATAAAGTTTCCCCATGAGACACCCGACGTACCTACCTGATTCCTTATTTCGACTGTTTTAAAGGAAACCTCCACATCCTAAAATATTTTTAGCGAGGAATCATGATGCTGCAAGAACGACGACTGTTCCATCTCGGCAACCGATACAACAGACCGAAATCACACGACCGCCCATTGCCCACCTAGGTACGCATCGCGACGGGACCGAAACCAAATTAGCATCGAATCATGTGCAAGATTATCATCACGTATCGTTGCGGCTGTAAGCCGTACGAGACCAGCGTCCCTTGCAAGAAGCCTGGCTGCCAGTCATTCAAGGAGGTGATCCAAGAACCACCTTGCCAGCTATGCGAAAAACAAGTCGCCGATACCGAGTTGGCAGCAGCGGCGCTGCGAGCCTAGCTCCCGTGGTCATCGTCTCGGGCTTTGAAATCGAGGGATGCTCCTCCGGTCTAGGCAAGGAGGCTCGCCGAAGGGAGTGCTGCTTTGATTGCTTCGCGGATACCTTCCGAGCCGAGTATCTTCAAGTTTGGCAACGGGACCGATACCCACAATCCTTCCAGAGGGAAACCTCACACCCATAGCGGAAACGACCTTACTCGCGGCGGCGGCGGATTGGTCGCCTGGACGCTTTGGACAAACGATACAAATTTAGAATGCCGCTTCCAACGATTCCATTATCGGGACGCATCTATCCCGTCTTTCGTCCTGCAATTTCCCCCGAAACTCGGAGCACCGATGTCTGATTGCCTGTGCTGGATTTTAATTTCGACTTGTTGGTACAACCTGCTGAGGGGGCTGAGCTCAATTGAGCTCAATTGTGCCGGATCGAAAACAAAGTGGTGAAGATGAATGCGGGAGAAGTTGGATTGGTTTTGTCTAGGGCGTTAGTCGAATTCTTAGGTATGGTAGGGTCGTTTCTAATTCAATAACGTCTTTGATCTTAAGACACAGGGATGTTTTACATGGGCACGTCGTTGGCTGCCGGCCGTCTTTCATCCCTTGATTCGTCCGACTGCGCTGGCCACCTACTCATCTGATTGGCTACGTTTGTGATGTGTAGAGTCCCCCATACCGAGTCCCATCACACTGCCGTAGGGTTTAATTATCACGTCACATGGGCGGCTGGCCCCGTCAGGAACGACACAGCAGCAATCATGGTTTGCGGCAATCGCGATGCTTCTAAGTTTCTGGTATATAAGACAGCGTCGCAGTCCGCCAAAATGATTCGGTTTCGCTTCGCACAGCAGCACCAACAGCAGCATCAAAATCACAGGATCTCACAACAATAACAAAGCACCGAGATACCTACATACATCTACACTAACGAACGAAGACTTCGAAAATGCTCTACAAGACCCTCCTATCGGCTCTCCTCTTCGGCGCGCTCGCCATCGCCGCACCGCCGACATCTCCCGTCTCCTCTCTGTTACAACCACGCACTGACGCCTGCTCGGCGGACCCGAATGTGGGCTACTGCAAGACACTCACATACAACGACCGCACGGCAGCAGGCGCCCCTTCAGGAGACGCCTGCCGGAACACCTGCCGGTCGGTGCTCGCAGACGCGGGCGACTGGACCGTCGATTTTCACGGCAAGGGCGCGGGCTACCTCAACATCATGCTCTCGTCGGCGTGCTCGTTCGCCGTCTCGCGCGTCTCGGACAAGGACGCCGCGCAGTTCGAGTTCCCCATGCACAACCTGGACATCCTGGACGTCATCGGCGGCGCCGTCGGCCGGTTCGCGGGGAAGCATGGTGGAAACGTCAAAGCCGACGGCACGATGGATTGCAGCGGCCATGTGGTCAAGTGGTACGTCGGTTAGGCGACTCGACTCCAGAGGATGGGATGCATCATGGTGGCGTTAGGTGGTCAATGGGTCTATGGGGGATAGCGGAAGGTTGATGGTTCTTGGGTGGGAGGAACATGCATGGCTGTAGGGCCGGCCGGAAGGCGTTTTTGGTTTGGAGAAGCAATATTTACAATCGCGATCAATTTCCAATCTTGATGTCTTATTTTCACGGTACGTGATGTGAGATCTTGTCTTTTCTATGCCTGTGCCTGAAAATGCGGCTAAGAGAGCGAAGCTATTGGTTAAGTGCAACTGCATCATGCATCGTGAATGTCCCTGCAGGGGTTCCAGGGGGGAATGCGGGGGAAGAGGGGGAGGAATAGCGCCATGTTTAGTCATCAATGGTGGTATCGTGTTTTATGCATAACATATGGCGACGCCGGAATCTGAATTAGAGTAACTCTGGCGTGATTGTGCAAATACAAACCGGCCAATTGCAGTTTCAACCATGGATATGCCACGAGCATCTTAGCTGTAATCAATCGCGACACAGTTAGGAGAATAGAGGAACCAATCGCTAGGTATTGCGAGGGATGTATTCTCCTGTTGCATAATTCAAACCCCCGGGAATGGACACGGCAGCGCCTCAATTCGTCTACACGCAAGTGGCCAGGCCAGATGAAATCAGGATTCTAACTCTCTATCCAGGGGCAGACGATGACAGCCTCCAAGGGTCCATAAGCCATATTGAACTTCCGGCTTATAATTCTCCAAACCCGTCATTTTTATCTGACCTACGACAACCTAACAGAAGAGCCTTACGAAATACAAGAAGAATTCTTGATGTTTTCGAGGCTCAGGCACAGGAGAATAGTCAGTCGGTGAATTATGTGGACTCTGGTGGTAAAGCTTGGCGTTGGGAGCTTTCAGAAAGGAGAAGGGACTCCGTGCGAAGGTCCATTCATGGGCGGTAAATAGTCTCTAGCTATGCCTCGAAGAGAACCCCAATAGCTGACTATATCTAAAATAGAGAATTCTTCGTAGAAGAACCAGTCGTGAGATTTGACTGTGGACGAGTAGAATATGATCAAGACACATATGATGCTCTATCATATACGTGGGGCAACCTAGAGAAAACGAATCAGATAACTATCAACGGTGGAACTCTTGATATTACTAAAAACTTATTTACGGCATTAACGAAGCTGAGGTCGCCAACCGAAACACGACGTCTATGGATTGATGCAATATGCATCGACCAAGAGAATATCCAGGAAAGGAATCATCAGGTGCACATGATGAAACGGATCTTTGGGACTGCCTCATCTGTCATAGTGTGGCTTGGTGACTCTGAAGGTAGCGTATATGATACCATGGAGATGACCCTCAAGTACAGCTGGAGCCGAGGGAGGAAGGATCTTTTCAAATATCCCGAAGAAGCTCTTAGGGGGTTGGATGTACTGTTCAATCGACCTTGGTGGAAACGCATATGGATCGTCCAAGAAGTAGTGGCCGCAGGAGAGATAGTTGTTCTATTAGGAGATACCATTTTTCCTTGGGCGATGCTCACGAATCTATGTCGGGCCATTCAACTGGTGGAGTTCCTCGCCCATCCTTTGGCACCAATGGTTCGCTCCTGTGGGTACCAGAAATTCACAGTTCTCGAACACTTCAGGCGAAATAGGAGCATGCCACTGGTTCGTTTAGTTCACTGCACTCAGGATTACCAAGCAACCGATTTGCGAGACAAGCTCTACGCCCTCCTTGGCATGACTTCGGATATATCACCTGACGATATCATTCCCGACTACACCAAATCGGTCCAGGAAGTATTCTTGGATCTAGTGAGATTCATGGTAGTTGAGCATCGGAACTTGGATGTTATTTCTTCAGGCCGGTTGACTATCTCTGGCATTTCATCGCCGAGTTGGCTGCCAGATTGGAGGGGTACCAATCAGTTGCGTCCACTAAACAGTGAAGAGTTTGGTGGGCATTTTTACCAAGCTTCGGGGAACACTGATGCTGTGGTAAACATGGCCAAATTTCCAGACATGCTGGAAGTTGAAGGTTGGATTACTGACACGATCAACCTCTTTGACGACACTATCACAGATTCTCATGTAGACTTGCACACTATACGGAGGTGGCAGCAGATTGCAAGCGAGAATGTTGATCCCATTCTACGTACTAGTCTTTTTTGGAGAACAATCGTTATGGACAAAGATCATATAGGAAACCAAGCTACACCCTCATTTGGCAAAGCGCTCGACGACTTCATTGCTGGCTCACACAAAACCAGGTCTAAGTTTGTTCAGCAATTTTCTGACGCGGTCACCAGGGCTGTCTTGGGAAGGCGTTTTTTTATCACGAAGGATGGACGCATGGGCCTTGGTCCCCCTGAAATCCAACTAAACGATCGCATCGCCATTCTCAAAGGATGTCATGTACCTCTCGTACTGCGTGAGACGGGCAGTTACATGGTTCTTGTCGGAGAGGCCTACGTCTCGGCAATGATGAATGGTGAATTGGTGTCCGACTTAGCGAAAGGATGGTACACACTTACATCCATTAATCTAAGATGACAGTGAGAAATAATACAATATAAAATATCTACGAAACTAAGCCGCATATTTAGAAGAGGCATTGAGAACATATTATCAAAACATGGTCCCAAGTTGTCATACTTTCTGAAAGCTAAATCACACAATAGTGAAAGTGGTTCATGCGACTCTTGACCTTGGGAATCGTCGAAACCACATGGGTTTGGCATAAATATGACTTGATGAGCTAGTTTTCTAAGTAAACATCAATACTACCTATATCCCAACCATCATTCAAGTAAATAGTTCGAACATTAGATCAGCCTCCGCGTAGTTTTGGAAACTGTAAGCCTATCATTGCCCCCGGGCGACCATCGCCCCGTAGGACCTTCACGATTGCTTCTTAAAGAACACTAAAGCTAGCAGAGCGGGTACCACCCTCGGCGACGACCTCATTGAAGCGGGATGAGACCCACGTGTAGCAATTCATTGAAGCACTTCAAAGGTCAGCGCACCTTCTTCCGGGCATCGTTCTGAAGGATTCACTTCTGCACAAAGTGTGATTACCAGCATTCTCGACTCCTTTTCTAAAGAGCTTTCTTCAAGTTGCCGGTCACTAGTAGATAGGCCAGTTGATTCGTTTTTTTGCTCTGAGCTTGCTATTATACCAACACCACCGCTCTACCTTCAATATGGACACCGTCAGTAATTACACTGAGTCGGGCAACCATCGTTTCCCAAAACGGCCAGAACTATACACAATCCCACCCGAGTATACGTGGGCCGAGCCAAGCAACTACGGGGGTTGTCCCTTGAAGTTTATGGCGGGAGAAACCCGCCGTGCCTTCGGAAGCCCGGATCCTAACTACCAGGTAGTTGATCTCGACTATGATTTCAAACTCGTACCTTTTTCGAAGACTCCTGCTGCTGTCGCTGTGACCGGTCTCTGCGGTTGCACGAGTATTATAATAGTGTCACGCCGCGGAGCGTGGGCTAACCATATAGTAAGTTATTATGCTGATGACTTACTCAATGTACGCAAGAATACAGGTGCTAATATAAAAGTGCTTAGTGGGAGGAACCGTCCATGATCTCCGTCGTCGACACAGACTACGAAGCTGAGGAATTCGACCCGGGTTACGCCACAAGACGAGAAGCATCCGCAAAAGAACAATTCCCAATATTCAAGCGGGAAGTCCTTGACACCCTACTTCAGCTCAAGGATCTGAGAAACAACTGGGACTCGAGTGACCCCGCAGCCATATCGTCTCTTTTTAGTGACGACGCTCACCCGAATATTTACATTTTCGGCCCTTACGGTTGGCATCAATCCAAAAAATCTCGAGAGGAATTACAGCCATGCCCGAAAGATACACCCATGCAGTACGCAGAGTATAACGATATGATGAAAAAGAAATTATGGGAGATATTCGGGCCATCAGTCCCCATCAAAGTAATCCCTTATACTCAACGTCAACATATTGATGACGATGCTGAGGATGGTAAGTAACCGTTCACCCGGCTCCAAATATTCCAAGTCTTAAACTCTGATATTATCTAAGTCGAATTTCGGTCGCACGAAGGCAAGGTCTTAGTTCAGTATAGACCTGCTATACCTTGTAAATGGAGGGATGTACGCTCTAAAAAGTATGATGCAGCATGGAGGATCTGGTTTGAGGGCCGGCTTGAGCAGCAGCACAATTGGGAACCTATGGGTGAATTTCAAATATCGGACTTGTAAGTACCTCATACTACTTGGCCAAGTGATATAAGACGAGTGTCATTCTAATTTCATTGCGACACAGTACCCCTGAAGGACCTCGAGTTGCCACGCGATCCTAAGCAATTTTTGCTGATCTGACAATCGCTCGTAGTATAGAGTAGGTAGATACCTATGTGGAGAGTCTTGTTCTCTTTTGTATCTTCTTTTTCTTCTCGTCTTTCTCTTACTTTCCAACTGCTCTTAGAGTAGGTATTTTCTCCTAAAGCATTCCATACTCTCTCTATCTCTACCTCTTATTAACTACTTCTCTACACTTAAGGAACCATTTACTTTTACAAATTTGCCGCTACTTGCTTGGTATCTGGTTTCACGCCGCCAGATTGACGTTTGTATCACCGGCGCCAACAACCTTCGCATGCTTCGCCGGGTAATCACCCCCACCAATACTCGAGCGCTTCTGCCCACGGTTGGGATCAGTCTCCTGAAGAGCACGCCGGTTCTCGAGTGCGTGCTCCAGAGGAGGCGCGTTGGGAACACCCAGGAGCTCGCGCTTCTTGAAGAACTCCCATCCCAGCTCGTAGGCGAGCGTATGGATACCCTCTCTGGGGCCGCGCTTCTCCATGAAGGTGGTGAGCTGAGAGCGGGAGATGTGGCCGAGAGCCAGCCGGAACTGGTCGACTGTCCAGTTCCCCTGGAGCGTGAAGACCTTGATCATGGCCCGGATCTGGTCGCAGTTGCGATCGATCTCGGTGCCTAGGTGTAGCTCCAATTCGTACTCTTTCGGCTTTGAGTTCTGCTTGACGACGGAGCCTGCTAAAGTATGGTTGTTGTGAGTACGAAAGGCAAAGCCGGGTTGGGGGGTCATATGGATGGTTACGTCGATGCTGTCTAGGACGGCCGCTTGGTCACGGATGTGGAAAAGCTCGTTCTGGGTTCTTGGGTTCCTGTCGCCCAAGATACCGTCTATAATCTGCATCTTTCTATCGATTTCGTCATCGTCTAGTCGCCACCTGGCGACGAGAGCAGCATACTCCAACACCTCGGCGGTATTGAGGTCGGAGAAAACAGCCTTGCGGGTGTGCTCTCGCTTCTCCTCTGCAACGTCGGTGTTGATGAAGTCCATTAGGAGGTCCCGGAGATAGTGGTTCGACACGTCTTTCAAGATCTCTTTGGGTCCAAAGCGGCCCCAGTTGACATATTGCATCCCGTCCTCCAAGCCGGCGGGGTTCGGACCTTGCTGCACGGCGAACCAAATGATTAGCTCGGTATAGGCTGAGGCAAAAGCTTCAGGACGTATATCGGCGGCAGATATTAGAGTGTCGATGAGCTCGGCATTGGATTTGGGGATAGCACCGGGTGCCTGGACGAAGTTAGTGATCCAGCTTCATGATGTGATAGTTGATGCACGGCAATACGTACCGCTCTGGAAACTGAAAATGGAGTTTCTGGTTTCTTGTTGGGGTTAAACGAAGACTCTTCTATCGTCGGGTTTCCGATCTAGGTGCAAGAAGTTAGCGCCTGGCCACCCATACAAGTTGAATTCTGGATCAAGGCAATTGTCCCACCTTTCCGTTCTGTGAAGCCATTTTGAGAATGATAGAACAATAGGGGTTCAATAACTTCGGATTTGGTGAAATACTGATACGTTCTAAGATGCGAACTAATGATTATGATGGAAAACTCCCTTCACCACGGAGACGGATCAAAGGCGTCCTTAAATAGGAACTCAAGTAAACAAACGCGTCGCGCTCTCTTCACTATTCTACGTCATCTTATCTACAGCGCCTGGTAGAGATTTTCAGACGTGAAACTCCCAGATATTCGGATCGATGGCCTTAAACGTCATATCTGATCAGTCATTCCAGGATCCCGGACTGATCTTCGCAATCAACATAAGCTCGATTAGCATCGTGTAAGCCAGGTACAAGAAATAAGCACTACAAAGGGAGGTTAAAAACGGAATTGCAAACAAGAGTCATTTGAAAAGAATAATAACAGATTTAAGCAGTGTACCTATTGATACACGATTTGTGTTGTGTGTGGAAGAAGATGGTTCTCAGTAAAATGCTCTGTTATGATAAGGCATACGGTTTATATGCATACTTGCATACTTGCATTTGCATGATCTACCTACCCCCTAGTCGCTTGTTACCCTAGCTAGCTCCGACGTCATGTCTGTGCATGATATTCGATGGTCTGTGGGCAATTATCTCTAGTATCTGCAATCATTCGCTAAGTTTGTGAGTATCTCTGATCGAAGTCTTTTAACACTTTCATACTTACACCATCTAAAACATTTTAAGAAATCATCTAGGTATGAGGTAAGTAAAAAAAAGAGGCGAAAAAAGCGCCAGGAACTTGAGCTCACGATAAGATAGACTACCTGATAAAGGGCGCGATCATGATAACCAATTGACCAATGACGGTGCTAAGTTCTACTCAGTCTAGCGGGTCTCTACAGGGCATGATGTCATGTCCCGAGTCACGATGTCCAAATGGCTGTTCAACTCCACACTTTCCATGAAGCCGCATACGCACTTGACAGTCTAGATGGTCCAGTGCTCTGGTAGCTCGATTCCCTGATTGATGCTTCCTTGCTTAGGCGTGAAGACTTGCCGCCGACGGCGCGGGTAGACCCCCACTCTGACCTGAAGTCCTCTTCCTCGAATAATTTTGAGATGCAAACTGAACTCCGGATACCCTTCACCGTCCTGACTTTGTCGGGTCTATGCTCCCTGGTTTTTAGCACCTCGATTTATTTCTATAATTCTGTTATGCTGGTTTAAATTTTGGATTTCATTCTTTCAATTGGATATCTCCTAGTTTATCCACCTTAAGTTCCAAGCTCTAATCCCGCAAAGATGTCCAACCCGCCGCTTCCTCCAGACCTTGACAGTCCGTCAGAAACCCAAAGTCCACAGCCGAAGAGATGGGTCTCTCAGAAGAGGGCTATTGTGCTCTTCTCGAGTATAGCTATCGCCTTGTACGGTTATGATCAGGGTATGATGTCGCTCGTAAATACGAACCATTCCTACCTCCGCACCATGGGTATCTCGGGGGACTCAAGCATGGTCGGCGTGATCGTCTCGGTGTACTATCTCGGGTGTCTGGTTGGTGCCATCATAGCCTCAGACATGGCCGACAAGAAGGGACGAAAACTGGCCATTAAAGCGTGTCTTTATACCACCGTAGTCGGAAATCTTCTTATGTTCGTGCCGGGGCTCTTCCCGTGGACATCCGACGTCACATGGCGCGGCGGTTCCTGCGCACTCATGCTTATTGGACGCGTGGTGCTGGGACTTGGCGTTGGGGGCATCGACGCCACTATTCCCGTTTACAGCTCGGAGCTCTCTAAGGATGGCGCTCGCGGAAGTGCTTGTAAGTGTCTCCAATACAGGCTCCAACTACAAGTCTCATAACGGCCTTCACCACTCCTCAAATGCCTGGATATTATGCCTAATCTAATGCTCTCCCAGTGGCCAAAGAGTTTCAGGCAAACATCGTCGGGCTGTTCTTAGCCTTCGGATTCAATGTAGGGTTCACTTCATGGCTAGGGAAAGAGAGCCAGTGGGCCTGGCGTCTTCCTATCATTCTCATGCAGGTATTCCCATGGGTATTAATCTTCATAGTTAAGAGTTTGCCGGAATCGCCGCGCTGGTTTATAAGCGAAGACAGGGTCGACGACGCCAGAAAAGCTCTCGTCGGTCTTCACGGGGAGGTTCGGGCGGACGAATTCCTTGACGAATTCCATAGAGCCCAGCAACAGGAGTCGGACGAGAAAATTGGATACTTGGATATGTTCAAACGAGACGGCAGTCAGTTCCATCCTACCATGGTTACCATCATGGGCCAGGTCAACCAGGCCTTGACAGGCTACGGGGCTGTCTCTGTATATGGCCCGCAGATATTTGAGCTTCTGGGATTGGGTATATGGGAGGCAGAGATGACGACTCTTCTCAACTATTTCATCTACATGGTAATGATGACAGTAGCTTGGAAGAAAATCGATGTGGTGGGACGAAGGTCGCTCATGCTTTGGGGTTCCGTGGGCTTGGCGGCTTGCTTCGGACTCTTAGCCATCTTTGGTGGTCTCGCCTTGGACTTCTTTCGCGGACCAAATCTGACAATAGAGATACTCGGCTCGACCGTCCTCGTCGTGTCGACATCGATTTTCGGAATATGCTGGCTGGCCACCGTCTGGCTGATCCCGACGGAGATCTATCCGAGCGGGGCCCGCGCGCAGGGCAGCGCCATCAGCGTCATCGTGTGGGGCCTCGCCAACTTCGCCGTTACGTTCCTGACCCCGCTCGGTTTCAATTATTTGAAGTACTGGCTGTTCGTCGTGTTTGCCGCGACCAACGTGTTCGCCGGCTGGTGGACCTGGCGCTTCTCGCCGGAGACGGGCGGGCGGAGCTTCGAAGAGAACCAGGAATTTTTCGTAACGGCCAAAGCGGAGGGCTCCTGGGTCGTGAAGAAGGTCGACGGCGGCAAGTTCCAGCGCATGCCGCCGAAGCAGCAGGACGTCGCGAATGTTGAAGATGGCGAGGTTGCTAAGGACAACCCTTCGGAAAACACACCTTTATTGGGGCAGTTTAGCGAGTTAAGATAACCTTAGGCAGTAGCATTATCTCCAGCGATTAACTTCAGCAATGGCCTTATGAGCTGGGTAGCTATTCTATGTAATAGAAAGAAAGCGATGATTATTACCGCAGATTGTTTTTGAATATCAAACCTAAACTTAAAATGTGTCCCGTACTTAGTAGGAGAATGCGATGTTGTATAGTGTCACATAAGGCGCGATTGCATGCTTACAATAGCGGCGTCTCATTTGCAACATTTCGAATTTGGCATGCGTCTTAAGTATCATAATTAACCATAAGACCATGATGATATACTTAACGAGATATCTGACGATAGAAACGACTACTTCATTTTCCAAGTGCCTACGACGCATCGGTCTGTGGCGGCCATAACCAAGTGGCTACATCAACTTCTTTATTTTTATTAGGTAATCAGACCTCTAGGAGCTTTTCCAGGAGCTGTGGCGTAAGGCGCCGGGGCTTCTAATATCACCACCCGCGCTACCACCTAAATTACCAACTAAAGCGTATGGCACGGTGGCCAAGGCCGCAAGCCAAACCTAACCCCCTATGAGGGATGCAAAAAGAAAGAGAATAATATCCATATTAATTCGAGATCAAATGCTTACGCAGCTTCTTTCCCGGGCGCGCTTCTGCGGCCGGGCTATGCAGCTTGTGACCAATACATTTATTGATATGTCATGTACCTCGCCAACTGATGCGATCCTACATGGCCCCCAGGCTCCAAGGCATACTTCCTGCTATGTTACAATGGACTGACTCGGCAAATCAGGCCCCAATTGTGCCAATTTTCCTCTGATATGATATATATAATTCTTCTCGCAATTGTTTTCGCTGTCGCTTTATCCCCCTGGTACCTACATAGTTTAGCAGCGCGAGTCTCCAATATGTCTCTTCTCAGCTCGTTTAAATTCTACCGAAATACATCTACTGGCTGGAAAAAGGCTGCCCAGGTCAACTGTCTCTTGCTTATCGTCATGTCAATTACGCTGATAGGGTGCCTCGTCGCAGCAGCGTTACGAACCGGCGGCATCCAAAAGGCACTGTTTTTCTACGAGGGAGATTGCGATGGAGATAATATTTCTCTTGTTAACACGATCATTCATTTGCTCATCAACGTTGTATCTACTCTTGTGGCAAGTCCATTCCCTAGAATATTCTTAGATCTATAGATTAGCATCCAATATAAATTTACACTGACCTTACGTGTTACAGTAAGTAAAGCCTACATTACTTAAGTACGGCCTAAAACCGTTGGCCAAAAGGTTTAACCGAGCTATATCATATGAAAATACCTGTTAATTTCTGCATATTAGGCTTGCTTCAAGTAATTTTTTCATGCAGGTCTTAAACTCCCCTTCAAGAGAAGAAGTGAATACGGCTCATCGCAAAGGATCATGGCTGGGGATTGGCGTCCCTTCGGTTCGGAATGTTGCCCACGTCTCAAAATTCAAAACCTTGTCCTGGGTGGTTTTACTTCTTAGCTCGATCCCAATCCATCTACTTTTCAACTCTACGGTATTCCAAACAGATCATCGAGAATCTGACTATCATTTAACTATCGCTACCGAAGACTTTGTGAATGGAGGACCTTTTTACCCGCCTGGGGCAAGTCTGTTTCCAAGCGGGTTTCTTCTCGGCAGCTACGGTTACTCTCTCTTTTATTCTTTCAGCAACGATCCTTTTATCAACATCATGGCTGATTACGCTAATGAAGGATCTGATGTTCATAAGTATATAACTCAGGTCGCGGCCAACGCTTCTCACTGGATCAGGCTCGAGACAACGGAGTGCAAACTTGAATATATTGATTGCTCCGGATTGAAGCATCATGGCCACGTAATTCTAATTGCGGATAAGCCTGGCGGTTGGACTCGAGATGGTATGCACAAAATCTTCTTACTATTTTTATTTAAATAAAATGCTAACTTTAAGGAGTAAGCACTTCTATTCACCTAGAGTAAATTCATCTTTGAAAGCTAACTAACGTGCTTCACCCACTGTACCAGCAAATGTGGCATTTTAGAGGTAACCAAACTAATATGTGGAACGAATACGTTCCAGATGAGCCCAATCACCTATTCTACAACACCGCGTGCCAAATGTTTGCGGCATATGAGGATGGCAAACCTCCTCGTTGCCTTAGCCGCTGCATAGAAGCTCTCACTGGAGCCGACAAGCCGTATGGAGATCCTTTCAGTAACGGTAACATGTCCATAGACGGGCAACATTGGCGATACTCTTTTCTTGACGAACAAACGTTGGATGATATAAATCAAACCGAAACAATTGATTCATACTACTACTCCGCCTTTCTACCCGGTGCTCTTGACCTGACAATCAAGTATTGTCTCGTTCAGCCGCTTGATAGAATCTGCCGCATTGGGCTTTTGCCCACGTTTCTACTAGGTGTCACTCTCTGTGTCATTATAAAAACATGCACAGCTATCGTCGTTACGGCAATCTTAGTCCGACGAGGACAAACGCCCTTAGTTACGCTTGGGGATGCAATAGCATCTTTCATTGAGAAGCCTGACCCTGCAACAATTGGTCTTTGCACTTTGGGGCAGAATGATGCTCAAGTCCTACCATCAGGCGTAAGGCAGTGGCAACCTTTGCGAAAACGACGAGGAGCAGTCGTCCCTATACTTGTATGGGTAATGAGCTACTCATTATTCGCTATAGGTATTGGTATTTGCGCCACATTCTTTGGAATAGCGTACCAGTCAACTGCATTGTCAGTATCCTAATTACACTATTATTTAAACCGGCACGTACTCAACCATCTTCAGCTCTGGATCCTTTTTTGAAAGCGATCAAAACGCGTTTATTCAACCTGACTTTACTTTCTCCGATGGGGTTATGATTGCCAATGGTTTTCAACTACTCCTTTCCTTTTGCTATCTGGCCTATAACAACCTGTTTACCTGCCTTCAGATGGCCCGAGAGTGGGCATTATTCAGCGAAGATTGCCGCCCGCTACGAGTTACAGACCCTCATATGGGGAATAAGCACCTGTTATTCCAGATGAATTACTAACAGTCATTAGGGCGAACAATACGCTACATACCGACTGCAGCTCCCTTACAAGTATAGTTTGCCACTTATAGGTGTCAGTATATTTCTTCACTGGTTGCTTTCACATGTCATTTATTTATTTGTGTCAACGGGAGGTAAGTATATCACGAGAAGGGAAGGTGCGTTTAAGACGAAATTAACACAATAACAGGCTACTATGAGGCGGCACTCTACTGGACTGATGAAAATACGAGCTTGCCCCCTGATACCACCGTCGCGCTTGGATTTTCAACATACTCGCTATTTGCAATGTTGATAGTGTCCTGTCTCCTAGTCCTAGTCCCTATTCTACTAAGTCTCAAACGACTCTCACCGCATATGACGAATATCGGAAGCAACTCGTTCGCACTCTCTGCCGCCTGCCACGTATCAAGGCTATCCCACGCCGCGACGCCCCCAGAGTACTCAACGACGCCTTACTTAACCGAATCATCGCGTCATCTCGATATTTCCCGTCTGTCACTTGACGAACTACTCATAGACGCCACTAGCCTAGGCGAAAATGAGATGCAACACCTGGCAGTAACCCGCGAATCCTCATCTCAGTACTCGCTAGCTTCGGAGCGGCCAATCAGTAGCCGAGCCCGGGAAATAGACAGCGATGGTCCCAGTCAGCGGAGTCTCTTCAGAAACCTCGCCAGAAGCAAGATCCGTTGGGGTGTCATTTAGATGCCCCCAGAGTGGTATGCCGACTATGAGGACGAGGGCGTCGTCGAGCATCTCAGCTTCGGTGTTGAAGAGGATAACGTACAAGCGCCGGTGCCAGGGCGCCTGTATGCGTAACCAAGTTTAGGGACAAGTCGTTAGATATCGACTAATCATACAGAAAGGCTTTCACAAAGAGCAACGCTTATGTAACATCAAGAAACATCTTAGAAGGCAGGGGATATTGTCAAAGAATGCTTTATTGTAACCTTCTAATTATACAAATGAGTGTTCTTCTAACAATCTTATAAATACAGTTCTAGGCACTCTTCCACGAGCTCATTCGTGGCCAGGCTGCACAATTGGACTGACATGATAACAATACGTCCCACAATCGCTTGGGCAGTCTCCAGCGTCGATGTTTGACCTAGCGAGTGGGGGATAGAGTTAGCTCCTGACTCCGCAAGTATAAAACGAGATGGCATGGGTAGACGAGTTCTTACTTATAGGCCCAGTTCGTATACGAGGAGGAGCCGCCGTAGCTGCAGCCGTTGATCTCCTTCTGGAGCCCGTCGTAGCACGGGTCTGATTTCAGGGTAGCATCTGCCGTGCCTATGTTGTCGATGCGAAATGTGATATGTCGGCTGTTATGGTTGATGCAAATCTCACGCCAGTGTTGGTCCTTGTCCTTGCCGACGTAGAAGGTCTGGAGCAGATTATTGTCTTTGCATAACTGCTTTGCCATGTGGAGTGCCAGATCCTTATCATCTTTCCACTGCTCGCCGTCCCCAAAGCATCCCGCGTAGGCGGTTCCTGCGAGCGCAAAGACGAGGAGCTCTTTAAGAAACATCTTTTGTGAATTAGTTTGTTTGTAGAGATTAAATGTAGGTGTTGGCAGCTTCTCTGAGCAGTAGAGTAAGTGATTGGAGCTGGTGGAACGATGTTAAGACTGATACTAGTTTTTTTTTTACACATACCCGTCAGCTGTATACATACCCGTCAGCGTACATTTATACGTTGATAAATGCTTAAAATATTCAGAGGTTAGGTTACTAATCCCATGATGCCATCAACTCGCTGTTTATCCTGCAGTCGAGCAAATCTCTTCCAACAATAACTCCTCCCGCAACAAACTGTAACAACTTCTCTAGGTGAAAAGGATGCATTTAGACCATACGACCCTCTTGCAAGGTCTTATTGTAAGGCCCTGGAGATGATGGAAGTAGTAGGATTCGATCGAGGAGTTGCTGGCGGATTCCCTACCTACGTAATATGTGGGGCTTCAAACAAAATGAGCGATGGTGGATATCACGATGCGAAAGGATCTTGTGGGAACTACCTCTATAGAAGTGCATATTATTGTACATAATGAATAGAAACCTTCATTATTCCTGAAATTAGCAATATAGGGACGGGATGGATACTTAGATCTATGGTATATTGTGTAAACCTTAACTCAAAAACACTCATCGTCGCCTAAGGGCTGATGATTTCGCATGGACTAGATTAAATGATGCTAATCGTCTGCACCTCCGCTCCAGCAAACCATGAGGAAGCAGGAACCTCGTGTGGATTTTGGTACCTTCGAGACTTTCCTGTAATCACGCCAACTCGTTCAAAAGTACTGGTCGACTGTTTCGGTTCACTTCCAGGTATGGATCTCATGATTGATTCTTCAACCGGTGCCGCAAGGACGAGTCCGTATACGTCATCGCTTGTTGGACGATGAAGCACCCATAGGCAGACGACCTCCTCTCCATGATAGAGAGAGGCGGCATCACGCTGTAATGAGGCTCCCCGAGGAAGAGAGACAGGTGATGGGTGTGCAATGGGCGTCTGTTCCGTGTCGGAGTTCTGATCAGGAATGAAGAGAATTATTTCCCCTAGATCATTGCGGACCCCTAAAATTTCGTTATTTTCAACGTCAAAACTGATCTTCGCCTTCTGCACTTGACCTTTCACCACAATCTGCGCCCCCTTGACCCGTCCGAATGGGTTGCCCGCCCCTTCCAGGAACGTAGCCGCTCGTAGGACCTCTATCCTGCTCTCTGCATCGTAGATCTGCGTGTACCATATCACGGGAGTGATGGCTGACACCCAAGACCACGATGGCCCGCAGTAGATGTCAGGCCGCTTCTCGAAGCGCCGTCCAATGGTACGCCAACACAGTAACCAAGGCAGATCCTCCAGCCAGAGGCCTGCGAGATATGTGCGCGGGACAGCCAGCTTGTCGGTAAGCGAGAACCGCTGAGCCAGTGCCAAGATGGCCGGCAACCTGTCGGACTCGAAGGTTAGCGTGCGATTGCTATATTCACCGATGAGCATGGTCCACGCGCGAGTAGTTATGGGGATTTGCGGTTTCTGCTGTGGATTGAGATGCAGGGTCTCCGTATGGAGACACCTCTTGCACTCTTCGATGATATCGCTCATCGCTTTATCGAAGCCGATCTTTGGACTGGAACCGTCATTGAGGTACTCTAATACCTGGGCGATAGTGCCGCATTCGCAATACAGAGTCGTCTTGCACTCCCAGATAAGCTCGGACGCGGTGACATGAAGTGTGCGACGCGAGAGTAGTCGCTCCTGAAGCGTCCAGGCGCGGGTCATTAGCGGATATGTGATGTCGTGGTGACTTCTAGGCAAGGCGATGTCCTCATGAGAAAGAGGCTCCCGTGCATATACTGTGTTCACGTTACCGAGTTTATCGACGACTGAAAATGTCTCAATAGCTGCCCTTCGGTAAGGGCGCCGTGCCGCCACCGCGTTATTCATACTGTCTATTGTAGACACCAAGTCCATTCGCCTAGGCGTCAAGATGCCCCTTGTAGGATCCAGAGCTGCGTCTGTGGCGATGGTGAGTGTCGCATTCTCATACACCTCTGCCATTTTTGCAGCTTCTCTCTCCCAGTCGGACGCGTCGTCCTGAACGATGCAAAGCGCGTCGATCCACAAATACCGTATCCCAAGGCCGCGAGTTATTTCGATAGCATCCTGGAATGACTTAGGCATTGCTTCCCAAGGTATGCCTCTATTCCTGTCGGCGATGTTTCCTTTGGTTGTCGTTAAGTTGCCAAACTTGCCCCAGCAGTAACTCAGGGCTACATATTCATCACATTGGCCTGGCGCAGACTCATAAAGGCGGATTTCCGCCGCTTTTAAATCGTCTCCGATGTCGAGCACACGTGTAGGTAAAGTATCCGGACCTTTGCTAACGCATTGCGCATGCTGCAGCTTGCAGTCTCGGAGCCATTGGCGGGTGAGGGTAAGGCATAGCTTGAGATCCAGATCCGTCGCGACTTCATTAGCTGGACCGATAATCTGAAGACTATCCGATATGCCTACAAGGGACGTCAGAAGAACCTGAGCGTGATTTAAGAGTTGGGGTATTTGAAAATGACGATTGCTGCATACTTCCACGAGAGAATACTTCCAGGGATGAAAAATAAATTTCAGGGGGCAGCTCAACGAATTCTAACACTAGCGTCTGCCCAATCACCCCGCTCAGTTCCAAATAAATGGCATCATCGTCACTATCATCACTTTCCGATGGCGATGATGGAGATGACGGTGAGATCTCTAAAAGCCTTTCTAGGACAGAGTTGCTATCAAAACGAACCAGGACTTCCCAGATCAAGCGACAAGTCGGGCAACCGTCTTTAGCGGACCGGTGCCAGTCTCGAAGCCTACTAGACACGCTAAAGCTGCGGAGGCGATATGATTCCGGACGACTGGTCTCATCCGCTTTTAAATTCGTTATTGAGTCGACTTGTAAGCCGTTGCAGATTCTGCAAACCGTCATAATGAAATAGCGAAAATAGGAATTCAAATCTGCGATCCGTAGAGCTTCTAAAGGCCACGTCAGGCGGGCAATTAGCCCCTAGTTTTGGGAGGGGGCGCTGAAAATCCTGCCCCACATAGAATAATCAGGGGTGGGAGGTAATGGCATCTACTTGCCTCAACGAAACTTAGAATCTGGTACAGATGTCTAATACATATAAAAATACCTATTTAACTCAATTATTTATTAAGGCGCAAACATAGTTCGCAAGCATAGTTGGGCTCCGGAGAAGAATGCATCCCCTTTCCGCCATGTTCGCTCCTAATGCTTACCTAATCAAATGAGAAAAGGGGGGTTGCTTAGCTAAGCAAGAAGGGTACTGTAGCGCGGTGTTTCGGTCGCAGAGGAATACGGTAAAAAACGAGGGAGAATTACAAAATAGGGGACTTTAGGAAGATTGACGATTTATATTCTTGATTATTTATTGAGGGGACGAAGAGGGTACAGCTAGTACTATATAGAGCGAGACAGGTGAACCAGTTCACTCTTAGCTCTAGGGTGATATTTTTCAATTCTCGATAACTACTTCTGACATCAATTGCGCTACTGAGCATAGAATTTCTTCCGATACCTAGACGCGCTGAATTGACATTGATAAATTCGTGTTACTGATATCAGTGGTTCGTAACATACGAAAAGCTTAGTTCTTGGCAGATGATAATGCTCTCTCCCTTAGATACCAGCCCAAGGTGAATGCGGCACCTGGTCCGGCGGCGGCTCCCACTACAGGCAGAAGTGCGAGGTTGAGAAGCAGACTAGTGGTGCTCAACAAGCCAGCGATGGAGAGATCCAAGAAAGAATAAGTCAACCAGAGAAACGAGCTGATGAAAGCGCCGAGATGGTCCGTTTGAAACACCTTTCGAACATGCGCAACGTACTCCGTCTGTGTTCCGGCCACCGGAATGAAAATAGTCGACAGAGAAAAGGGCGCGGAGGATAAAGTGTAAGCCCAAGTCCCAGCCGAAATGAGACCCAGCACAACGAGAACAGACTTGGGTGACGTGAGCACACCAGACTTAGGCAAAAGCGGGCTGGCGAGTCTGCTAAGTAGGAAATTGCTGACGCCGATCCAGACGGGGGTTAGCTGCCAAGCCCAAGTCCAGTAATGCCGCGTTGCTAAGTCCGGGGCAAGGAACATGGCAAAGACCTCGCACGTGTGGAATGCAAGGATGATCGGAAGCAACAACCCGCTTTCCTGGTGGCCGATCTTTCGGCCCCGAGCCGACGTTCGGGCTAAGTCTGACGCCGTGGGTCCGAAGGCGAAGCTAAGAAAATAGAATACAGGCGCTACTGGCCCTATGCCCAGAAGCTGTGCAGCAAACGTGAAGAGTGTCGGACTGCGAGAGATTAGCTCATGTATCAATCGATTCCATATTTGAAACTTACATAAACACTGGCGTCCAGGCACTTCCGGCGCGACGCGACTCCAGGATCCATATCGCGTACACGGGCCCAAGGTCGATAAGAAAAGAGAACACCTGCCACCAGGCAACCTTGTCATATCCAAAAGAGGAGGCTGAGAATGTAGCCATAGTGCCGCGCCATATTTGATCGAAGAAATCGACGTTATGGAAGTGGTCAAGTATTGAGATCTTGTCGAGACCTTCCCATGCAATTATGCCAGAATCAACATACGGCTGTTGCATAACCACCACTCTATCGAGGTCCATCTCGCGCCAGGCCCAGGCCGTGATAAAAAGGAATGGCACTGCTGCTACAGCACGCTGGATCTTGGTTGCTATGGGCGCCATTGTGAGTGAAAGAGAACAACCAAGTTAGGTTGAGATTGAAGAGTAGAGTTCTACGTAGGAGCGTAGGAGGGACATGAGAGTCTGCTGATACTTAAATGGCCCACGGAACATTCTTACGTCGGCCGAACTGGATTATCAAGTGGCACAGCCCTACCCAAGGCGGGCCCTTGATGCTCTTTTTTTACCTACCTAAGTATGGAGCATCGCGTGTAATGTGGACACAGGAAATAACAGAGTTGGTAGTGTTGCGGCACAGCCCTTGCAAGAGTGTAAGCTAGAATCCTGCGTGCTTAAGTGCATAATGTGCATAACTGCTATGCTAATATGCATCTATGCATCAAGGTCGTAATCCTTTTATCGTACATATTAGTAATCACCCCTATTCCACAGAACTGAGACTCATTTAGCAATGTTCAACCTCCAGGTAACCCCTCGTGCAGAGTAATAGTATCAGGAATCCGTTTAGCTACCTGGGCGGGTAAAGAGTTGAAATCTATTTGATGCTAGAAATATAAATCCTTTTCGTACGATGCTTCACCAACTTAAGGGCATGCACTTGACCAGCTTCCGTCCTCATACTCCTAAGACTAGAACCACCAAGTAATGCCGACCTATGTCTTGTGTCACCTTCTTTGAAAAATACTATCCCGCATTTCGATATCATCTGGACCATCTACGCTCTCATTTCTGCGGATCCAAGTTTTGGCCCTCGTGATGATGGGGCTGCTGCACTTGCTTTCATAGGCAACATCAACAGTGCGATTAACGTGGATGACGGGATTACTCGGAAGTTTCAGATGGAAGGGACGCGAGGGGGAGACGTCGGCGCTACCCGTGCTATCAAGCCCAAAAAGGGGCCGCCATCTGTTCTTCCGAAGCAGGAATTGGAGAGTAGGAAGGCAAGCGGCAAGAATTCCGACTCCAGTCTCTATCATCCCCCAGTATAGAGACGTCGTTATGCTAACTAATATAAAGGTTAGAGTATTGCATGGTACTCAGTGGCTTAGTTACTGACCGAATCTGTTATTGGGGGCGGACTCATGGACTCCGAAAACGAGTGGTGTGACAAGGATGAGCCGAAGTAAGGAAGCCGCCACCGTGCTATTATAAGATATATTAGGAAATTCTTATATTCTATCAAAAGCTGGCGTACTTACATGGATCCTAGAAGAAAGATTGAAATTACACCAAACTTCGTCGCAGTGGATAGGTTCAGCTGCCAAACCTGCAAGCACATCAGTCTTGCGGCTTATTTATTGGATAACGACATGGCATACCAGCTTTATGGGGATAGCGATAATTACTACGTCAAGAAGGAAGTCTGTGATGCAGACTGTGTATAATAACTTCGTAGTCCCCACGCATTGTGTCCGGATGTCGTGCGTCGACCCCCAGTTAGCCCAGAATTTGGTTGAGCATTGAAACAACTCTGCGAAGCAGAACGCGACTGACCACGCAGCCACTATTACAATAGTAGTGGTAAGTAACAAGCGAGTTTTCTTACCGATGGAAAAGATTCGTTTGTACATGAAGAGGAACGAGGCTTTGATTGAACCAAGGGCTAATGGGTACATTATGAGAAATGCATATTGAATCTATCCATCGCCATCATAGTTAGTGACGAACTCAAGTCACGTAGCTTTGACAGACCTTTCGCGCGAGCGTTACTTGATCGCTTACGAGGAGGGCGGGATCCCCTTTATAATCAGGAGGAACCTGGAATGGCCATCCAATTGCATGGTGTGTAGCACCGTAAGTAATGGCTATGCCAATGCCCATAGTTAAGAGCTGCATTCATATTTAGTCTACTGCTTGAAGAGCGATTGTCCATATGGCAGCATGTCGAGTTATTAAAAAAAAGGGGGGGAGGGGGCGAAGGCGTACTGTCGCTGGTACCAAAAGCCAATCGTCAGCCATCAAAGGTTGCTTTTGTATTCGCCGGGTCCAGAATTTGAGCGCCACAGTGATCATGTCCACCACCGAGAGAGCTACGCTAGCAGTTATAGCATGCTCTGCCGTCTCATAGTACTTTGACATCGCGAAGTGTAAGCGATCAGGCAAAGTGGGAATTAGGTTGAAAGGATCTGTGAACATCGAGAGATGGGCAATGTGTCAATTCTTAGACACATAAGGCTATGGCCCTTGATATTACCTCATATCTGTACCACTTGTGGCTGTTGGCGAGAGTGAGCATATGCGACTCAGACGCCAAGGCTCACACCGTCCACAAATGCGCCATGCTTGCTTAGCGATATTGATCCGAATGTATAGCAACTCAGAAATACGAGACAAGACAACTTCCGCCCGACCTTTCAGCTTAGCCACCAAGTTACGACAAGGTAAGATAAGGAATGTTGCCTACCGAGACACGATATGCGTGTTTCAACTTCAGACACACACAGCTTCGATGTTCTAAACCTCGGACGTGATTTTATTTCTAGGTAACTATGTCATATACGGGATTGGAAGATCGAGCAGGAGTGGCACTCGGGGGTCGAATATAACAATTGGGTCGGTTGATCGCTATTCAGCTCCAAGATTGGACACATTCTCGTTGGTGCTGGTACACGACATGATGTGGCTTTGATAAGCATTAGGATAAGGAAGGAATGCCGCCAATCAATCACCTTTATATCCCCATTATGCTGAGACAGGCGCCGGCGTTCTGTAGTACTACTAATAAAGCTTTGGTTCACGGACACTCATCCCATTCGCGCCATAATTGCCAAGTGCTTGAGCTGAAAGGCAATCGTCCTATGAGAATTATCGCAACCACCGATTTAAATGACTGGGTGGTATCTGAGAATTAACCAGCATATGAGGAGGGTTACAGCTGGACTGCCGACTCGCTGATGAGGCTTGGGGGCGGCCAGGAGTCCAATCATCGACATTCCTCTTATCGGTTAGGCTACCAGGTATGAATCAAACCTGAACTTTTATCATAGTCGAATTGAAAAACGAGTACATATGCCTGACGTAGATAGTGGTGCGCAATCTCTTTCCCTTCAACACCCACAATCAACGGCAAGACATCGCTACATTGGTCTTAGTAGTGAACTTGTTCATGCATCAGAACCAAAAGGACGGCAAGACGAGCACATCTTCGCTGCCATAATTTGATGGTCATGTAATGTCTTAAAACTTTCACCTATGATGTACATCATGGCAAAACGATGCGCCACTGAACGCCACTGATCAGGATAAAGGGGGTGGCTTGCGATCATGGCGTATTATATGCAATTATACAACACGATACTCTAGAAAAATAGGTACAGCAGGGTCTCCAGAGGTCCTTCGCTTGGTCATTCAAGTAGATATCCATTCGCATACCATAATCATCGGTCTTCTCTCCGTCATATACCGTCAATAGGCTCCGAAGTCAGTATATCTCTTCCACTCTGAAAAATCCTCCCCCTAAACCGTCTTGAGACCATGTATAGAAATCACAAAGATCCCTGTCATAACCGTTCTCATGCTGAATTCGCCGCTGCCTCCTCGCATGCCTTGGCCATCTTCGGCAGCATATCGGCGGAGTGCAAGCTATCCGTGAATTCCAACACATCATCCACCATCGTTCCGTCCTCGCTCAGCTTGATGATGAAGATGTACTCGTTTTGGTAGAGGCCGGCGACCGTTGGCGAGTATGATCTCAGGTGCATCGCAACTTTTCTGGCTTCCACGTCGACCATCATCTCCTCTCCCTCCACTAACTTAAGCTCAAATGTCGGCGTGATAGTTTGCAGGGCTTTCACAAACGTCTTGATCTCGTCGTTGCCCTTGGTGGCTTGATTCAAGCACATGGGCCCCATGCGATAAGTGCAGTTGGGGCTGCCAAGCCGCGTTACTGCTTCGGGCGTGAAGTCATTGAAGCCCTGTAGGAAGATGTTGGCGGTCTTGAGGAGCTGCTCTCGGGTCGGCGGCGACATTTTGGCTGCAGGTGAAAATGCTGGCTTTAGAGGTATGTTTGATTTTGCTGAAGATTTACCTTTATTGGTTTTCGTTTCATCTTCTTGCGAACTGATGAAGCTTCTCCTTTTATACACCGTGCGTTGCTTGTACACCGCCCCTTTTCCCCTCGCACCCCGCGATAATCCCGTAACCAACGGCATGTCAAAGCATGGCGCCCTGTCCCGTCCTGCCTCCATCGGCAGGCATTATGTTGGAGGAACCTATCACGTTATGTCGCATTGTGTTGCGAAACGCGGCCCAGAGCCAGATTGCTCCGCTCTAGCTCCACTGTGGGAAATCCTTTACGACTATTAGATAACCCGTACGAGCTGGCTCCACGAAATCGCTATCGAAAGACCCTAATGATTCCATGATGGGCAAGATTAGCTCTAATAGAGTTTCATTGCCCAGAGAAAATTGAGGACAATGAGAAAGTAGTGTACAGCTATCTAGGCTAAACATTCTCCTTCTCAAGGATGTGGCGAGAGAGCGACGATGTGATAAAATAGAATATGACGTAGCCGGTAATAGACTTGTATAGAACGTGGCTGGATATCGGTTGAAGAAAATGGTAGCGGCTGTTTGCGCAATCGTGATCCTCATCGGATTCCCAGAATATTGATGATGGGAATCCCTTGGACAGGGTAGAAGACAACCACCACCAGCCCGATAAGGTATGCGTAAAGCTATAACATGGTGACTGTAGTAGAAATTTAGCCAGGAGGCCACATTGGTAATCCATATGAAGTGGTTATAGAGAGAGTAGATTAGGGAGATGTTGAATTCGGGCCAGTTTCCTTGTGTTTCCTTGTAACATCGACTGGGGTATTTGGTCGGATACTTGTAGCCACTAGGAACATGCGCATACCTACTATAAAAGCAATCATTGCAACGAGAAGGCCCTTGATTATTTATACCTAGTAAGTACTAGTTGCCATTGCCTAATGAGGGCTGACTCGCCCCTCGATCCTTCGGATGCAGGTGCTTTTAGTTAGGTCAAGCGCCCATAATCCTTGGGCGCCGCATTTGTGCATGGTTCAGCTCTGGACCTTGAGGCTCTTACAAGCCCCTTACATAGAGGGGTTTAAGATCGGCCCGTTCCGGTAGATCGACGCGACGCCGTACGGAGCTTCCTAAATATTCGGTAGCGAGGATACCCCAGCCTGTAAAATAGTCCTATCTCGTTCTGATAGGTGTGCAGCATGACGTACTACTTCATGCTAATCCATTTGGTAGGCTTGCGCCGCTGTCAGGCATTGCAGGGCGCCATTTGCTTCTTGTGTGGCTGTTACCGGTTCTCCCCAAGCGGAAGCCGTCGCGTTATTCGACCGATTCTACCAGGACTTCCTAACAGAGAGTAGATCTGCTTCAAGTGAAGAATAACAATTACATTTACATAGTGGTTGATTCATCTGATACAACAGGTCAGTTACAAACATTTTACATGATATTCCAGAGCGGAAAGTATACGATCCATCTTTGACTCCCAACATTGATCCTGACCGATGTTTATAGCAAATTGGGTGCTGATCTACCTGGTATCCAGTCATCATTTCAAGAAGAATCGCGGGTAGAAGTATCTACAGCTGCCTCACCACCTTTCTCTTTAGGCGTTTCCGTCAACCCGAACTCCGTCTCTAGTTCACCGCGCATGTGCAGCTCCTTGGCCACAAAAGTCAAAAGGAAGCCCAATAGAGCAAATGCCAGAGCCACTTGCCAGGACAACTTCAGGCTGTCGACATAGATCCCCTTGACGACGGCAGCGAGGGCAGGATTGCCATCGAGATGCAATGTCTCCTCAATCAAACCCCCAGCAGCTAATGTGTACGCGCCGCCGTTGGCTAGCGCTGCCCGCACTGCCTCATTGTCACTCAGGCGAATCGACACTAACTCATCGGCTTTAGAGTTGAAGATGGCGAGCGGTACAGCAGCTCCCCATATCGTGCCGAACCCGCGCATGAACGCCCAAGTTGCCGTTCCGACGGCCACGTCTGCTTCCGCGAGCGGAGTCAGGATAGTCGGCAGCGTCACTGGCGTAATGATGCCGTAACCTACGGCGCCGATTATCTGAATCCCGACCCAGTACCCTGTGGTCGTTGTCGCGTTCAGCCGAGTCAAAAGGCCAATGGAAATCGGGATGAAGGCAAAGCCGATCATCAGCAATGGACGATACCGCCCCCACTTAGACATGATGCCGCCACTGATGATGGTGATGGGTGCGAACACGGCGGCTGTGGGCAGGATAGAAACGCCTGACCTGAAGGCGGAATCTCCGAGGACCGCTTGGAAGTAGATGGGCAGGGCAAAGAGAACCCAGAATATCAACATGTTGTGGATGAAGGCACACCAGAAGCCGGCGAGGGACGTTCGGTTGGTAAAGAGCCTGAGCGGGGTCGTTGGTTCTGGGACCCTAGTCTCGTATAGCAGGAATAGAGGAAGCCCGACAAGGCCAAGGACAAGGGGTAAGATGGTTCGCCATGATGACCACGGGAACTGCCCACCGCCCCAAGTCAGTGCAAGAAGGATCGAGGTGATCGCGGTGACGAGCAACGCATTTCCTGCGAAGTCGATTCGCGCGATTGAGCTCTTGGCCGCCGAGTTCGTGCCCTTGGGCAAGGCCTTCAACGAGATGACGACCATACCAAAAGTGAGGCCGGATAGGGGCAGGTTGATATAGAAGACCCATCTCCAGGTTACATAAGTGGCGAACGCGCCGCCAACGACGGGGCCGATAATGGTGGACACGGCATAGATAGCAAAGATGAAGCCCATATACTTGCCTCGCTCCCTCAGAGGCACTAGATCGCAGACCACCATCTCTACCATGGTGTTGAGCCCAGCGCAGCCGATACCCTGGATGGCTCGGCCGGCTACGACTGCGCCGAGTGTGGGAGCGGGGCCGGCGATGGCGGAGCCGACAGCAAAGATGAAGATGGCAAGGAGCGTGAGCGCACTGCGACCAAAGATATTCGCTGTCTGTCCAAATATGGGTGTAAAGGCTGTTGTTGTGAGCAGGTACGCATTGGCAATCCAGACATATCCCGGACTGGTGCCAAGATCGTGGATGATGGACGGCAAAGCGGTTGAGACGGCCGTGGCATCAAGCCCGGCAAGGACGCTGGATAAGGCCATCGAGGTCATGATCGCCTAAAGATTCAGCAAGGTTAGAATAGGTATTAACGCCTTATGAGGTATAGTCGGCTTGAAAACTCACCCAAAAGCGCCACCCACGCTGTTGAGAAGCGGGTGCGGGCTCGGCAGCGACCTTTGCCTCGTACATTTTTCCTTTAACACCAAATGCAGTCTGCTGAGTGAATATGCAAAAGAAAAAAAGTCTGTTGGGGAAATGTATGATGAGATGAGACGAGCAATAGCGACCGGCTCGCTACCTACCGTTGGTACTTATGTTGTAAGAGCTGCTGAGAGAGGGCGAAGCTGTGCGGTTGGTTCCTCAAAACCAAATAAAAACCCGCCCCTGCATATTGCTTTTCCGATGGGCCAATATCTCTGATTCCAGTCCATTGTAAATGATGGCTCTTAAAGCGATAAGTAAGATGCGTCGTCGGGTCGTATTGTCCAACGGTAGATGTAGGTCCTGATGGTGTCGGAATTGGAGAAGATCACCAGTACTGGTAAGCAGGTGCTATTGGTACACCGAGATACCTTATACGGGCAGTGCTGAAAAACACAGCATGCTGCTCTAATTTTGTTGCATCTGGGCCACTGGGCCATCGGCTATTGTGGGGATATAATACTATGGTAGCATCGGGACGATTGGGGGGCTGACATGACCACATAGACGACTCTGCATGACAACTGTACCAATTGCAACGCACCCATTTTTGGGTTTCCCTTGGAGGATCACTTCTGGCACTTGGGTGGTTTCTTACAAACCACCCACCTTCGGGGTCCCTTCCAAAAACGACTCCCCTTCGAGGAGGAGCGAAACGTCTCAGGATACTCAGGATACTCGCAGTGGTATCCTTCGCTCATTTCGCGCAACACACCATAGCTTTCCTCAAGAATAAAGTAATACCCTCGAGAGCGCCACGATTGTCTATCCTTTGCAGAATCTACACAACCTCTCGTTCTGATTACGCGTCAGCCGTTGCGATCTCAAGATGTCAGCATTGAGCTTCCATCTCTCACGACAAGCCCTTGATCTGAATGGGCCGTCGATTCCAGTTCCTGATGGCGAGACTCTACACTTAGACAACCCGCCTAATGGCAACTATATCGCGATACCTTTCATAACCGTCTCAGTTGTTGTATCTGCTGTATTGTTCTTCATGCGCTTTTATGCCAAGTTCCTCACGAAGAAGCTGATTATTTCTGATTGTATGCCATCATCCCTATCATAAGGTTAACCCTTGCTAACTTCAGCGCAGACTTGACGTTTATCGCATTTGTACGTCTGGCGAAGAACTGTGCCTGTGACTTGCAGAACGTCTGCTAATTCGTTACCTGCTTAGCCAATCTTCTGGGTCTACGTCTACTACAGCTATGAGCTCGCCTGGACTGGGGGCTATCTCGTCCATCAATGGAACATTCGATTGATAGATACGGCAGCCTTCAACTTCGTAGGTTCTCATTCGCCATGTAAGATACCTTAGGTAGATATGCCAACTGACTACTCGCCATCAGATTACTTTCGCTGCTACTCTTATATACGTGTGGTACATCATGTTGATCAAATGCGCTATTTTGCTCGAATGGGTCGATATCTTCGTTCCTCGGGGCGAGCGCAATTCCTTCACCTGGGCAGCGTGGTCAACGTGCTTTTTCTTCGTGTCGTTCTCTATCATCATATTCTCGCTGGACGCCGCCAACTGCACCCCTTTCGAAGGCAACTGGAATCTCTTGGCTCCCGGGCGATACTGCCGCTTCCAAGTCCCGCAGTTCGTGTTGGCGATATCAATTATCAACTTCGTACTCGATCTGATTCCTCTCGGTCTCGTGCAGAGGGTGATCTGGGGCCTCCATCTACCATGGCACAAGAAATTGGGAGTTAGCTTCATGTTTTTGACGGGATTGGCGTACGTAGAAAAGAACCCTTTTACTGGGTGGACACGAATGCTGACCATTACCTACAGTGCTGCATCTGCTAACGGCGTGCGTATCTACTACGCGACACGCTTCTTCCTCTCAAACGACGTCAGCTACTATTACTCCATACTCGCGATATCTTCACTTGCCGAGACACTGGCCGCGAACATGGTCCTGTGCATTCCCTTCGTACCTAAAGCCCTGCTAGGTCTGAAGCAGACCAAGGCATTCACCCTTCTGAAAGGTTACATGACCGTCAAGGGCGACACGACTGCTGTAACCAACCAGTCGAATGAATACTACAGCTCGAGCGAGCTGCGCCACATTCGCAAGCCCAGGGAGCATTGGTTTATGAGCTCCAAGCTGGACACCAACACGAAGATGAACGCTACTGTTAGTGATAGCGTCGAGGAGTCGGAATCCCAGAGAGGGCTCCGAGACTCGGTTAACTGAGCGAGATTCTCTCACTCTCTATCTATCAAAACGATGTTATGACGATTTTGGACATATGGTTGGACGGAATGTAGGGGCTACGTTATATGACATATTGGACATAAGCAGAACTCTATTTTCGCGGCTTACCACGGCACCCTGTTATCCCTACTGTAGTATGGTTTCTAAGGTGGTATTTTGAAAGTCAGGTTAGAATTAGTTATATTTCGGCCAATTTGTAATATTTACTCGCTACATGAGGTTGTTGTTTCGGCCATTTCCATGAGAACCCTAGTGTTTCAACGGCTTTAGATAAATTTCCACGCTGCCGCAGTATACCCACGCGCTCAAGATTTATGTTTCAATGATAACGGCTTCAGGTGATCCTTTAGGTACTTTTATCTTCAAGAGGTTCCAGGCTTGTTCAGGGTACCGAAATCCTACTACGTCGTTTTTAGCTTTGCAAAATGCTACAACACCTATTCAGGTAGGTGGGTAACTTCTAGACAACGTGATTGTAGTAATGATCCTAAAAGACAAGCTTTTCCATGTTCCAGGCGTGGTTTACACAGCAGAGACACGAGACAATCCCTGCTTCCGATTTAATCGCCAGGATTTGCAGGCAGATGGTAACCATTGAAAACGATCCTTCATTCTCCGGATGTCCCCCTCTCCAACTCGGCGTTAACACCGGCAATAGCAAGAACAACTTTAATATGTTCCAAACCAATGATGGTGTGAAATCGCACCATCACCCCCTTTCCGCGTTAATTAAAGACGCACTTTTCAATATTGCTATGTAAAGCTGCGGCATGTCTTGGGTAGCTTTCGTTTCTCACGGAGTTGGCTTCGGGTCCGGTCCGGTAGGGGGAGAGTCCTACCCCATTACGCAAGCAGATGGTACCCATCGAATCCTCCAACTCTCCGCACACCCCATCCCCAACCTCGGCGCTTATGACAAGATGCTGACCTAAGAAGAAAAGGCGCCTGCTGTGCGACCAACAAGGAGAGGGGTATGCAGATCTTATTTGATGCTCCTGCCTACAGCCTCGCCCATCGAACGATCGAAATCATTCACCTTGTGGCATGGAAGGATTGATTACCCGGTTCTTATGCATGATCGCGGTTTACCGGTCGTGGGGTGGCACGGCATATCCAAGTATATACATTGAGCGTTGAAGCAAACATTTCAGATGGCATTTCAAATGAGTGATGAAATGAAAGAGGTTGTTGTGGTTTCACTTCCTTTTTGATCTTCCGAACATCACCCAATCGTTTCGTTAATTCATTGCACTCGTAACTTGGTCAATCTCGATTCTGCATCGGCGCATCGCTCACAATGGCAACTCCCGGAGGAATCCCCGTTCTTTTACGTCTGGTTCCTGTCATGTCGACCACTTCGTCCCTGTGGTATGCTTGGGACCAGTACGAGCAGATGACTCTCCTCCGCAAGCCCGAGATGAGGACGCTCGGCAATCAGCTACTACCACGATACTTTACGGATTTCTTCGCTCGCGGGGCACCGCGGGTGGTTGGGCTTCTCGCTACCACGGTGGTCTCTTGCGGCGCCATCATGCGATACTCCCAAGACATGTCGGTCACTGGTGTAAAACCATGGTACATTGCAGGTATGTTTTTCCAGCTCCTGGCAACCGAGGCACATGATAACGCGAATTGGTAGGACTGTCCCTTGCTGTTGCGCATTTGGCTTGGGTTCCTTTGATCCTCCCACCGGTAAAGGCCATCGAGAAGGACGCAAAGGGCCAGAACGTCGCTCATCTCGAGTATTGGCTGCGGCTGCATGTGTGGCGAAGTTTGACGGTAGATCTGGGAGCTTGGATGTGTTGCATTGTTGCTACTGTTGTGTCTCTATCGTGATGAGGAGTTAAGACAGCAATTGACGGTGCTTGCTAACCCCTGGCCCCCAAGTAGTATCTCAAGTGGCTTGCACTAAGTGGATAGAGAACGGACCGAAGCTTGGCGACTCTCTAGCTCATGACGCGCAGTGCTACCTACCTGGAATTAATCAATTAATTAATGCACCTAGGCAGCAAGGCAGCTCAGCCCTATGGGGAATGAGATTACCAATGTGTTAGGTACAGACGCAACTAGGTACCCACCTGGGTAGGTCCATACCGAGGTAGATAAATCTTTATTTACAAGGGCCATTCCTTGAAATAGGTCCGGTCTGCCGGTCTAGACCTAATCCCGGGACCATCTGACACATCGGCGAGCCGATATGCAAAGATAGTACACTCATGCAACGTCGGGGCTTAGCTTAATAAATCGAAATAAAATCTAGCAGACCACCCACACACATTCGAAAATTTAACCAGTAGCAACATTACCTCGTGTCACCTACCCGAAGATGCAGAAATGTTCACCAACCAACCTGCCCAACCGAACCCATCACATGCAAAAGCGGTACCCCCATGCAACGTCGGGGCTTGGCATAAGTAAAAATAAATTATAACACATGATATGTGACAAGTAACGGTATTATTGTTGTGTTACCTAATCATCACCAACCGCCCGGCCAAACTCATCAACGACCTCACAGACACGCTGACATGCAAAACTACCTAGTACTGTTGTATAACATCGGCTCTCGGCATCAATGCCTAAAAGCAAGGGATCGACCAAACAAACAGCGGGTCTCCAACCAAAACCAAGAGCTAAAACCAACTGATAGGACGTCGGAACCTGTAAATGCATACTACGTATAGGTACCGATCAGCCTGTACCTTCTCAAGACACACCCCGCCTTTTGCTTACGTTAGGTAGCACCCGCACCCGTAGGAGCTGAACTGCCGTAGGAGCTAAACTACATGATGCAAACGCCTTTGCCGTTACGCCTTTGCCGTTGAGCGTTGGTCAACCCCAGTCTGAAACATTTCACAGCCTTGCACAGTAGCCCGATGACTGTAAAGTTACAGTTGGTTGGAGCAAAAAAATATTCTTGGACCTTTCATTATGGGCGATGCCAATTTTATTCATGCCATTGTAGTCGCATCGATCCTCCAACCAACGAAGCTGCTGTCGGGGTTTGCTTAACAACCCGACTAAGAAGCTACCTAACTACAAGCCCGGGACATTCACGGCCTCGCCCGACTCCAACAGATAAGGAGTGATGTACCCGATGGACATCAAAGCCTTGCTGGTATCCACCCACTCCTCCTGGTGCTCGATGGACTTGGCCCAATCGGGATCTGCGAGGAACTGGCCAATGTTCTTGACGTCGTTGAGGGTGTACTCAATAAAGCAGTCGAAGTCAGCATAGTCCCACGCCGCTCTGTGCCCGCCCATGTTGGCCTTCAATTCCGCATTCATAGCAGCGGGAGTGTCAAACTATCTTGGCGTCAGTGACCCAATCACGTCAATCACGGAAGAGAACTCACGAGTGAGTAGTTGATGACCCCGCATCTCTTGAAGACCGGAATGGCGAGCGGAAGATGCTCTTCGACAATCCACTTCATGAAGGCCTCGTGCGTGTGCTCGGGCCGGCGGTAGTGAGTAACGGTCAGCTTAACGTGAGTAGCCATGATGATGGTGTTGGTTCTCCTTTAGTCTTCGGTTGAGAGAGCTTGCGACAAGTGTTATGATATTGCTCAAGACTGTTTGATAGCTGTGAGCGGGGTCGAGAGAAAGGGGGAGATTTCGCTGCTTTTCTACTTCGTAGCGAACAGGCCATCCTCCTTGACCTCCTCTTTTACCTAAAGCGATCTCCGACCCCCATTCGGAGATATCACAATTTCGTGTAGCACCAGCGTGTTTCTCGACCTGTCGTCACAGCAGTCCCCCTCCCCCTGCGCCGCACTCTCTGCATGACGAGTCCTGGGGGTAGTCCTGGGGGGTGGGGGCCGAAACACCCCAGAACATCATCCCAACCCAACATAATGCAACCCAGCTCTGCATAATCCGACGTAAGGCAAGGCGTTTTTTTTTTCTCATTACCTTTTCAGCTTCTCCTTTTACCACAGCCATCGACGACACCTCATCTTCATGTCTCGTTCGAAAGGAAGAGCAGAGAAAGGATGATACTACACCGTGGAGTCACCGTGGAGTCAATTTCAAGAGCCATGCGGATCCAACAGCGGAAGCTGCTATTATATTTGGCAACTTCATTTTCCTGGATCTGCGCTTCCGCGCGTCACTATGGGCTGTATGGCCCCGTATAAGCTTACTAGCCGAAATGGGTGGTGTCCGTGGTGTCATCAGAATGATCAGTGATAGTTGGACGGGGCTTATGCCTCGTCCTAACAGGCTATGTCAAGAAGAAAGTCAAGTTTTGCTTGCCCCCTGAATGGGCGGTATTCGTAGGTGAAGATTGTATATAGTATTCTTTGGTCGCTGAAGATGAACTATAAGGTAAGCTAGCAATTAGGTAAGCAGACACTTCACCTTTGCAAGTGCATCATCATCTATCTTCGAGATATCACGACATGGACAACTATCAAGGCAACACGCAAGAGCCTATCGCCATCATTGGCACCAGCTGCCGTCTCCCCGGCGGCATCAACTCTCCTAGAAAGCTGTGGGAGTTGTTGAAGCATCCCACTGATCTTTCGTCGAAAATACCGTCCAGTCGATTCAACCCAGATGCGTTCTATCACCCGAACGCAGAGCATCCCGGTGTGAGCATCACGGACAGAAGTTCTTGGGGTTTGTTATCTGACCAGTGATACAGACGAGCAACACCACAAAGGCGTACCTTCTCGATGACGATCCCTTAGTCTTCGACAATGACTTCTTCAACATCAGCGCCAGAGAGGCCGAGTCCATGGACCCTCAACAACGGATCCTCTTGGAAATCGTCTACGAGGCCATAGAGGCATCCGGTTATTCCATGTCACAGCTGAAGGGGTCGTCGACAGGTGTATTTGTCGGACAGATGACGGACGACTATCGTGATCTTCTGCTCCGTGACTTTGACTGTCATCCTTCGTATACGGGAACGGGGATAGCTCGTTCTATCTTGGCCAACCGTGTATCGTATGCCTTTGACTGGAAAGGGCCGTCGATGAATATCGATACTGCTTGCTCTTCCAGTCTCGTCGCGCTACATCAGGCAGTCCAGTCGCTGAGACAGGGAGAATGTGAGATAGCCGTCGTCGCTGGAGTAAACCTTGTTTTCGGCCCTGAAACATTCAGTCAACTATCAAGCGTGAGTACCAACCTTGCCATTCTCGAGTTCCACAGGACAGATGCTGAGATATCTCAAAGCTCCGTATGCTGTCACCGACAGGCAAGTGTCAAATGTGGGACACGAAGGCCGACGGCTATGCGCGAGGCGAAGGCTTTGCAGCCATAGTAATCAAGAAACTCAGCTCGGCAATAACTTATGGCGATGATATAGAGACGGTAGTCAGAAACACCGGCGTTAATCAGGATGGCCAGTCGTCGGGCCTCACCATGCCAAGCTCAGATGCTCAGGCCGAGTTGATCAGGGCCACATATAGAAAGTCTGGACTTGATTGCCTCAAGGAAGAAGAGCGGTGTCAGTACTTCGAGGCCCACGGGACAGGTAAGAGCAGTTCCATTCCATAAAGCTTTGACAGGTAGCTCACGCACGTCTCAGGAACCCAAGCTGGTGATCCGAAGGAGGCTCAAGGCATTAGCATGGCGTTTTTCCCGGATCATTATCAAGACCGTAACGAGGATACGGAAGAATCCTGCACCGAAAAGACGAAGAAGCTATATGTTGGTTCGGTCAAAACGGTTATCGGTCATACAGAGGGAACAGCTGGGCTAGCTTCACTTCTCAAGGCTTCTCTTGCAGTGCGATATGGCCTAATACCGCCTAACCTGCACTTTGATTGTCTCAACCCGAGCATAGAGCCGTACTACCATCATCTGAAAGTGCCCGTGAGCCCAGAGAGTTGGCCACAGCTTCCCCACGGCACGCCTAGGAGGGCAAGCGTTAATAGTTTCGGATTCGGTGGTATGGACTCTACCTAGGTAGTTCGCACTCTTAGACGCTGACTGCTACTAGGAACAAATGCCCACGCTATCATCGAAAGCTGGGAACGCCAGAGCTTTCCTCCCCAGACTTGTTCTTCCTCTACTGTTTGGGGGCCTTTTGTCCTGTCTGCTAACTCAAGGACGGGACTTCAGTCTATGGCAATCTCTTTAATGGAGGTACTCAAAGACCCGAGTCATGTTGATCTTTCGCGGCTGGCTTGGACTTTGCAAACTCGCCGTACGAAGCTCAAACATCGCGTCTCGGTGTCAGCCACTAGCAGAGAGCAACTTATTGCCAAGCTAGACTCAGTCATCGCAGGTATTGACGAGTTTCAAGTAACTGCGAATCCGGCAATAGCCCCTAATGTCCGTGTGTTGGGCATATTCACAGGACAAGGTGCTCAATGGGCATCAATGGGGGCAAGTCTACTTCGAAACTCAACTTTATTTAGGGGCACGTTTGAGGCACTCGACTCGGTTCTCCATGCTCTCCCTCACGGCCCAAGCTGGTCCCTTGCAGATTTATTGCTGCGCCGAGATGATCCGACTGCCATATCAGCTACCGAAATATCTATGCCCCTCTGCACGGCCGTCCAGATAGCGTTGGTTGACTTGCTTCGAGTTTGCGGAATATCATTTACCGCTGTTGTCGGTCACTCTTCGGGTGAGATTGCAGCTGCGTACGCGGCAGGGGTCCTCACTGCCTCGGACGCAATTACCATCGCGTACCTCAGAGGATACCACTGCCGCAAGAGCATTCCAAAAAGTTCTGGCAGAATGATGGCTGTAGGGATGGCCCCAGAGGAAGCGCGGCTGTTTTGCGAACAGCAGTGCTTCGCAGGAAAGCTAGTAGTGGCAGCCGAAAACTCCATGTCCAGCACGACTCTATCAGGAGATGCCGAAGCTATTGAGCACGCAAAAGGCATTCTAGATAGGAAGAAGGTGTTTGCTAGAACACTCAAAACCGACATGGCATACCATTCGCATCACATGAGCTCTATCCGAGAGCCGTATTGCGCTTCTCTCAATGATGTCGGGATCAAACCGACGAAAAACTGCTTTGCAGGTTTATGCAGTTGGTATTCAACAGTATACAGTCCAAAAGACGGCCACAATATGAGTTCGCCCATGTCCTTTGACGGCTCATATTGGGCTGAGAATTTGGCCAGGCCTGTGCTATTTCATCAAGCAGTCATTACTGCTCTACAAGAGAACACCTTCGATCTTGCACTAGAGATTGGGCCTCATCCAGCCCTTAAAGCTCCCGCGACTGAAACCATCCGAGGATTCTTGGGTGATGGCCTGCCCTATATAGGGGTCATGGAGAGAAATAAAGATGCACTTGAGATTTTTTCGAATGCACTCGGCAACATTTGGTGCCATGCCGACGCGCGGACTGCACCTGTCGACTTTGCAGGATTCAGAAAGGCTTGTGATGGAGCGGACTGGACGATGCCGCAAACCTACAAGGATCTACCACCTTATCCGTGGGCTCACGAGCGGCCGATGATCAGAGAGTCCAAGAAATCATATCTGTGGCGAACTCGCGAGACCGAGCGCCATGACTTGCTCGGATACCCGGTATCGCGGGCGGACAACGAGTGGCGCTGGCGTAACATCCTTCGTCTAGATGATGTCGATTGGCTTCAGTGTCACCGATTCCAAAATCAGGTCCTGCTACCCGCTTCGGCCTATATAGTGGCGGCCGTAGATGCTGCCCTCCATACCGTTGGAAGTGCTCCCGTCCAGATGATCGAACTACAAGACGTCATCATTCACAATGGCATCGCATTAGAAGCTGGCTCTTCTGAGATTGAGCTCAATTTTCTATTATCAAGAGTTGAAGAGACTGAAGCAGGTAGAACATTCGACTTTTCCTGTCGCTATAGCAATGCAAGCACGGTGTCTCCTGACGTCGACAAGGAGGTCGTCACTGGCCGGATCCTGATACTACTTGGCACTGAGGACGAAGATCTCCTACCAAGCAGAACGGTCCCCAGTCTTCCAATGACGAACGTTGCCACGGATCGTTTCTACCACTGGATGGATAAGATCGGCCTCCAGTATTCTGGTCCCTTTACACTGGAATCCATCAAGAGACGGCTCGATATTTCCACGGTAACAACGACGCCGGCAATAGCCGATAATTACGTAATCCATCCGGGCACGCTGGACAGTGTCATCCAGGGGTTGTACGCAGCATTCTCGTATCCAGGCGACGGGCGAGTCTGGACAACATATCTCCCAAAGAGTTTTGGGCGGGTTCGGCTCGACATAGGCGCATGTCGTCGGATTAGCGCCTCAACAGATTCAAAGCTCATCGCGGACTGTTTCGTGACGGAGTCCTCCGCAAGAGAGATCCGCGGCGACATCGATGTGTTCTGCGCCGTTAATGGTCAAGCAGCCGTGCAGGTAGAGGGTATCATTCTGTCTTCGCTTGAAGTGCTTAGCGCAGCGAATGATCGGGCCGTGTTTTGGCAAACCGTCTGGAAGCAAGACCTACTTTCCGTCGCTGGTTCGGACGAGGGACGGGATCACGGAGACAGGTCGCCTGAAACCTGCGAGAAGCTGGCGCTTTCCTACCTAGATCAATTTCTTGAGAAAGCTGAGCATCATGATATGGTATCAACGGGATGGTATCTCCCACACCTTACGGGATTGGCCTCGAAGCTGACTAAGCCTGGGAATCTGGAAGGAGATGGATTATGTCAGCAGGTTGATTTTGAGCTTGTCGATTACGTAGGAACCCGGCTCCCCAGCATACTGCGTGGCTCTGAGCTCTCAATTGAGGATCTTCAGGCGAATGGAATCATCGACCGAATGCAGACCGAGGGTTTAGGGGTTGCTGAGGTCAAGAACCACCTGGGGACTATCATCGACTATCTTGTACACCGATATCCCGGGATGAAGATTCTCGAGCTTGCAGCTGGTATTGGAGACTACACGAGCATATTTCTTCAGCATCTGGGGTCAAATTTCGAGGAATACTCCTTTGCCGACCGTAGTACCTCGGATTTCTCCGCAGCTCAGGCGCGCTTCGCTGCGCAGGATCCATCTTTAACATTCCAAGTCCTCGATATCGAGCGATCACCTATCGACCAGGGATTCACGGCGAATGCATATGACCTCGTCATCGCTGCACATACTCTCACCTCTACCCAGTCTGTTGATGACGCCTTGAGACATTGCCGGCAGCTCCTGCGACCCGGAGGCTATTTGGTCATACTTGAGATGACTAATCCGACTGCATTACGTAACTTATTTCAGCTCCCCCTTTTGCCAGGCTGGCGGTCGGACCAGAAGCAGTGCCCAATTCTCACGGAGACGCAATGGGATGGCCGCTTACGCAATGCCCAATTTTCCGGTGTTGACGTCGCATTTAGAGACTTCGATGAGGATTCCGCACATGGCTTATCTGTTATGGTGAGCCAAGCAGTAGACGACCAGATCCTTGCCTTGAAAGATCCTTTGGCAGCAAGCGATGGCATGGTCAGCATCGAGAAGCTGCTCGTCGTTGGCGGGAGCACTTTAGCAGTGTCTCAAATGGCAAGCAAGATAAAGTCTACCTTGCGCTTGTTTGCTCGAGAGGTGGCTATTATAGAAGACCTGGGTGATGCTTCAAATATTATCCTGGAGCACGGGACGGCCGTAATCTGTCTATGCGATCTAGAAGAGCCCACCTTCAGATGCATGGACCGGGAGAGGATCTCGGGCATGCAGACTCTCTTCCGCGAGGCCCAATACGTCCTATGGGCCACCCGCGGTAGTTGTCGGGATGACCCTTATGCGAACATATCAGTCGGTATCGGTCGCACGGCGTTCAGGGAGATGCCTCATCTTCGGGCTAAATTTGTCGATTTCGACGATTTCGAGCCTCGTGATAAGTACGCACACGCGAGGATGCTTTCCGAGATGCTTCTGCAGATGATCATACTCGATTCGCCTGCTTCCGACGGCATTCTTTGGTCGAACGAGACAGAAGTCTCCGTGAGCAATGGTGTTCCCCTTATCCCCAGAGTACGGCCACATGAAGGCTTGAACAATCGTTTGAACAGCTCAAGACGAGAAATTCTGACAACCATCCCGCTTGATGTACCCCCTTGCACTCCCTCTTTCGAAAAGAACTCCCGTCTTGCCGTCTCTAAGCCAAATACCTCGGGCGGTCTCACGATTCTCTCATCTTCGCTCATCAAACTCAAATGCCCTGATCAAGACGAGCCTTTTCATTTGTGCATCGCACATCTGACCAGTGAAAAACGTTATATAATGGCTTACTCCTCAGAGCGCGGGGGAACGGTCACCAAAGTAGACGATACCTGCGCGCTCAGTTGGCGGCACGACACAGATCCCGATGCGATACTCTCTTTGATCTTGCTCATCCTGATCTGTGAAAGTTTACTGTCAGATAGCAATGGAACAGTCTGGATTCACAATGCAGACCCCAAAACATGCGAGATTCTGTGTCTCGTGGCCGACTGCATGGGTACTCCCATTTTCCTGACCACGGACAAGGTGGCTGCGAAGGCAGGATCTACGTCAAAGATGATACACATTCATCCAAGAGCCCCCAAACGTACTCTTGAGTCATTGATACCTCGGTCAGTCAAGCGATTTATTAACATGGGAGCAAGTACTAGAACTACTAGTGCTATAGACTTTGCTATGAATTTTCCTTGGCATGAGCTAGATTGCTGGCCTGGCATGCATAATGTCTCGATACATGAGCCGCTTTCACTATCCATGGAGACATCTAGGATCTTGACAGTATTATCCAAGTATTTCGCTCAACCGAATTTCCCGCATGATCTTCAACCTTCGGCACCGAACAAGGTCATCAAAGCGGATCAATTGCAAAGTCAACAGAAGACTGGACTTGCTACCAGTGTAGTATCCTGGGCTGGCATTGAATCCATTCCCGTCCCGATGTCGCCCATAACGGACGGTCAACTCTTTGGTCCGCACAAGACGTATCTACTCGTTGGACTCACCGGTGACGTTGGGCTATCCCTCTGCGAGTGGATGATCAGTCAAGGTGCCCGATACTTTGCTCTTGCCTCTCGGAATCCAGCAGTACCACCGGAGACGATTTCGCATTTTGAAAGCAAAGGTGCAACGGTTCGGGTCTTCTCGCTTGATGTTTCCAATATGGACAATCTTGTAAGTGTCCATCGAGAGATCGTTTCGACGATGCCCCCGATTGCCGGCGTAGCAAACGGTGCTCTAGTCGTACGTGACCATCCCTTTGACGGAATATCACTTGAGGATCTTGAGTATGTCTTCAAGCCCAAGGTCGTGGGCAGCCAAAATCTAGACGACCTATTCTTCTCCACGCCCTTGGACTTCTTCGTTATGTTCTCGTCAATGGCAAGTGTTTACGGCAAGCCTGGTCAATCGAGCTACAATGCCGCAAACCTGTTCATGTCCACTCTCGCCGAGAAAAGGCGCAGCAGAGGCCTAGCCGCTTCGACTCTGCACTTGGGCATGATGCTTGGGCTCGGCTACATATACGGGCCAGACGAAGCGATGCTCGAGGCCAAGTTTCGCCAAGAGGACTTGATGGCTATTCCCGAGTCCGAATTCCATCAGATATTTGGTCAGGCGGTTCTCTCCGGTCGCCCTGGCTCTGGGTTGAGTGCACAGCTCATTGCTGGTCTTGGCACAGAGGTCGATACGCCGTGGCGAGCGCTGCCTATGTTTGCGCATTGTCGCCTGAAGCGTGACGATAAGAGAACCTCGCATCCGCAACGCGACAAACTAGGAACGGCGCAAAACATCCAAGTAGCGCTGAAAGAGGCCCAAGATCAGGAGCAAACTTTGACGATCCTGAAAGGAGTGATTGGTCAACGAGTCGGATCGGCGCTCGGCATGACGGGTGAGAGCATAGATGAGCATGCAGCATTACTCAGCATGGGGTTCGACTCCTTGGTTGCCGTGGAAATTCGATCCTGGCTTCTCAAGACGCTGGAGGTCAATGTTCCGGTCCTCTTGTTTCTCGGCGGCTTATCTCTGCTTGATATATGCCGCGAAGTTCTGGGTCAGCTCTCGGACTCATTGAGGCTGTGGAATAATGATCGACTAGACAACTCTGGAGTCAAGAAAGAGATGATAAACGGTTTCGACTTCCATGCTGAGCCCATGTCACCGATGACTGAGAAGCGACCCAATGGAGATGTTATAAGAAGTCATCGCTCTATCGACCCAGAGGATGCTGACCAGACTCCCACAGCGAAACCTACTCAGCAACAGAACGGAAAACTGCAGAAGTCTGTTTCAGAATATGAGAGGGTTGGCCCCATGTCTCACTCTCAAGCTCAGTTGTACTTCTTACACGAGTACCTCCAGAATAACGCTTATAATATTGCCTACTATGGGACATTTGACGGCCGATTGAATGTGCCACGACTGAAAGAAGCCCTCCAGGTCGTTGCAAAGCGGCATGAGGGGCTACGAAGCGCGTACTTCACTGATAGGGCTACTTCCAGCCCCGTACAAGCGGTGCTGAGCAAGCCGCACATCGCATTCGAGCAGTGGGCGGCTGATGAGGGTGTTGATATGCAGAGTGCCATCGATGGCGTCAAGGATTTCAGATTCGACATCGAGAATGGAGCCGTCATGAAAGTCTCGATCATTTCGCATTCGTCGACACAACATTCTTTAGTGTTTACCCATCATCATATCGCGATGGATGGACTCAGCTGGAAATTGTTTATAGCTGACCTCACGGCGGCTTACTCGGACGGAGGGTACAGCACGCTCCTCGCTCCTCGCCCACGGCAATCCATCGAAATGGCTAAAAAACAGCTGAACATCGTTGCACATCACCGGAATATCGAATCTGACCTGGCTTATTGGAGGGCAATCTACAAGACCGTACCAGAGCCGCTACCGCTTTTCCCATTCACCAAAGCCAACAACACCCGACCCACCAGTCTAGATTACGGCGTCAACATCTCGAATGCGAAAATGCCGAAAGACGTAACGAAGCTGGTGGAGCGGGCTGCTTCTAAGATCGGCGTTACCCCATTGCATTTCTACCTGGCTAGCTTCGTGACACTCCTCTCCCGATGCCTAAACGTCGGTGACCTAGCCATCGGAGTGGTAGACGCAAATCGACACGAGGAAGCGGATATGGACACCATCGGATACTTTCTCAACATGCTGCCAGTCAGGATGCAGCTTTCACATTCCGAGTCGTTCAATGTGATTGCAAGAAGGGCTCGGGATGCCGTGGTAGCCGCAATGGCTCATTCTCGTGCGCCTTTCGACATGGTTCTTGGCGACTTGGAGCTTTCGAGGTCGCCAAGCCATCATCCAATATTCCAAGTCGCCATCAATTACAGCAGATCGCCGTTCGAGGAGACCGACTTTGGCCGAGATGGAAAAATTGTTTGGGATGGAGGTGTACCGGGAGGTCACCCTTATGATCTGATGCTGAACGTAGGTGCCATGTCGGACTGGACCTTCCTATCCCTCATCGGACAGCGTAGCTTGTACAAGGCGTCAGAAGTGGCGCTTTTGCATAAGTGGTATATGAGTGCTCTCGAAGCGCTTGCTCAGGATCCTTCTATCCTTGTAGGAAACTGTCCCGTATCAGACTCAGTGGGCCTCGAGCAAGCCCTGGACCTTGGGCGCGGAATGAACGTTGATGTCAAATGGAGAGGAACTCTCACGGATCGCGTTGACAAGATTGCCACCAGTCTTCCTGACTCTACCGCGATCATAGACGAGCAAGGCCGTGCGTTCACGTATTCGCAGATGGCCAAGCGAACATCTCAGATAACATCTCTCTTACACAGAGTTTCGCCGCCACTGAAACCCGGATCTCGCGTGGCGATGCTTCTGGATCCTGTAGCCGACACCATAAGTTGCATTCTAGCTATTCTCGGAATGGGCCTGACGTGGATCCCCCTCGACACGCTGAATCACCATTTGCGCATCCGTGCCATTGTCGAGCAATGCCGACCTCAAGTCATCCTTTGTCACAGCTCGACATTGCGTATGGCCCATGAGATAGTGGCAGGCGCAGACTATATACGTGTTGTCAGCATAGACGAGATGCACACTAACAATCATATTAACGGTTACCAAAACGGCATCAAAGTCCCATCTCTGACGAACGGAAATGGATTACATCACCAGGAGGATCATCCCGCCATTATCCTGTTCACGAGCGGTTCTACCGGTGTTCCCAAAGGCGTCATGCTGTCGCACGAAGGCTTGATGAATCAAACTTACGGAACAACGATGTTTCTCCGTCTTGGGCGTGAGACGACACTACAGCAGAGCCCACTCGGGTTTGATCTCATGTTAGACCAGATCTTCCTCGCGCTGTGCAATGGAGGTACGGTCGTCATAGTAGGCAAAGAGGGTCGTGGCGATCCAGTACACATAGCAAATCTCATGGTCAGACACAAGGTCACTCTAACACACTTCGTGCCGTCGGAGTCTTCGGTATTGTTGAACTACGGCCACCACATCCTGACGAAGACATCCTCTTGGCGCTACGCTATGTCTGGGGGAGAGCCTCTGCGGCCCAGTTTAATCAGAGCCTTCCGTAAGCTCGACTGCGAGAACTTGGAACTTGTCAATGTGTATGGGCCTGCTGAAATCACCCTCGCATGCGCAAGAGGCTTGGTACCGTACCGGGATGCAAACGACGTGGACAATGGTGACAGCGATTGGCTCCTTCCGTCACACAACTACGGGATCGAGATTGTCGATGCCAATATGAATGTCCTCCCCGTCGGGTTTCCGGGAGAAATCTGTATCTCGGGACCGGGTGTTGGTCTCGGCTACGTCGGGCGACCGGCAGAGTCAGAATACAGTTTCGTACGAAGAGAGTCAGCCGGGCCTAAACAAGAGAGCGTCCGCGTTTACCGCTCCGGCGATATGGGCAGGCTCTTACATGATGGGACACTCAAGGTGCTTGGCCGGATTGGTGGTAGCACCCAAGTCAAGATTAACGGGTTTCGCGTCGAGTTGGATGAGATCGCAAACACTGTCCTGCATATGTCTGACCATGCGATTGTCAGCGCTGCTGCTTCCTGGCGCCCCACCCAATCCTCGGGGACGCTGGTTGTGTTTGTCGTTTTTGAAGTCGGTTTTGCCGGGAACAAATCCGAGTTTCTAGATAGGCTTCGGCTTAATGTCCCACTACCTCCTTATATGAAGCCGAGGTTCATCATCTCCATCCCACGAATGCCAAACACTCCGAATGGGAAGATTGACCGAGCAGCTATCGATCGGCTGCCCATACCAGATCTCATGGAGTCAACAACGAACGGAGATATAGCGCCGACCTTCAGTCCGGGAGAATATTCCATGAAGGAGATATGGGAAGAAGTATTTGCTGATCAGATACTTCCTGTTGCTGGCGGTAGCTCGAAGAGATTGGCAATTCGACCATCCTCGGATTTCTTCGAGGTCGGTGGAAACTCAATTCTCATGATTAAGTTGAAATCACTTCTCCGAGCACACTTTGGAGTGGCGATCCCCATGCCGGATTTATTTCGATCTAGTACCTTGAGCGCCATGTCCGCTCTCATCGCAAGCTCCATCGAAGATAATAAAATCGATGGCGCCGATACTCAAACGGCGAAAACGTTCTTGAGGGGTGGGGATGGTCAGCAGGTGCTAGACTGGGATCTCGAGATTGCTAGCTGGCTCGACGGACTTCCTCAGCCACGAACGAACCTCCTCGCTACCAACGAAAGGCCTGTGAATGGCACCCATGGTCTAGTCGTCGTGCTAACCGGAGCTACTGGCTTTATCGGCAAGCACCTGCTACGGCAGCTTGTCCAAGACTCAAGAGTGGCAGAGGTACACTGCATAGCAATCCGACCGGACAAGGACGGCAAGCCGCGCCGCCTACCACTGCAGCACGAAAAGATCATCCAGTACACCGGCGACCTCTCGGACATCAACCTCGGGCTTGCGGACGCGGACTTCGCGTCTCTGGTCGAGCGTGCTGACGCCATTGTCCACAACGGCGCAGACGTCTCTCTGCTGAAGACGTACGCGTCGCTGCGCCGGACCAACGTGCTGTCGACGCGCCGCCTCTGCGAGATGGCCATCCCGCGGCGCGTGCCCGTGCACTACGTATCCACGGCGTCCGTAGCCAAGGTCACGAGCCACAACGCCGCGAGCCCGCTGCCCGAGATCCCGGCCGTGCCCGCGTCCGCGGAACTGTTGGGCGCAGTCGACGGCTACGCGGCCACCAAGTGGGCCAGCGAGACACTGCTGGAGAAAATCGCCGCCGACGCGGGGATGCCCGCGTATGTGCATCGTTTGGCCCATGTCATGGGCGACGACGCGTCCGAGCTCGACGTCGTCGGCATGCTGACTAAGTACTCGCTCGTCCTGCACGCGGTGCCGCGGATCGAGGAGGACCTTGTGACTGGCGTGTGGGACTTCATCGATGTGGGGGATGTGGTCAGTGACATGGTCACCATGATTGTCGACTCCCAGGGCGATAACCAAGTTTCAGGCCCAGCTGAAACACAGAAAGAGGGCGTCCGCTTCGTTAACCACTGCAGCGATGCGAAAGTTCCGCATCAGGAGCTCGGGAAGTTCCTGGAAGGATTGGCTGGGGGACCACTGGAGGAAATCGGTATGAGAGAATGGGTGGAGGCTGCGAGCGAGAAGGGCCTTCATCCGCTTGTGCGTGAGTTCTTTGTCGCTTTCGAAGAAGGTCGTGGAAACCTGGTGCTTCCAGTCCTTACGAAAGATGTACCGTGCGTCAAGTAAGGAAGGCAGTACTTTATTGTTCTTTCATTTTAATATACTGTAACATCCGTACTTGCCATGGTTCAGGATACTGCGGTTTTTTTAAGAAACTAAAACGCGCCCCAAACGCGTGCCGCCAGCATTTCATCGACGCTCCGCTTATGTAACAGTGTTACGTAAGCGTTCGCAAGGTAGTATGGCTACGTAAGGTAACATGATTACATAAGGGCCCGTGCCTCTCAACCGCAATCCTTAAATCCAGTCTTCTCCGATAGCTCCCTACGGATTCTATATGACCCCTAAGTGCTCTTCTGCGGGCTCCTAAATGAATCCGAAGCCCGCTGAGGCCAGTGGGAGTTATAGGCTCAATTCCGTGCCGGATAGCACCAAGGGCCCGTCAACCCCTATCTATCTGATTATGTAAGCCTGTGTTACAAACGTAGGAAAGTGAAGAGAAAGATTGGAAGGGGGTTGCTCAAACTTATTGCCTCTTTACGATGCAAGAAGCCCTAGGCAGTATGTTCCAGTAAGCCGCTCAGGTAAGGTATACTAGTATCTACCTAGGTGCCTATTCACGAAGGCTGACGGCTGACAAGTCAATTCTTTCATCGATGTTACACTGACCAAATGCACAGAATAAATGATGAAGAGCCAACATACCCAACCCACATCCTAAGAGGCGCATAAAGGGATTGAAGTAGTCAATATTACATTGCCAACATGTCTTGAACCTACAATGGAATTCCGACTTAAGTCCGGCTCTAATCCCCGCGTCCTCATTCAGGGGTTTGCTAGTTATCTCCGCTTAAAGGAGATATGGTGTTTGGCATAAAATACTTGAACTGCCATCTAGTTCTAGTAGATTTAATGTGAATTGTTATGTAAGATACGCTGTTGATTCGTGTTTGGACACTTGCGCTGACTTTTTTTGCACTCGAAGTTCGCCTCCACATCTATACGTCGAAGATGTCTGTTAATCGTGTCCTTTGGCAAGACAAGCCGGGTGTACCGGGGGTCATCCGCGAGGATCCAATTCCAACGCAGCTCGAAGATCGCCAGGTACTAGTCAAGGTTCGCTCTTGGGCGTTGAACCCTGCCGATGCCATACTCCAAGACCAGTCGTTAGGCCATTGGACCTACCCGCTCATCTTGGGTCAGGATGTTGCCGGCACCATCGAGGCCGTTGGCTCTATAGGCGCCTCCAAGTTCAGCATTGGCGACCGCGTGTTTGGTTTCTCCGTCAACAACGGCTTTAAGGACTACGTTACCCTCGACCACACCCTGACCGCCAAGGTCCCAGAGTCGGTGTCGTTCAGCGAAGCTTGCGTCTTCCCCCTCTGCATTACCACGGCCTCGTTTGCGCTGTTCGGCAAGGACTACTTGGGGTTGCCTCTCCCATCTGTTAACCCTACTAGTACTGGCACGACTCTCTTGGTCTGGGGAGGAAGCTCAGCTGTAGGCAGCAATGGCATCCAGTTGGCCAAGGCAGCTGGCTTCGATGTCGTCGCGGCTTGTTCCTCCCGCAATTTCGACTACGTCAAGAGCCTTGGCGCGCGCGCAGCTTTCGACTATAATAGCCCTTCTGCCACTAACGATATCGTCGCCGAGCTCGACAAAGGGACATGCGCGGGGATATACATCGCGGCGGGGGACGCCAGAGACCCATGTCTGATCGCGCATATGTCGAAGGACAAGCCATTCGTCGCATCTTCCATTCCGATAAAGCCGGGGGATGCACCGGAGGGCGTCAATGCCAAGATGGTGTTTGGGAAAGGCGGCATCGACCAGTTCAAGGAAACGCTACCTGTTACTTTTGGCGGGTTCCTGCCTGAGGCGCTGGCAAAGGGTCTCTACAAGATTGCCCCGTCGCCGGAAATTGTCTCGACGAAGGGTCTGGAGGGGATCCAGGAAGCGTTGGATATCCTCAAAAAGGGCGTTTCGGCCAAGAAATTGGTGGTTGAAGGTTAAGTTTAGTCTGGAATATGTTCTGAGTGTCTACCTAAGGTTAAGCTTAGGATCTGTAGTTTACATATGGTTTGGTTTATTGAAGTGTCGCAGCTTTAACTTCTGTCGTCTTGGAATTTGAATTTGCTGCAAAGTTACCTGGCTTAAGATCATACTATCAAGGTCGTCTAGGCGAGGTTCGTGGCATCCGATGCTATCGAGTCTTGACAATGCAATTGCTTCCCGAAGGTTTGTATATGTCCGGCTAGCATTTCCAAATGAAATTTTCATTGAAAATATTCTAGGTGCACAAGTATCTATCTGGAAAGCATTTTAAGGAAGGCGGAGAAAGTCGCTACTCATGCCACGTGCTCGTCGCTGCATCTTCCTATTCATTCGGATACGGTTCAACCGCCACCTGCTAAACGTCTGGTCAATTTGCTTGGGTGTTCAATGGTGGCCCGGTGCCTTCCTCTACTTTTCTTTCCTTACGCAGACAGACGTTTGGTTCTCATTTGCTTAGTCGCAAAGCCCCTCCATTTGGTCTAATTTGTGCGCGCCTTAGATGCACTTTTTACCAGCCACAATTTTTGTAACCATTTTCCATCTCATCGTCGCACTGCTTCCCCATTGCTTCTCAACACAGCGTATATCCATTGCGCACTTTGGTAAATACCAGCTTATGATCAGCATTTACACTTCCCTACTTTACCGTCAATTCGCTTGGAACAATGGCAGGACCTTGGCCAAAGCCCTCTCCGAAGCTCGAGGAATGCCCCGGCGAGATAATTAACGAAATCACCAAATATTTGGGACGCGAAGATATCGCCTCTCTCCGTCGAACAAACCGCCACATCTGCGGCAAGGCTTCTTATCACTTCGCCACTTACTTCGAGAGTAAAACCATCGATCTCACACCCGATTGCCTGTTCGAGTTTATCTACTTGACCCATGTCAGCCCACTCGCTCGCCGTCTAAAGCACCTTACAATCCAAGGGCATGTGTACGGTAATCGAGAATATCGGCGCAGGATGGTAGACAAGAAGAAGTACAAGCCTTTTCAAGATTTCTATCTTTTCCCTTACTTGGCAAAAGCACTCGAAAACCTTCGAAAGTATTCTTCCGAGGAGTTTGAACTGACCTCGCTATCCCTCCGCGTCGTTCCAGTCATGACTATAAAGGGGACTCCCCACGTTCCGAAAGAGTTTCGATCCTATCGTTCGATCTGGGACGTGGCAAACCGAACCTTCTCCATGGCGATGAAAGCCTTGTGGAAGGCCCAGATACCAGTTCGCGACCACCTGGACATCTTCAGCAACATCAAGGGATGCAGCTTGCGATATGACAGCTTCATTGAATTCGCTCGGGAGTTCGCCACCTGGCAGGTACCAGTCTTCCGATCTCTGAAGCGCTTGTCGATGTCCTTGTCTCTCGAACCCGACTTTGACATGACTATTTATCTCGACGACCATGATCGCCAAGGCAGGCTTGGCGCTCGGGAATTCATTCAGCGCAGTTGTGTTCGCCAGGTTATACAGGTGATAATGCACGGCCTGCACTTCATGCCAGAGCTGGAAGATGTCGATTTCCATTGGTACAACATACCCGAACGTCCCAATGAGGTGCCCGGCGTAGTGCCCTATGAGCGGGTGCCACCCTATCACAGCGGACCACCCCTGACTTGCACAAGTCTCAAGACTTGCACTCTACGCGGCGTCTTCATATCCGAGCCGGACCTGTTGCAATTCCTCCGAGTCGTTCGCCCTTCGACGCTGTCCCTGGAATACATCTGCTTGACGGCGGGAATATGGAACGAAATCATTCAGTACCTAGCAAGCCCAGAGAGCGGAGTCACGAGCTATTGCTTGGACGATGTCCGCAAATTAGACAAACTCATACACTTTGTCATTCCCGGAGAGACCAAGTTCTCCTGGATGCGTAGGCAACTCGGCCCAAGCACGCTCAAGAGAGAAGGAGACGAGGCGAAGCAATTCGTGCGCTGCGGAAATTCAGTAGGCCTTGCGATGCTTAATTGCGATAAGCGGAGACGATGGGAGTTTGAGAAAAGACGAGACTTTGGCGGCTTTCTCGCTCGTTACTACAATTTCATGCTGTGGGGTGGATCGCTTGGACCTGGAGACACGAGAAAGATCATTGGAGGAAAGAAAGGAAAGAAAGGAAAGAAAGGAAAGAAATGAAAGACTAACCCATAGGTATCCGCGATAAAGACTTGCAAGATCTGTGCTTGCTGTTTTTGCTGAGAGGTATGTTCGATATCTTACGACCTGAACCCAAAATGTGAACTCCTGGGGACAATGAATAGGCAACTGACTCTGGAATGATACAGCTATGATCTTTGACCCCTTTCGAGAGTACGGATGTACAAGACTGGCCGTCTTCCAACTCATGACCACTTTGTTTCATGTACACTTTTGTCTGTATCCTCCCCTAGGTAGTAAGTACTTCGTACATACCGGATTAGGTACCTTGGGTACCTACAGAGTTCGGGGAGGATTTGGTGGTATACACAATGAAGAGGGGCAAATCTGCTGCAGTCTCATTACAGTCAATTTCAATTTGTATTATAGGAAAGCTAGCTGCTTTTCATATAGAGAAATTGACTCTGAGAATAAATTCAATCACGCGCCCATCATGCGTATTTCCCGGAGTGCGATTGGCATTAGATCTGTGTGGATTCTGCCGTATCTATCCGCTTCTACCTAGTCTCGGCATTGGTGCGTAAAGGAGGGTATACCTTTTCCGTTCTCGTCAGGTTTGTGGTTGAGGATCAACCTTAGGGGCTGCAGCTTATGTTGGATGCTATCTACGCCTTCTACTTCCCGTACTGGATCGGCCTCGCCTTCGCTTCCTGCATCTTGGCTACCCCGCCGCCACCACCCCCACTTCTCCTACGCCTCACCGGCGCCCTCCTAATATCCCCTTTAATATATTACTGCGTGCTCCTAGAACGACACCGCGGACAAGCGCTTCGACCGCCGCGTCGCGCGCACCCGACACCGACCCTTCGCACGGGGCGCCGTGTGCATGCTACAGGCGAACGCGTTCACGGCGGTCCAGCTAGGTCTGCTCAGCTTGTTTTATAGACTAGAAGTGCTACCAACGACTACGGCATCGCAGTCGCGCTGTTCGCCGTGTACACGCTGATGAAGCGCGTTATGGATTACAGGTCGTGCTGGGCGTCGCGTTCGCGTGGGCCGTGTTCTTCGCCGCGGCGGCACTCGGGGTGGATGTGGGGTGGGGCAGCGGGGATGAAGACGGGAAAGGGGCGCGGGCGAGGGTTTCGACGCTGGCGCTGGCTCTGTGTTGATACTGTGCCGGCTTCGAGCCTGTGTACTATGTCGGCACGGTGCGCAGTGTGGCGGCGGCTATGGCTTATTACATTTATGGCGTCGATCTGAAGCGCTCGGAAAGCTGCGACGCGTGGTTTCACAGGCAGTTTTGGATCGTCGGCGCGGCGTTTGCGACTGGGCTTTTATGTGAGTACTTTGTTTGATTAGGTAATTCAAGGGGTTAGGGGTAGGTACCTAGATAATAAGCATTATCGTTAATAGTATGCCTTATAATTCTAGCGCAAGGAGCTTATGACAGAATTGCATTTTCAAGTAGGACAACATAGCCACATGATGATTAGGTGGCGGCCAGTTACAACACGGTTTCGATATTGCATACAACTCTTCCTGCAGGCTGTGGACCGTCGAATCTGCCTGATCAAACCAGATTTCCTCCTTGTCAATTGAGCTCTATTCTCTAAGAGTCGCCATCTTCTTTCATTTAGCATTCTATCCTACCGCTTTCAGCTCTTTCATGATACACGCAACGAAATCACAAGATGGCCGAGCCCGTCGGTATCACTGGTACCGCAGTCGGCATATTATCACTATGTCTTCAGGTATACGGCGGCCTAAAAGACTATCTTGACGATTACCGCGACCGCGATGAATACGTCAACAAAACGTTGTTACACCTCGATCGATTGCGAAGCTTGACTAATATCATCGAATCTACCATTCCAACGTTACAGAATGGCCATTCCACCCCGAGCCAAACAGTGACCTTGTGTCTAAAAGACTGCGAGACCGAGATGAATTCACTAAATGCCGAGATCCAAAAGTTTAAAGAGGCTGTTGCCACAGATCTGAGGGGAAAGCTCAGGGAAGCGAAAAAGAAGTTCCAATTCCCATTTGATCGTCCTGCCTTAGAGAAGTTGGCATTCAGTCTTGATCGAGCGAATAGCCTGTTGGCGATTGCGCTTGAAGGGCTACATCTGTATCTACATACCTTTTCTGTCTTCACATCTTTTCAGTACTAATACAATCCAAAGGCATGTCCAGTCTACCAGTCAGATCAAGCTCATAGATATTACTGACTCTACGCGGGCGACTGCAGCTGGTATAGCAACAATTGATACCAAGATTGACGATCTCCATACAAGAGTAGCTACTTTGGAAGCAATTGTAAGCAGCAGCCACACTGCTGTCACAGATATATCCCAATATATACGCAGGCTATCACTTGCCACCACCGAGATTCATTCTTCAACGTCACAGATCAGCCAAATCCAGGTCGAAACCTCCATCAGCATACAGCAACTAAGGGCCGGAAGACTAGAAGATAGGATAATGGAGTGGAAAAACACTATCATCAACGCCAACGAAAACTCGCCTGAGAGAAGGTTCCTTCATATGTTGATGTCGAAACCTGATGTCCTCAAGAACTGGCAAGATGACTTTGCTACTGACAAGCATGCCTTGTCTGCTGTACTACCGGGGACGACGCGAGAGTCCGCCATCTCCGGGACGAGAAGCTGTCAACGTATTCCTAGGTCATATTAGATATTGGCGGGAGCGATTAATGGAAATAGCACGACGCGAACTTTGCGAGGCCGAAATAAACGACATCGGCATCCACAATTCATCTATTTTAGATCATGCGGCACCCCGAATAATTCAAAAACTCAAAACTAAAGAGATTCGCCCATCTATTAAACTACAACTGGACAAGTACGACTATCGCCTTTCTCCGATATCATCTGGTCTCGGAACAAGCTCACTCTATCATGATTTACACAATATTTCCGACATCAAAATGGCCTTTAGTTTAGGTTTCAAAGATATCGATGTGTTCTATCACAGAACACCTGTCATGACTCGATATGGCCGTCCGGAAATGTACGAATGGTATCTTGATCATGGGGTGGTTATTACTAAGCTAGTGCTTCCGTACGGGAATTTACCTTTCAGTGCACAGCCGCCTCTTTGGACAGTCGCCCATAATATAATGTCAAATCTAAAGCAGGAGAACTTCGAATCGAAAGACACCATAAATCGTCTCATCCTTAAATTAGGCAGCTTGGACATAGGTGATAACTGCGAGTGTAGCTGTTCTGATCTGGAGAATGGATGTAGTCCTCTGAAGGTCTTCCTTTCTGCGGCCATCGAACACTCCCGATATTATGGTCTAAACGACTTGTCAGCGATATTTCGGACGGGAACTATTGATAACCTTGTATCAATATGTCCCGCTGTAGCAAACACGGTGATACGTATTTGCACATTTGAAGCTTTAGAGATCCGACACACGTGTTGTGCTGCATGCCCTACTTGCTGGTGGCGTCCAATTCGTCGTGAAGACTTCCCTTATATTCACGAAGGAACTCGAAGAATTGATGGCCGAGTTCGAGGATATTTTCCATTCTCAAGAACAGCCACTTTCACAATTCATGACAGGCCGTTAGAAAGACGGCATGGAGCAAGTGGAGCAAGAAAAGGCGGCTAGATGCTTATCTAAAGACGAAATTTACGCTGCTGCAGGTCTGGGTATAATATTATGCGAAGAGAGTTCGGACGAAGAGAGTTCGGATGAAGAGAGTTCGGATGAAGATGAAGCGCAGACAACCACATTGGGGGGTTGTGTGGAAGAGTGCATTTGTAAGTTGAATGAGATTTATCCCGACTAGGCGACGCTTAGGATCGTGGGTAGAAGGTAGTCGAATACTTAACAGCTCACAATTTCTGGCCCTTTTCTCTCCCTCTCACTTTTATATGGCTAAAACAGGGCACATGTCAACGAGCATGCCATCTTGGGTAACGTTTATTATTGTTTTCTTATCTCCTTCAAAGCTCTGGTCTTTAGTTCACCCCCAGAGCGACTTCATTATGCCTCAAATTGTTGCGAAATGAAGCTCCGGAATAGGAGCGCTTATTAGTGGGTTAGTACTACAACACTAAAATACCTTCCCCTTAAATGAGGCAGGCTACCATTGGTGAAAGCTACCTCAAATGGGCAGGTGAAATTCCCATGCTTCTCGCCAAAGCATATCATCAGTCATCGACACTCGATTCAAGACAATCTACTGCCGCTTTAGAAGGATGGTTGCACTCATGAGGAGACGTGCCGGCGACGTGTCGGCGATCGCTTATATCAAGATGATGACGGACTGCATAATCGACCCACACTCGGTAACCCGCCTACCCCTCTTCTCGTCCGATTTATTTAAGAGCAGACAAACCCATTCCTCGGAACCTGCACGACAATTCTTTTCCCTCACATCGACTCGTCTCGATATTCTATTATTACCTTTGGTTGCTTTCATACATCCCATTGGTATGGCCTTAGGGAGCACTAGCCATCATGGAGCTATCTCAGTATCAAGGTAACGTTGGTCAAACGCATGGCGGGTGCTCAATGTTCTCGATCCTTATGACCGGTACCCTCTACCAAGGGGAAGGTCTAACAGGTGAAAGTCATCAGGGCTGAGATTACACCGTTCAAACTTGATCTGGATAATTCCAGCGAAAGGACATGCTGCTTCCCCCTCCCCCTTTTTGGCCGAGCATCGGGGTATTAACTATCGCAGTTCTACTTGATCCACCATGTCTACCGACAAGATCGCCTTCTTGACAAACTGGCAAGCATGGCGGTGTCTCGCTAGATATGAGCACTCACTAACGATAGCAGGCATGCGACGCCGTACCACGCACCCCTCTACCTAGCCCAAGCGAAGGGCTACTTCAAGGATGAAGGCATCAAGGTCGCTCTGCTCGAGCCCAACGACCCAAGCGTATGTCATTAAGCCCCGCATCATGGGTACATGGATGCGATGCTCAAATAATGCAGGATGTCACCGAGATTATCGGTACCGGAAAAGTGGACCTCGGCTTCAAGGCCATGATCCACACTCTTGCCGTAAGCCATCATGAAAGTACCTATGAGGCTAACATTAACTAAAAACGTGTAGGCGAAAGCTCGTAACTTCCCAGTGCTTTCTATTGGCTCACTGTTGGATGAGCCTTTCACTGGCGTCGTGTATCTGAAGGAGAGTGGCATCACCCCTGACTTCACGACTCTTAAGGGGAAGCGAATTGGCTACGTCGGCGAATTCGGAAAGGTGCGTAATTGTCCCTCTTCCTTCCTTCGGCCTTACTAACGCCCTCTAGATCCAAATTGACGAGCTTACCTCCCACTACGGCATGACCCCGGCGGACTACACTGCCGTCCGCTGCGGCATGAACGTCTCCAAGGCCATCATCAAGGGCGAGATCGACGCTGGCATCGGCCTCGAGAATGTCCAAATGGTCGAGCTCGAGGAATGGCTCGCGGCGCAAGGCCGCCCCAAGAGCGACGTCCAGATGCTGCGCATCGACGAGCTAGCCGAGCTCGGGTGCTGCTGCTTCTGCACGATCCTGTACATCGGCAACGAGCAGTTCCTGTCGGAGCACCCGGAGAAAGTGCGCGCGTTCATGCGCGCCGTCAAGCGCGCGACGGACTTCGTGCTAGCGGAGCCGGCGCGCGCGTACGCCGAGTACGTCGAGTTCAAGCCGGTCATGGGCACGGACCTCAACCGCAAGATCTTCGAGCGCTCGTTCGCGTACTTCTCGCGCGACCTGCAGAACGTGCAGCGCGACTGGGCCAAGGTCACGCGCTACGGCAAGCGCCTCGGCGTCCTCGACGAGAGCTTCGCGCCCAACTACACCAACGCTTTCCTCTCCTGGGACCTCGGTGGCGAGTCTGCCGACCCCACCGGCGACCAGAAGCGCATGGTCGAGCTCCAAAACGACGTCGCCTGCCGAGGCGGCTTCCGCCGTCTGGACCTCGGCAAGGTCAGCGGGGCTGCCGTGCAGGCTTAGATGCATGCATGCTTAGATGCATGCATGCTTAGATGGGATTAGGACTCCGATTGGGAGCATCACTTTCCTTGAGTGGCTTTGTTTACAGTATGAGCTCACTCCTTGATGAATCACTACTTGTACGCTCCTTTACTAGTGCAGCAACTAGGTATAATTCAACACAGATGGGAATAGTTCCCATGAAGTAATTTACTCTTTAGGATATGTGACTCTTGTAACGCGCTGTAATATCTTCCTATCTTCCTATCTTCCTTCCTTTTTTCCCCGCCCCCTCCCTCTAATGCTATGGATTCTATCCTCAACAATCCCAACTACCCGCTCATATCCGAAGCCAAGCCCCTTTGAAATATCGTCTTTTAACGTTCTGTTACAACATTTGGTGAGTGAGTCACCCATTGTGCATTCGATGGTAAGTGACCGAAGAATGTCGGGCTTGCAGACAGGCTAGCTTCCTGTCTGGCAGCTTTGGTATCACATACCAACAGTCGTGTCTTCAGACACACACACCAGATCACCTCTCGTGCTCTCAATAAAACAAGGAGTTCAAGGATGATAACGATGTAGGTGGGTTTGTTTGACAGAAGCTCATCTGAAAGTCCAAAATTATGCCTGATTTATCATAAAGTTAGTAACCAACCTCCCTAGCTATGTAAAAATACACTCTTCGATGAATAAGGTTGCAGCCTTACATGTTAGTTCACATGGAATAACATGGCAACAGAAGTTTCTACACTAGGTACAGTCAAGAGACGTGGCTGTGCCCATGACGCAGTGGGAATCTTATGAGACGATAGCCCTCATGAGACGGTACCTTTGATCCTTGTTGCTCCTGAGTAAGGAGAATGACTGATGTAAATTACAGGTTTTAGGCTCAAAGTCTATTGAAAGGGACAAACACCTGACGTGTAAGGTGGTAAGCAGTTATTTATATAAGTGCTCAAAAGTTTCTCTTGCTTCTCCTGAGGAGATCGTATCTAACTAGAAAGCATCTTCCGCGTCTTCTAAAATCTAAGCAATCAGCCTATAATTCATAAGCCAGTCCCACGAGGACCAGAGAGTGCTAAGATGACCTTATATAAACTCAACAATACCCCGGACGTCACTTCACCGTCTAGCATAGATGAGCCCAAAGGAGACTCGAAGCTACAATGCCTCATGCTACCGAGATATGCGACGATGAATCGCATATTCAATCGATCAGATATATTTGAGGCACTCGACAACGTTCTGGGTCCCACGGATACGAACTGTCCATTTCAATCTGTCGTGATGCACGGCTTATACGGAGTCGGTAAAACTACGATTGCCTTAAGTTATGTCAAGAAGAAGTTCCACGAAAAAGCCTACGACGTGATCCTTTGGGTGGATTGCAAGACTATGACATTAGAGGAAAACTTCCGAAATATAGCAGCGCAGCTCGGATTAGATTACGATTTTGCAAGTCAATCCGAGGACCAAATTTTAAACCGTGTCCAACATTGGTTTCAGTCCACAAGTAAGCAGATTGATCGATCATACATCCTTCTAGTTTCCTAATAACGAACTGACATGATGCATGTTCTAAAGATTGCCGGTGGCTTGTTATATATGACAACGTGAAGAGCGCAGAAGCCCTCATTCCTTACTGGCCACGCTCAGGACACGGCAAAGCGATTGCGACCACCCTCGACCCTTCTCTGCCATTCAAATTAGCTTCAGGTAGCTTGGAAGTTCCGCCTTTCGATATCCAAACGGGCTCGGAATTTCTCAAATTTCTTTCTCTTAGTGGCAATGAACGTGACTTAGATGCAGAAAGTCGTGCTGCTTTGGCCCTTTCTCAACACGCGTATGGCCATACACTAGCCCTTTCCCGTATGGCTGTGCTGATCCAGGAGCGAGCACTTTCTATTAAGGAATTTGCCAACATGTACTCGAATCACTCTAAAGATCTTCTCCTCAGGATGTAGGAACCAGTATCATTTCCAGATGATGACTTTCCATTGGCCAATCTGGAGGATAAGAGTGAATCACTACTTGGCGTAATGTCATTTCTAGCGCCTGACGCTATCCCCCAACAACTCTTCGAATCTAAGAATCACAAACACATTCCTGTGGAGTCTTGGCTTAACTTCAATGAGCTCAGGTAAGATGTCCTTATTGGCGGCTCTGCACTTCCTAAACTCACTTCTGCCACAGTTTATCAGATGCACTTGCAGAATTGCTCAAGAAGGGACTAGTGAAATGGGACAAGAACACGTGCACCCTCTCAACCAACCGGATAATATTAATTCTGCATAGGATTAGTATAATCCCGGAGATACGGAGAGAATGCTTTGCTATAGCTGTGCTGCTCCTTCACAGGGCAATTCCATCTTATGATGAGAAAAAGGCTCAATTCTACGATGCCTGGCAACCCTATAGCCACTATCTCCAACATGTAATCAGTCTGAGGGACTGCTTCCTAGAGGAAATAGAGTTAAGCGATGAATTGGAAGTGCCATTAGAGTTCTGCCAGCTTCTCGCTCAATATCAACGGTACGTCCTCGCCATAGTTAGTCCAGATATATCCACGTCTGACTTCTGAACCCTTCTAGGTATTTCTATGAGACAAGTTCACTAGTAGAACTCGACAAGACATGCGATGCCAATATGCTCGCCTTAGGCATGATCAAGGACGGGCCTGCGAAACAAGATCTTCAGATTACGATTATGTCGCATAGAGCCCAAGCTGCTGAGACTCGGGGTGACGCACAGGAAGCAATCGATCTCAACCAGGAAGTATTCAAAAAGAGGCTCCTAGAGAAACCGCCGAAGAAGCTGTTGCTTTGCTTCACCGCGAACAATCTCGGATACTGTTATAACACGGCGAATGACCACGACTTCGCCCTAGAGTGGTTCCATAGGTCGAGAAAGTGGTGGCAAAATGCCGTCAAGGACGGCGAGGCGGTAGGCGATCGCCCTGCTCGGCATTTGAAGAATGAAGCGGTATGCCAGCTCTACCTGGACAATATAGAAGAAGCAGAGAAATTGTTTGACCTCTCGCTTGCGAGACTGAAGGATGACCCGTCAAGCTGGGCTATGCTTGCATAGTAAGTGCTCACTTCCACAGCGATAATGGATCTTAGGGCTGACAGTCATTGCCAGCGGGCGGTTTGCTCGCGCTTCACTGAAAAGGCGTATAAAAGACTTTATACAAGCTGACCACTACTATACCTTAGCATTGAACGCTTGCCAGGCACGAGATGAGATGCGGAACCACCCATTTGTTGGTGCTTGTCTGTACAAGATTGGAGCTTGCTGCCTAGACGGCAATAGCATGAATACGGAAAAGGCAATGTGAGTGCCCCCATCTATTTCTTATGTAACCTATCGCAAGCTAGCACATTTCTCTATGCCAAGAGTTTCTAAACATGATAACAGCAAGAATGTTCGAGCCTCCATAGAGGTCACCAAGATTCACAGCAGCTACATGCCTATAGAGCACGCGCGTAGCTTATTCAAGCTATCAGAGGCGTTACTTCGGCTTGAAGGCGATAATTGCACCGAGGAAGCGTGTTCATTGCAAGTTGAGGCGGAGACCTTCCTCCGGAAAAGGATTCCAGATGGACCCATATCTCACACGGAAAGTACATATGACAACCTCATCTCAATATTCTGGAGATAAAGACCTGTCATTGGGGCTTCTGGGGGGTATGGTACTTGGTTTAGGTAGATTGTTATTAGTTGACTAAGAGGGATCTAAGAAAACAATTGTCATATATCAGATCAGCGGCGTAATTAGATCAGGTAGGGGTGAGCCTGTATGAGACATACCCACAAGAGCCATATCATATTCGTACCAGTGTCCTTGGCCCTCGATAGTCAATTTTGAAAACCCTTGCAAAGGATCATCAATGATTATCATGAAGGAACAGGTAACATTCGGAGTAGTCATTTCTAACTTTCCACATCGAACTGGTATATCGTATTCGGACAATGCCCTCAGCTAGTAGACTAACGCTGTGGCTCTTTGGGCCCCCGAGCCCCAGGTATTTATCCTTTCTGTTTCTGCCGGGCACTGTTGAAAGATTATTTCCTCCTCATGGCTATCAGGTATAATCATCATAATCATCATAATCATCACAATCAACTTCACTTCACCACCTATCATTTACTAATTTACTAGAGTAACTTCAGCTTTACCATCTTTTTCTAACGCGCGAAAACCACCCATGATGCCGCCTCATCAAGCTAATCATTCTCTATCTGACAAACCGAAATGCAGTGCACTAGAAAAAATTGGCTCCGCCTGTCAAATTACCCTCGAGCCCAACCGCCGTTACTGTCGGGCCCATCAATCAGAATACAGGGAGCTATACAGATTCTATAAGGAAATGCAGACACTCTACGAGGCTATAAAAATCGAGAAAGGAAGCACCGATGCCAGAAAGATGAAGGACAAGATAGCTGCCGGCGAGAAACAATTGAAGGGAAGAACTGAGACTAATCATCGGTTTTACAGCGACTCTACGGATAACCGTGGCCATATCCAGAAGATACTAGGTCTCCAGGTTGAACTCCAGGATTTGAAAGTCAGACTTGCTGACCTTGATCTGGAAGTCGAATCAGTCAGTCCTGATCCAAATCCAGTGGTTCCACCTCGGATGGGAAAACATCTGGTTACCAAAGATCCAAATCAACGAAAACCCCATGATATACAACTCGATCCAGCGATGCTTAATCGTATATACGTGCTGGACACCTCAGATACGAGACCTAAGCCAGTGGCTTTGATGGACCTAGAAGACACCCGCGACCTGAAGCAAGCACTGGGAGTCACCAGCTTGGAAAAGACTCAGGCTATCCATGATTGGCAGTCTAATATTAATGACAATGATCCGTCAACTGTCCTTAATCCGAATAGCGCGCCGGCCGCGCATCGTCGGAAGCACGGGCTATATACCCCCGAACAGACACCGCCTACCCCGGATTCGGAACGGAAGCCCACTATCCGTGATACTCAAGAGTCTAGAAGCCCAAGCCCCTCGGAAAGAATGCCAAAGAGGCGGAGAGTGTGAGACCAAAGTATTCCAGTCCCTTATCCAACTATTCCGAGGTCTGTGCTAAATTGAGTTCCATTAGGTAGCGCTGCCGTCGTCTGCCAACAAGTCTCGAATACCAATCGCGACTTCGATGGACTTACTCGCTCGTCTCCTTTTTAAAAGCTTGTTTTCTACTGTTACCGATGTTTCGTCAACTGTTTCCTCTTTCGCTGTTTCGTCAACCGCTTCCTCTTCCGCGAACACTGCCCTAAGTTTCCCTCAACCTCCCTATGAGGCACGAAGAGCGACGCCGCAGGTACCTACCTAAGTCATCGTCGATCACCAACCCCAAGAACTAAAGTTTCCACAAAATACTGCCCAAGGAGGATGACCAGTAAGGGGTCCGGTCTAGAACTTCGGGGTTCTCTGCTTCAGTTCGTTAGCCTTATGTTAGGGTACCTTTCAGCCCCTGACTCCTTAAGTGAAGAGTTGACATGGATAGGGGGCAGTTTCGGTGGACAAAGGCCTTAGTGCCTACGTATACGAATAGTCCTTTTCTATTATTTCCATAGTTCCCAGCAAAATAATGTCGTTCTTTTGGGCCTTTTGGTGCGCTTCGTGATACTTATTCGTAGTCGAACATTTCATTGCATGTTTCCTTAACGAGAAAGGTGACTACGGCGCCACCATAAATCGAGTACGAGTCAACACTTATTAGCCCAATCGTCATGCAAGGGCCGACCTTACTACAAGAAGCAAACGGTCTATCAATGCACATGCCTTGGCACCGTGTTTTCTAGGAGGCGCATTGATGCCCACTACTACACGTGGGCTATGTCGCAACTTGAGGGGTTCATGTAGGATTTTGCCCTTACTTTCATTACGCCGCATATACGGGCAAACCTCTCCGACAGATTATAGCGACCGACTACTTCCTGCATTGTGGACGCGGGTGCATGGTGCCAGATACTCTGTGTGCTTCACTGTCATGGACACAGTCTAGACTAATCTCTTAGAACCCACTGAAATCTGTCAGGGCCTCAATGGCGTCCGGAACAGTGCATCCCGACCAGTAGAGGACCAAAGGTGGAGACCTCCGTCCCGACATGGCTGCCAAGCCGGCTCCGCTTCCTCGGTGGGTCGATTCGGGATCTGCAGTATGTATCGTGAGACGCCGTATCCGGCTCTAACTTGTGCCAAGGCGTCCAACGCCTGTCGTAATACTTGCCTGAGTATAGATGACTTGACTCCCCGCAACAGATCAAATGAGAAGATGACGTTATGAAAACACAAGCTACAATTTGGGGGCGAAGTGACAGTCAAGATCGGTTTGCCATGTCGAGTGGGAAACTACTGGTGATTAAGCGCAGCACTCCATATCGCCGATTAGGCCGATACGCGGTGGCTGTAAGGCACGTTCCACAGCATAAATTTTGAGACAATGATAGGTTGAGGGGGCTGAAATAGCCGACGCCGCCGCCCGACGCCCCTTAAGCTCCCTCCCTCCACACAATCAAGCGCGCCCTGTCGCAGGTTACACACCTCTGGTCATATCCATTCTATATTTAACCACTTGCATTCTAATTAAGGGAGCAGTACCAAAGTGAAGGCCCGGGGAAGCAGGACCGATGCTAGTAAGCTCAGATGCAGGTGTCGTTTTACTAACGCTAGCGAACGCCACGACAGGAAGCTGGTATTTCCGGTCAGCCGCAAAGTCCTGTAGGACGGTCTACCAATTACCCCCAATTTGATGAGGGATTAGCTTCTAGTTCCTAAGCAAATGCTAAGCTGACAATTCCGCATGTGACCAGTTGATAACTTGTATCGCTGATACATGATGTCTTGATCACGGCGATTAGGGTGTATGGAGGTTTAATCTCTACCATATACCGGGCACGAAATTACGGACTAACTTTCTGTATAGTATGTGCCATTTAAGAGTATGCTACTGATTGTAGTGTTGTAGTATATTGTATCCAAGAGATTCAGAGGAGTGTTTCCAGGCTATAACCAAGTACGAGCCACCCAATAATATGTTGCCGCTACACTCTCACACATTCAGGAGCTCACTTTTCAGCTCTCAACGTCCATAGCGAATCGGCGCATTTCTCACCAAACAGGATGGTGGTGCGGCTCGGCTACGCCTCAAAGCTTGATGGCGCCATGCGGAACTACCTTGAAGCAACTACACATGAGATCAGAAACACGCTCTCAATATCAAAACGCATAGAGGGTGTTAGAATAGTTACACTCGACTGAGCTTCATCTTGCGTAAGTGCCAAATTTAGAAGCCTATTCTTAGGCAGGTATGGCAACGAGAGTTGAAAGCCCCTATTCTCTCGAAATCGAGTATATAAGGACGAGTTCATCGCAGTGTATGTATGCTCATCAGAAAACACACAATCAACACAAAGATCCCATCAAGACTTCTCTCTCCTCAACTCTAAGAATACACTCCATCTCGCAATCATCTTCCAGACCCAAACTTCACCAACCTAAACACTCAAAAACTTTGACATTAAGATGCCTTCCATCAAGAGCACCATCCTCGCTTTCTCAGGTCTCGTCGCCTCGACCTTCGCCCTTCCCGCTGGCATGTCCGCCAACCCAGCCGACCCGATGAACCCCCGCGCCCTTGGAAGTAAGTAGCATCGAAGCCCACTTTACTCACGAATCATAACTAACTCCAGACGCCCCAGTCAACTGCCGCGGCTCCGGCCTCTGCGGCCTCGCCACGATCGAGAATCACAGCGGCACCCGCATCCTGCAGCTGTGGCACGACATCCTGGCGGCTACCGACAAGGACCCGAGCACGGTGTACAACAGCGGCGACCACATCGTGTGCATCGGCACCTCTGCCACCATCACGGTGGGCGCCAGCGCCAGCGCCGAGGCCGACGGCCTGAGCGGCGAGCTCAGCCTCTCGACCGACGTGTCCATCGGCACCGGTGGCGTCTGCTTGTTCCCGCAGGAAGCATCGCTCACGCTGGCGCAGATCCGGAATTTGGTTGATGCGCTTGGCAACCACGGCTGCGCGACCTGCGGCTCCGTTCCGATTCACTTCGTCGACCAGGGCAGCAACGACCCGTCTTCTGGTATTCTGACGTCTAACTACGTCGGCAACCCCTTCTGTAGGTTCTTACTTTCCTAATGTGGCCGGTGCATTGGTGTCTGTCTGCTAACTCGGTTGTGTCTTATAGGTGGTGGCAACTGCATCAACAGCGTCGGAAACTAGGCATTTGCTCGTTGATGTTTCCAAAATCCTGATTACCTAGATAGATGCGATGCGATGGGAGGATTGCCAGGGTCATTGTCAAGGAGTTTAAGGTGGTGCATTTGTTATTAGGCGAATTCTTTTTTCTCATATTTCCGTTCAACACATATTTTGCATATAGAATAGGGGTAGTTAGATTGATTTTCATTTCATTATATACATCATTCTGCATAACCATGGATTAACCCTCGAACGTGCTGCCTAAAACGTTGTGTACATTGCCAAAGACTTCGCGATCTTGGCATCAAAGAGAGTAGGTAAGTGAAGATATGCTTGGTGATGCTGCGACAGCGATCATGTACCCAGTATCGGTTTGCCACCGGAGGTCAATTCGGGCCGCAAACAGACGGAAACATGCAATCATGATTCATGGCTAGTGGAGTAGGCGACGCGTGGAAGAAAAAATACCACGGCTCAACCGAAAAGCCGGATCCGAAACTTGTGTCATCACGGGACCCCCGACCATGGAGAAGGCCGGAAAGAGGGAGGGGCTCCAATTGCTACAGTCATGCATGCTAGCCCCAGGGGCATTCAGGTGGCTATGGTCCCCTATGGTGTCATAGGGGTTAGAAGTCATGGATGCGATGGTTAACGACACTCCAGTTATTCTGACTCGTGGCTGGAGTTTCCGACGTGGCGGGTTGCGCAAAATGTCAGAACAGACTCCGGAATATTCGTTTCTCCCAGCCTAGTTGACTCAAATTGCGCCGGAAAATAGGGGCACTACGTACAACTGGAGCCGTGCACACACTTCCCCTTGACAGGAGTGGCCGACCTGATGGCCGGCAACAGGCACACGATTGGGTTTGAGTAGCGTAAGGCACAGATGACCTAGTAAGTTGACTCGTTTTACCAAAATGGAAGTTTTCAATCTAGTATCTATGGAGAATTGATGGAGAATCAGAATTATAGTTGCCTCTTGTCTATCAGGCAGGAAAGGTGGTTCAGCAGCTACGACAATGAATATAAAGATGTCTTCAGATCTTCCCATATCTCAATCTTTTTTTTGTTATCATCATCACAACCACTATCACTAGTCCTCAACAGTCCAACCAGCTCCAATCTATTACTTGCAGGTCCTTTCGTGCCTACAGCCCTTCACTCAAACAACCAGCTTCGATCCAGCTTCTCTCAAGTCATTAGGGAACATTCAACCGCTCGTTGTTGACTCGAATATCGTCTTGGCTATTCACAGCACTTGACTCGACTTGGACTGTCCAGACCTCGATCCTCGAGATCCTTCAAACATATAAAGCAGACAGCTTTCTATTCTATATCTTCCTTCACGGTAGCAACAGCAACAGCATACCATCGCTAGCTACTATAAACAGCAACAAACAAGTCCCAACACACACAAAGACAAGATGTTCTCCCTCACCAAGATCATCGTCGCCTTATCCTTCACCTTAGGCTACACTCTGGCCTTCGACGGAGACATCACCTACTATACACCGGGCCTTGGCTCATGTGGAGAGACAAACACGGAAACAGACAAGGTGGTAGCCATGTCACCGTCGCAGTTCTCAACGATACCGGACCTGTGCGGCAAGACCATCACCATCGAGATGGGCGACAAGAACACCACAGCGAAGGTCGTTGACAAGTGCCCCGCCTGCGACACCAACTCCATTGATGTCTCGCCCGCCGTCTTCACAGACCTCACACCCCTTGACACCGGTCGCGCTAAGATTAGCTGGTCTGTGGACGGCTAAAGGGGGCCGGACCAGACTTCCAACCCAACCTCCGGGCTTATCAACACGTCTCAGAACTCAAATACTACACATATCTACCTATCTATATACCCATTCGCCATAACTATTCGAGATGAGACGCAAACAAGTCTAGAGGGGCTTCGGCCGCAGCAGAGGGGCGATGTTTTCCCCCCTCTTGTACGATATACATGTATAAAGAAAGATTCGGGCTGCTAACGGCGTGGCTTCTATGCCGGACATTGGGTCCACCTTACACGCCTTGATGAGGAGTTGGTTAAACAGGGAACCATGGGAAAGATATCCTTGATATTATGTTAGATTGTCCCGGTTTACTCGAACCATGGGTTGGTCGGCTCACTTCTCTTTTGGAGCCCACCTTATTTAGAAATCAAATGAAAAAAAAAAAGACATATTTCAATCATATAACTTGAGACTTTAATCGCTATTGTGTTTGCTTGACTTGTCTTAACTTAATTTCAACCCGACCTTGTTAGACAGTATTTGATGTTTCAAGAAAACCCCGAAGAATCTTCATTTCGCATCTTTTGGGTCTCAACTAGAAACGTGCTTGAGATGCAAGGGATGATGGTGTAAAGACATCGTAATTTAGATTTTAGTCAGGAGTAATGCAGACATTTACCCATGGCAACGGTATGCTATTCTTACCTTGAGTTTAATGTGGTAGGTTTGTTATTGAGATCCCTTCCATTGCTGCGCCTTAGTGCCCTAAAGCAGAGTTTGCTGGTCCGCGGTAGCTCCCGAAAGCCAATTTTAGTGATTGAGATCCCTTACTTTGAAGATATGGACTACCTAACCTTAATGTGAGAAGTATGCAGGCATCATTGAGGCATCATCGAGGCATCACCACTCGCGGCCTCGAACAATGTTATTCCGTGTTATCATCTTCCACACTTAGATAACCTATCACGATAAAAACAACTAAGACATGTCACAACCCAATTTCAAGAAGTAGAATAGGACGACGTGAAATAGAGCGAACACCAAGAAGTATCAAGAGTAGAATAGGTGAAGATACGGTTTCTCAATTCATAACGCGTGGTACATATACAAGCCCAGCTTTCATACCGTAGCGGCAATTTCAATGCAACGCTCCGAACGCCAGACGACCACCACCCATTTTGTTCCGTAACTCCAAAGGGGAGAAGGCCCTAATCCGCCTCCTTCCCGCTTCCCAAAAAGCCCACGATATATATAACACTCCTTTCCATGTTCTCATGACAATGATGGCGACGCCACCGATAATACAAAATTCTGGTTTGATGTCTTTCCTGGGACGCTTGACGATCCGGGTCGGGAACTTGGCGACGGGGAGACTATAGTCGCCTCCTCCTTCGATACTGAAACTGATTTAGTTAATTTCCGTTCTTCGACTTTGATTGCCCACGATAGCGCGAGCAGTGTCTCGCGAGACGGTAAGCTGGTGCCCTCTGGCCACATTCGCGGTCCACGGCTACGATCACCCTTGATACCCGGGGATCCAACTGCCAGCTCCTCGACCCGGTCATCGCATCCCTTCTTAGACACCAACCGCAATAACTCCATCGTCGCATCCAAGAGTGGACGCGCCAAGATGGGGCTGCTGGTTAAGAGCTTCTGAAGGGTTTTGATTCTCAGAGTCGAAGAGGCTGAAGGTCGGTTCCGGTTCTTGGACGATCGAGTCGCTTCCCGCGGTCGCGCCTGGAGCTGCGCCGCTGACGACATCGTCGCTGAGGAATTGGTCGAAGTCGAAGCCCGGAAATTGGGGGGCCGAGTTACCAGCCAGATTATTGTACTCAAAATTGAGGGGGTCGGAAGGAGGGCTAAATTGGCCTTGAGCGCCCCACGAATCAACGTCATAGGATGCTGAAAGGCTGAGAGCATCACCGAAGAGGCTGTCACTAGCGTTTGAAGTTGTAGGAAGAGTGATAGCGCCTGAGGCGACGGCTGCCGCGAGGCCAGCCATGACTGCGGAACCTCCACCGACGGACACTGCAGGTCGCACAACACCGCTGCTGGATGTTGTGTCACGTCAGAGGAGGTAGCCGTAGAAGTGGCGGCCGTCGCGGCATGTTCAGCCATCGACGTTTGAGGGGTATTGTCATCGGAGATAGGAGTAAGTTTGGGGGAGAGAGAGGCAGGGTCGACGGTGCCGTCCTGCTCGGGCATGAGGATAAAGTCATTGATCATACCAGACTTGTCTTGCGACAAGCCATCTTGTGATGAGCCAAATAGGGGCTGCGAAAGAGTTAGAGGCGACGGCTGGAAGCTGTCAAAGGGAGATGTGCCACGGCTGGCGCCGGAGCCTTGTCGGAGTTTATTTAATTCATCCATCAACATCTCATTTGTCTTTTGTTGGTTGGCCAGTTGCTCTTCTAGTATTCTGTTTCGCTGTTCCAAAGCCTCCACCTCTTGGCGCTTACGTTCCCGGGAAGATTGGGCGGCGCGACGGTTTCGAAGAACTCGCTCAACTCGTCGCTGTTCCTTTTCATCTTCGGTCTTGGCTCGCTTTCTGTTGATAAGGTTAGATACGCTAATGTTTAGTTGTCAAGGTTCTGGAATCATACCTCGGAGGGAGGTTGGTCTTAGGCTCTGGGAGGACTTGGCCCCACGACTTCCGCTTCTTCGTCGGTTTCTTCTCCGAGTTTTCGGGGGCCGGAGAAGGTGAGCCCTCGGACGGCGTCTCTCTATCGTCGCTAGCGAATGAAGGAGGAGTCATGATGCTCTCCAACGAGTTCATTGTGGAAGATGTGGCGAAGAGAGAAGGATACATGTCGCCAGGTACCGACATCAATGACTCGGCAGGCGAGGCCTCAAACTTGACTTGAGGAGTCGAGTTGATTGTTTGTTGACTTTCCCAGGTAGCCATTTTGGATTGTGTAATAAATTTGATTGTTTCTTTTGTCAGGAGGTCTTGTATTCTTCTGGCTAATCACAAGCAAGCGGGCAATTTGGGTAGTATTGCGTTGCTTAGCTTGCTTCCGAAAGTTGATGGTTTCGTAGCTGTAGAAGTTGAAAAATAAAATGGAGCTGAGAGTAAAGAGGTGCCGTCCTAATTCCTCGATACTAATACCAGCTTAATTCACCTACGCCAACGCATGGTCTGGGCAATAATACAAGGATATGGTGAGTCAGGACCCTGGAATCGAGTCACAGTCAGGTGAAGATAGCAAGGCAGTAGCGAAATGGTAATAAAGGACAGAGTGGCCACTAGGTGGTGTGTTGTGATTGGTGGGTAGTGAATTTGTGTGGTTTGAACTGACACCGGACTCTGGGATGGGGGACGGAAGCCTCTCTTTATGTTCTACGTGGCCTGTAAAGCAGGAGGTGAATTTGTAGCCTGAGGCACCCACTCTCCCCTGTAAGTCTTAGATGTGTCAGCCATAAGTGGGACAATGGGGCCAATACGTACCTCCCTTGTTCGGGTGGTGCGTGCGACAAGGGGTAGGTGACTAGGGGGGGAACTTCGGGGGCAGGAAGGGAATGTCAGGGGTTGATTGATCTCAACAGGGCAAGTGGATCTGTGGTACCAAGCCACCGAGACGAATGAGATGAATGAGACCTCACTCGCTAAACCGTCGGCCCTATCTGCCCTTCTGTAGCCCCCCAAGCCCCCCTCTGTAGCGTATTGTGCTCAGTGATTGTAGTGCCTGTGCCCAGTGCCCACTTCGCCTGTTCCCTTTCATCTTCCACCATTAGGCATTTTACTATTCCTTTCACTTCCATCCATTTCACTTTGATATCCATCCGGCCCGGTGCTGCAATGGCAAACATATTAGCCCCTTCGTGCAACCGGAGGGATCATGTTACATTATTGAATTTATTCGTGCGATTAATCAATCTTGTAGGTTAAATTTCTACTCGAGGGACAACTGTGCCGAATTAGTTGTTGGGGTTATCATCCTCACCCTCAACAAGCAAACATGTACCTACTCCTGCTAGAATACAGCAATACCTAATCAATGGTTACGTGCTACAAAGAGGAATCGTGCTACACTGCAGTTGCATATCCTATCCCATCTCTTCATTCCAACGAACGAATCCTTCTAGCGAGAGAGTTGGGAGCGCATCCACTCAGCCTTTTGGTAGATCGGCATTGGTGGTAAACCCATTTCGGTATGGCCCCAGGGCTTTTGGTGGTTATTATTAGCAACTCGCCCAGCAGGCTGGAGAGCGTCAGCTAAATTCATGTCAGCCCGCCGCTGACTTGCAGGCCTACGCTGAGAAGCCTTGCTCTTCAGTCCAACACAGAAGGATTCATGACGTACGGTGAACTACGATACTTAGGTATCAGTATCACAATTAGACGAAGTTTAAGCTTTAGGATTCATTGGGAATATTTAGATTTCGCGATTATTCAAACATGCTTCTATGACGTCGCGATTGAGGAATCCTTTCGTCTACCATACACTCCATCGCGCATTTCGCAAGCGAACGGAGGATGTCGAGCTCACCATCAAACAAAAACAATCAAGCTAACTCAAATCATTCCTTTCGGCCCATACAAGCTAAGTTGGGACCAAAACAGCCTCGGAGAAGAAAAGTGAAGAGAAAATTTTATGTGATAATATATTTGCAATTAATCAACACCTGGGGTATTAGCCTGTTCATACTGCCGAGCCAAAGGGGCCGGCAAGCTGCGGCGGAACGACTACCGAAGCCCGTCCGCAGTCCTATTTACACGATTTGACATAAATCTGGAATCTGGGGTAGAGCCGAACTCTGCGGCTGCATATCCAGGATCCCAAACAAAGGCATTTTCCGTAGGATAGGTAACCTAGATTCGTCCTATACTTGGCTTGCTTTAGGTTCACCACGTGCCTACCTAGGGCTTGTAGAAGCCGATGCCGATGCTGGTATTTTTACACGCCGCACTAAAAACTCTCCGGGTAACAATTCACGATGTTATGAAATAGCGGCTCACCTTAATTTAGTATCTGACGCACATCTCGATCGATTAGTAGCACCAACTTCAAAAACCCAAGGGCTCATAGAGCGATGTTCGCGTGCGCCTGTTACAGATCTTGCGAAGTAGGAATATGCGGCTCATGCGGCACGTCGACAACTAGGTGCAACAGCCATAATAAAAAGACATCATCAGTATGAACTCTGTTACTCCTCCTCGATCGTCATCACAGCCAAAGATCGACAGGTCCAAATTCATGCTCGACTCTAGCTTAATCGGATTAAAGTTTGCTGAACCTACGTAGTTGTTAGAGCTTCTTGATCCTATTTTGGAATCCCATGATCCTTCGACGCTGTTTTTGTTTCCAAATTTGGACGCCGCCAACAGCATGGATCGTATGGAGACTGACCATGTTATCTCGACGGAATCTTATCATATCAGTGACGACATTGGCATTGATATTCAGGTGTAAGGTGAGCGTAGCTCATTATAGTGTAAAATAGAAATAACTTGAGGCACGGAATATGAGGATTAATTGCTCCGTGGATGTTGGTTACTGTGCGCTCGGTAAAATTATCCCCATGTGTGCTGAAATAGGGAGGATAGTATTCATCACTTGGGTACCAATCTACTAATCAGCTTATTCGGTAGCGAACAGTCGGCAACACAACAGAAAGATCTCGACCGTCTCAACCGTCGAGTTCGGTAGAGCCGCAAACAATAATGACTGCCAATATTGGAAGCTACAAGATCAATGCCGTGAGAGGAGAGCCCCCACACGGCTGGTTCCTCGCTCGCGCCTTGTCGCCATATGGAAACCCTGATGTCTTTTAGATCGACATACTGATGGCCCCCAAGCCCCATTGATCTACGATGGTTTTACAAGGTTGATCTCGACGTTTAGTTATTTGAAACGACTGGGAGCACCAATAAAAGCCAGGAAGGAATCAGCTCTCTTAATGCAAGAGATACGGTTGCGAGATTCACCTATTAATGGTTACTAGGCTGATTCGATCTGATTTGATGACTTCAGCGACACCGAAAAGGGGTTGGTTAGTGTTTACGCCGCATAGCTCAGCCTCCCTCGCTGCCGCCCACCTGCATCTAATTACATCGAATTACCTCACTTGCTGGTACCATCGTGCGATGTTGATTTCAATCTGAAGTTGCCTATCTGACAGCCTGACTTTTACGAGAGCTCGTTCATGTGTGCGATGTTGGAGGTGGCGAGAAAGGCGAGCACAAAACAACCCATATCTGGCTATGCTCGGCACAAATCTTTGGAGTCGAAGTGCCTGAGTGTCTAGATAATGAAACATTGTTTAAGGGAGAATCTCAGACCTTCCGTCCACGGCTCTCCATTTCTATTTCTCCAAACACCTTCCGCTTCAAATTAGACACCCGAAGTTCCGCCTGCACACAGACGGTGCCCAGCATCTCCCAGCCGAGCGCGGTGGATCTCGGTCCATCCGAACGTTGCATTCAAATTCGCAATCTTCCCCGCAAATCCGATTTAATCAAGCAGCAGATCTGAGTGAGAGCGCAGCATCTCTCTCCAATTTGCAGTGCCATGCCTCTATTAGGACGACTTAATAAAGGATGAATTCGAACGTTGAAAATTCTGCGACGCTTGGTTTTTGGAGCCTAGAAAGTTTTGCTATTTCACCTATCCACCAGACGAGGTAGGTGACAAATACCGTTCATCCGTGCAATTCTGCAATACATCCCCTATTTCCCTCTCCCTCTCCAAGCTTGGGGACCAAATCACTGCCGCATTGATCAAAACTAGCGCAGCTTACGATGTAGCTCACGTACTTTCGTACGAATCGTCCCAAGATCAAACGACCAAAAAGAACGGGGACAGACGCACGATAGGGACGAGTTGAAAGGAAAGGGGGTCTAACGTGACGCCTGTTTCAGGAAATTGTGGGTTGGCTCAGCAGTGTTCTACTCAGTGTTCTAGCCCCCCGTTTTTTCAGGTTAGAGGTTCCGGCCACCAATAGGGAAATTGTCCGTCCCTTTCGTCTGGCTCCTCCCGCCTCCCGAATAGGGGGCTCGGACGTTCAACCCATACACCATACAAATCCGAAATGGAGACTCAAGACGAGGGCTCGACCCGTATTAGAACACGAGGAACCCCCGTGATTACGCACCTTCGATACGCTACTATCGAATCACGATTCGAGCGGCGAGGCTCGCCACTAGGTATTGCTATGGGCCAAAACGAACGCTAGACCGTCCGACCGTTGCGCGATGCCGCCAACTCCTTTTTGCGACGACCGGACGGTTGAACTAATGATTTGATGAGAGCTGAACATTGACTAACTGCAGAGTCTGAGAATCGCAGAGCTTGCCTATCTCGTCAAACTTGTTTCCATGCGTACATGCTGGAATTGCCAATATCACACTCACGTCAGGTTTTAGGGCTGACTACCCTCGCAACTCGCTCGTCTCATTACCTCCTATTTCTTTAAAGGTCCAATCGTGTTCGGGTATTCAATGGCGGGGCGTGCACTCCCAGAATCGCTACGCTAATCACGAGCATAGCCTATCCGGAACAGGGGTGAACATTACTGATATAATGTGCTGTGTCATATTTACGGATATCAAGGTCGCTAAATAAATAGTCTTCCAATGGTACAAGGCCGTCAAGATGATATTCAAGTCACCTTGGTTGACAGTGTAAGAGATAATAAGACCTCCGATCATCCCGGATAGGGGTTGCGGGATTATTCCGGGTTATGACAGGCGATAAGTAATATTTCTAGGGTTGATGGAGTAGGACCGGGCATTATTCACGAAGGAGGCAGGAGAGACACGAGATACTATGCGTTGCCCATTCGATGTGTACTCATTTGGTAGGTTGTTCTAGGATCGACCGGCTATTCTACTTCGTGAATAGTTATGTCTCGAAGATCGTATTCAAGAATAGGTTGCTTATTTCCCTTTCTATATGAGTAAGGCAGCAATAGACAACACAAATCCCACATGAATCAGAACTAAAATGGAACATACGAAATACTCGATCAATTGCTCTCGTGTCCATGAAACCGAAATTTTTGTGAGAAAACGTGCGCAGCAGGAGTGCGGCGCTGATTAGTCACTATCGATAAGAGTTGTGGCTTAGACGCGGTAAACTTTATCACCGTGCTGCGTCATCGTCATTCGCTGGTTGAGTTCGCCCCCACCATCGGAGTGCCGCAAATCGACTGGACCAGAACCATCAACCTCAATCGCATTCACCATCCAACCTGATAGCCACGACGATCATCCCGATAACTCCTCGACAGCCCTCCTAGCTCATTGAGCATCTTCGGCCATCTCGACAAATTGCTAAGATATCAAACCCATCAACTTTCCCAGTTTCCCGCATCCGCAGTCACCATGTCGAACAGGCAATTAGCTCAAGGCATGCAGACCGAGTTCCAAGCTCGGGTACGTCTCCATATACCCTCGAGGTGACATATCGGCAGCAACTTTCGAACATCGCTAACCTTTTGTTGTTAATATACAGCTGCATGCGAAAGAAATGCGACGACAGGCCCGCGTAGCAGCGAAGGGGGAGCCGGAGCTGATCAAGAAAATCCAAGAACTACTAAAGAAAGGCGATAAGGAGCAAGCCACCCAGAAGGCCAAGGTGTTGCTCACCAAGCAAGGACTCGCCCGGCAGCTAGACCGCATGGCCGACACGGCCGAGCTCAACGCCCACCAGATCGCCGCCACCAACGCCATGAACCGCATGACCTATAACATGATGCAATCCTCGAAGACCATGGCCGTCGCCCAGCGCAGCATGAATCCCGAGAAGGTTCGTCGCTCATATCCTTACCTCTACATTCAAACCACAATATATATCCATCATGATAATCAAATGCTAACATATCCACCCTTCCTCCTAGACTCTCGCGACGCTCGAAAACTACAACCAGCAGACAGAAGAGTACCAGGTGAACAGCAGGCTCTACCAAGAGGCCACCTCCCAGCAGACGGCCCAGCAGACGTCGGACGCCGCCGTGCACGAGCTGCTCGGCAAGCTGGCCGATGACGCCGGCGTCCAGCTGAACGACGAGCTGAACGCCGCCCCAAAAAACGAAATGTTGCATCCGGTCTTCGCCGTTCGGTTGTAGCCGGTTAGCTTCCAGCGCTACTAGCTGATCAG
>JAOXNQ010000006.1:1268285-1311958 GCA_028571165.1 Hypoxylon perforatum | reverse complement strand
GCGCCGTCGCCTGAGCCGCAACCAGACGAACCCTGTGGAAGAAACGCAGAAGGATATAGAAGAACGGGAAGAGGCCAAGCGCAACCGGGGTCGTGAGCCTCATGGCTCTCCTCGGGTCTGGGCTGAAAAGAGGGCTGCCTTGAGTGACTCCCTGCCTTATTTCAGAATACACCAGGGCAGCCTCCAGACGCAGAATATGGTGCCCAAGGGAATGTTGATTGATTCTGAAGTGGGACCTCGTGACTACTTCGGTAGTCAAGTAATCATCACTTCGATGTAAGTTCATTCCTCACCAATTCGTATAACTTTACAGCACTGACAGTTATCAAAGCGGCGGTGGTCGGGTGAGGGACGAAAGTACGGGTAAGATGACCCGCGAGACAGATCAAAACGATCAGAAGGGTGACTGCAAGGCTTTGCTGGGTCACATTGGCAAGACAATACCCGTCATAGCTGGTAAGTGTGACTGTTTATATTCCGATATAATCTCAAAGTAGAGTCTAACGGACTATAGGAGCGGGCCACTCAAAGTACCCTGTGAACCCTCCTCACTATTATTGCGTGCTGGGGCATTTCCAGATCACCGACATCTGGGCGGAGAAATCCAAGAACTCCCACAATAAAGATGTGAAGTTTCACATGATACGACTTGAGAAAGTTGATCTGAAAACCAGATCATGGTTCGCGCCGAAAGGAGTAAGTCCTGAAGTTGCAGGTGAATTCTTGCCGGGTGAATATGCCTGCGAGAAACAGACCTGCGACAGTTGTCGCGCCGAAAGCAAGACCAAATTCACACACGGCTGGACTTGCTTGCACAAAAAGTGCGAGAAATTCTTTAAGTTTGGTGACTCCGATGTGAAGTTCAACGACTTAAGATATAACGATAACTTCCTCAGAGAGAGAACCCAATACTCCGAAGTCCCCGAAGATAATCCTGAAGAGGTCTGTCCAATCGTTCCCGGTCTACCTCAACAAGACGATGACAGCCTTGGCTGTGAGGCGTTGTTCAAGCGAGGAATTGTGTGTCCGAAGTGTGGCTGTTGCAGCAACAGAATCAAATGGCAAGGATGGTATTGCCTCAACGACAGCTGTGACTTTGAGCTACTGATGCCTATCAAGCTAGTCACACCGGAGAAGATCACACTCCAACACGAGGACGCAATGCTCAAGTTCAAAGCCTGGAGAGATCCCGAGATCATACATGAGGAAGTAGTGATTGGACTGTACAAGGTTCACATTTATCTTATCCCGGTCATCCCAGATGATGGGAAAGATAAGGTGTTTATAGGTTCGATCATCCATTTTGAAGCTTTGAGCTATTCCGAAGGTTCGAGCGACCCTGAAGCCTCGGACAATCTAATTACCAGGACTGGCGGGTTCAATGATCTGTATGAAGAGATGCAGACCCAGGACATCAAGCTGGAGAGGCGTGGGGCTAAGAACGCCAACCACAGGATCGAGGAGTTAACATCGCACTTCTCAGCGAATTTTGTGAGTCACAAAACTTGAATCACTTTTATGGACGATAACTAATAGTGCCACAGGGTGCTCCTTACAAGTTTGGAGTTGTTGTTAAAGACTCCGTTGCGTTCGCCAACGCCCCGAAGCCCGTGATGGAAACATTGCTTCGACTCACCTGGGCCGGCGGGGTTGGAGTTAAGGAAACTCATGTGAAGCTGAAACAAAATCACCCTACAGTCGAGCATAAGATACCTGAAGACTTCAAACCCTTCAATGAGGAGCTTGTCTTGGGATACTTCGAGAACTCCAAAATCGGTGTATGCATCTCCTTAATTGTCCTAAATTGTTTTGGGAAGGCTAACTTGATGGTTTAGGCTCATGATGATGGAGAAAAGGAGCTGGGACCTACAGTAGCCAGTCTCTCGCTCGGCGCGCCGTCTGTTATGTCGTGGCACCCGAAGAAACCTAAGGGTCTGCAGGCTGAGGATAAAGCCAAGTATAAGCCAGCTCTCTCGATTCTGTTGAAGCACGGCGACATGATGGTGATGCATGGAGAACTAATCCAGAAGTATTACAATGTATGTGCTCACATGTATTCATTTCTATCCTGGCGATATAGCTAACACCTCGCGACAGCACTCTGTGACTCCGATGGGTCTTCATAGGTTTGCCATGACATGCAGACACATCAAGGAGGAATCAATCCTTGATCCAGAACAGCGCAAGCGCTCTGTGGCCGACGGCAAGATCCCAGACGAATGGGCTGCCCGCGAATATAACGGTGCGAAAGACAAGTTTGTCTACCGTGGCACAGACGTGGAGGCCCCTCTTCCCGGTACGCCGGCATAACTATATCTTTCTTTCTTTGCTATTTTATTTCCTTCTTTCAAGATCTTGCTATCACTACAAAATTGCGAGAGCTTATCGGCAGCCATCAAACCACCTGGTGTCTCACGTTTGATGGCTATATTTATGGGACGTCATGGGACGTCATGGGACGTTATGGGATATCTCTGGTGGTGAAGATGGGTTTATTCGGATTGAGAAAGGCGTGGCATTAGGTCTATACTGGGGCGGGATTGCCCATGGGCCATAGTTCACGCTTGCACATTGTTGACTTGCATCAGTTATTAGTTACCCCTGGGAGATTCGAGGTTAGCCATCAATGTGGCCCTCTACTAGCTTTCTCCCGGAGCTAGATCGCGTTGACTTTATTAATAAATGATATAATCCAAAACCTCTGTGCTTATCGTGATATATGTGAGTGATGTAGATGCTAAGTTCAAATATGTTGTGACCGCTTTGCCCTATGACCGAGGCTCTACCATTCATATTTAGTAATAGAGGGAGTAACATTGATGTCTACAGGAATCAGACATGAGTGGTAGTGGATAAAAACACCATAGTTTTGATATCACTAGCTCATCTCGTCTTGCCAATAAAAGGGGAATAAATTACTGATCATAGCTGCAGACGCCGTAACCAGGGTAGGATTGTAGTGCACTGGATGTGTGAGAGGTATGTATTAATCAGGCATTTATCGTAAGTCTGTGATGACTTCAGTAGCAGCCGAACTAAGCCTAGGCTGCTACGCCACCGCCTCTAAGCGAGTCTATATCATGCCCTAGACACCGTTCATATCTTCTCTCCTACTCCTATGGACCTCGTATCTTCTCACCGGCCTTTGGCCTTGCGTCTCCGCTCCCACTCAGCACGTTCGTCCTCGTCGCTACCCGAGAACTCGGCATCATCATCATCGTCATCGTCATCGTCGTCTTGCGGAATATCCACAAAGGCGTTCTTGTTAGCGCCGTTACTATAACCACCGCCGCCGCCACCGCCGTCCTTGAAGTCGCCGCGGTTCAGCTCGGTGTACTCGTGGTCCTGGATGAGCTTCCGGATCTTTTGCAGGTCCGGGTTGGAGGGGTCGAGCAGCTGGACGGGCAGCAGCTTGGCCTTGTTGCGGACGCGCGTGTTGGAGCCCGCCTCCAGCATCATGGCCACCAGGTCGTGCCCGAAGGCGTGCTGCGCCGGCTCGCTGTTGATCCACCGGATCGCGCAGTGCAGCGGCGTGTCCCCGTCCGTTCGGTTCTGCTTGTCGATCTCGAAGTTGTCTTGGTCCAGGAGCCGGTCGATTATGTCGTCTGCGAGTGCGCGCGCGTTAGAAAAAGAAAAATGGGGTTATGTGTATGTGAATATTGGTCAAGCTAACTGGATAGGAGAAGCCAGGGGCTAACCAGGTGTGGGAAATAGGACGGAGGGAGAGGAAGAGGAATGACAGCGTACAGTTCCCTTGAAGCGCGGCTTCGTGGTATAGGTGGTTTCCCATGACGGTCGTGGTATTGTTGAGCAGCTTCGCCAGCTCGTCTTCTTTGCCCTCGTAGTCGGCGATGATCTCGTCTAGTAGTTCGACGTTGTCTCGCCGGCAGGCTTCGATAAGTCGCTCTCCGACGGAAGCGCCCTGTGTTTTCCTGTTAGCCCCTGAACCTCTAAGCCCTAGTCTCGTCTGCGCCGGTATTCGTACCTCATGCTCTTGGTCGTCCGCCATGTCGGGCTCGTCGGATTTGTCGGGTTCGTGGTTTGCGTGCTCGGTTTATGCGGGCAAGGGATAAGGCGGCGGAACGGGGAGCTCTGGCAAACAACGAGGAAAGATAAGTGTTTAAATATCGCTTTTTCTCGAGTTCAAATTCAGGAGTAAGGAAATGACAGTAAAAGCCAGACAACATAAGCACGTCACGAGCAAAGAAAGAGAGAACGCAAATGAACGAAATTCGTCAGATCATTTGGCTTTATTTCTTATGGAGATTGGGACGGCGCCTAAGCAAGCGCCGGAATGAGGCTGTGACGTTCCCAAAGACCCCTGGAACTCCCAGACACTTCAAGGGACCCCACCACCACGCGTGTCTTCCGCTGCAACCTCAGCCTGTACGAGGTACCTAATCTACAGGTGTGGTTGGTGAAACCGCGGGGTTCTACGGAGCAATGGTTCTAGCGAATGCCGGCGGGATAGCTCACCTGGGCAAGGTCCCCTGACGGTACGTATCTAGCTTGGGTTTGGCGGGGGGTGTTAAGCATCGAGCTAAAAGTTCCACCCAAATTTCGAGACTCACCCATCTTTTCTGTAGCTCATTTTCATACGGCAACACCATCTCGAAAACGTCGCCTTACAACCCTCACGTCGCATTCACAAAAGAAAGCCTCACAAAGAAATCTTGATTCAGTTCTGAATTCATCATGTTGCTCTGTAAGTGCTACTCATATTCTGTCTATATTCACGTTGGACGAGCTTGCACCCACTAACAACAAGCCATTTACCTAGTCTGTCCCCAATGCAGCAACATCCTGACGGTATCGCCGTCCCCGGACACCGGACGTAACCGATTCGAATGCCGCACCTGTCCATACTCGCACACCATCGACAAACGATGGTACCAGCGACGCGAGTTCAAGGAGAAGGAGCGCGAGCACATATTCGGTGGTAAAGAGCAATGGGATAACGCCGACAAGGTCAATGTCCAGTGCAACAGCTCCGCCTGCTCAGGCCGCGAGGCCGCCTTCTACCAGGTCCAGATCCGCAGTGCCGACGAGCCCATGACAAGTTTCTTTCATGTGAGTTATTATTGTGTTGTCTAGTCAGTTTGGTCTGCAGAAGAGAAACTGATTCGAATATGTAGTGCATGAAGTGCGATTGTGAATGGAGAGAGAACTAGACGCTGCGACAGGACAATGGGAATAAAGATCGGCGATGCGTTTCTGACTGGCGTTGGACGGCGGACCTAAATTGGCGTTCGGGAGGGAGTTGGAATAACACAAGAAGGCAATCTGGAGGTTGTGGTGTTGGCCTGATATCCATGATACCCCAAAAGTCTTGCTTCCTTAGACTCTTAAATACGAAGTGTCCTTTATTTTGTTCTTTCTTCCTGAATCACTATAATCGTAAGCTAGCGACAGGCTAGAACCAACATGCTACGAAGCTGGGATGTGTGTTGGGGTCTTTGGGAAAGTCTCGGAAGTGCTAGTCGAGGGTATCTCGTTGTTCGGCTTGAACGCAGACTGATTAAGGGGTAACTGCGAGTGTCCGCGTGGTGATGAACTGGCGTCGGCCGTCTCCTAGTCGCCCTTGTGCCAATCCACCGACGCGTTCACACCCTCGGCCGCCAGCGTCTGCGCCAGGTCCGGACTGATGATTTCTTGCCGGAATCGCTCCTCCTGCAGGAGCTCGAGGTGCTTGAGGGTCGGGCCCGGGTAGTTCAGGTACTTGATGTAGGGAGGCCGGGTCCAGTAGCGGAGGTAGGCTAGGTATGCGACGAATGCCGGTTCGTTGAGGAGTTTCTGGGACGCAAGGTGGTTTAGGTAGAACGGGTTCGCGAGGGACTGCACGAACTATATGAATGCAGTGTTAGTGGAAAGGATGTCTTAGGCAGAGTGGAGGAAGGACACCGCATCGTACCTCAAGTTCTATCTCGAAGCGGCTGTATCCGCCATACTTTGGCTCCTCGTCTGCTGGGGCAGACGGCGGCGATTGTTCCATGTTGACATCCATCGAAGTTCGGGGGTATAGAACTGTCGTTACAAGAGGATGATATCGATGGGAAAAGTGGTTGTGAATGCGCACTTTGGCTTTGGGCTGTGTGAAAGGCCAATAAAGCTTGTGTGGGGTACTTGTCGGGATACCACTAAGTTAATATGACTAAGCATACCTTGCTGGGTAAAATACAGTGCCTGACTTGGTAAAATACAGTGAATATCATGACAATTCACTTTGGCACACGCCATGTCGAGAGAGGATTGAATTGATAGCAATCATAGGCATTTTATTTCACGATCTGAGGCAACCGAATGTTATATTGGATTTTCTTGCATCGCACAATAATCTTGATTGTTTGGCCCAGAGTTACTATCTATGCATCTTTCGAATCATCTTCGACAATAGCTTCATGTTTTCGCCTTCATCCCATAAAATGCAAGTTCTTCCACAACCAGTCCGCAGCCAGTAGCCACATATGACTCCCAATCTCAATCAAAGAGGTATCAATATCCAAGCTCTCTTCCCAAAATCATCGGTACAGTAACACCCTCAACCAAGAGGCAACCCATTGCAATAAGCAGAAACAGTAATTGCCAAACCACAGCAGCAGTCCCGATTGCTAAAGTGATGGCCGACGGGGTTCCATTGCTTTATAGCACAGCAGCAACAATACCAGCCACGCCAGCTAGCACGCCAACACCAATCTTCGCAGGTGTCGCGGCCGCATTTGGCGACGTCGTGGTGGACGATTCCGTCAGCGAGCCGCTAATCGTGACCGAGGGACTGATGCCGCCGAGCGTCTCCGTCAATGTTCCTGTCGACGTGATGTTCATGAACGGGCTTGTCAAGACTGTCGGTGTCGAGGTTATGCTGGTGGTAGAGTTCGATGCTGTCAACGTCGATGATGCTGTCGTTGAGCCTGTGCCGGTCAATGATGTGCCTTGTATAGTTGTGGATATTGTCGGTATGTCGTCCGAAGTGCTGGAGACGAGGTGAGCATCCAAGCTAGCGGCCTGTGTAATGGTTGTGTTAGCTGCATGGGTTAGGTTAGGAGATAAAAATGTTAGGGAAACCCTTACAGCATTTCCGATCTGTGTAACGGCTACAGCCGCTATTGTTACTCGTGCTAGGATCGACTTCATCTTGGGTGTTCTAGAGCTGGATGGCTTATTATCTCTTCGATGCCGAATCAGTGAGTAATGTTCAGCGTTCGTTCAAGTCAGTCGTTTTTTATGAGGAGTAGGTTGATGGACGGAAGAAAGGAACAGGCAAGCATTCCAATGGACATATCAATCTTGCATATGGGCAGAGACATAAGGGATCTACTCCCCCGTCTGTCATATGCGCTGAAGCTTCCCTTGCCTTGCCAACTCGCCTAACAAGCCTAGCTTCCCCTGGTTAGCCGCCCGGCGATGGATGATGCCGCAATGATGATAGGCCAATCCAGGAACCGGAACCATGCTCTCGCCATGCCTGTAGCTTCTACAGTGCGTGCAACTAGGCCTTCTGTAGCTACGTGCATTACGGGGGATAAGGCGCTACTCCTACAGGGCTCCAGAATGGTAATGTCCATATGTATTCTTTATCTTCTGAGCCGCTAATAGCGTCGCATTGCATGACGTAAGGTACAGTCTGCACTGTGTTTTGCGACGGTTATGTATGCCAATCCTCATTCGAGAAAAAAATGTTTTAGAAATTTCGATAGCTTCTTTGTCTGTAATGTAACAATAACCCCATAAAGGACTCCGCACAATCAGGAAATCTAGTGCCATACCAGTTAGATGCTATTATCTTAAGGATTCACTACTAGCCAAAGTTCGTCAGATGAATAGAAGAAATCGAGATACATATTCGACACGGCGACCGAGAGAGGTGGTATTGATGGACATTTCCTCTTCCGGCATTTGATAGACCTGCTATTGGACGGCGAGTTTCTACGGTACTCCATCATACCCTACCGCCTCCACACTTTCCACACAGCAGCCAGCCGAGACAATCTTATTTTTATGAATGAGTTTATGCAGACCATATGTATGCAATGCCTTATGTAATTAAGAACACGACTAAGCATCGTCAGGTGAGGCAAGAAAGGGCCGCCAAAAAAGGAGAACCAAGCAAAAGAGTAATGTCAGGGATTCATGTCCTCGGTGAGGCTCGAACTCACGACCTTTGGATATCCCAATCTAACGATTGAGTCATATTACTATGAGACCAACGCTCTGACCAACTGAGCCACGAAGACTGATGTCGTTGGTCGCTTTAGAAACGCCTATAACGCAAGTCCGTTTGTTGAAACGGGTCTGCGGGTCTGGTAATGTGGATCTTCGACACTACCATGTCGCCTTAATCCTCAGCTGGCATCAGCCTCTGGTTGGCATTTTTACAGTTTACCAAGCTGCCAAGACATCAATTCCGACAACTAAGTGGCTAAGCCCCTATAATTATGTTCTACGGCACCGTCGGTTCAGATTTTGCTGCCCCGGGCGGACTTTTTGTACATCACATGTTAGTAGAGACCGGGGCTTGGTGTCGTCTTAGATGCATTGAGGTATACGGCAAAATGTAAGTAAGATAAGCAGTGAACCGTCCAAAAAGATTAGTTACATATCATATTGGCCTATCGTCAAAGCTAACACTGAAAGACAATTGACGAGATTGATCGAGAGCAGCCTGTAGGAGGTCGCCGCGATCTCTTTGATTAAACTTCTGAACACTGGGAAGCTGAGGGATAGCCCCAGGGTGATCTTCCTACATCAAACTCGTTCTTCTTGGGGAGAAATTCATCGTACTTAGCTACTATAAGTTCCCATTTCTCCACATCCTCCTTTGACCAGCCATAGCTGATAGCACCCCAGATAACGACGGCAAACTCGCCCCAAGTTATAGACTGATAGAAATGGTGATTTTCAGACAGTTGCACGTCCTCGGGACGGAGTCTCCCTTTCACAAATAGGCCTTTAATGAACCCTCGGCCCTTTTGCTCTAGTTGCAAGTTTGATAACACGTTGTGCATCAGATAACAAGAGGCTAGGGGTAACAGGGGTTAGACGGCCTCCAGGAGCTATGGCTCTTGAAACGAATCTCTTTACCTTCGCCTCTTGTACATCATACATAGAGGCTTGTAGCGGTTAGGTCCATAGCTCCTTGCGCAACGTTGTTGTTTTCCTATCGCTTGGTTGGCCTTATGACAACCAGGGGCTGCCCGCTGCCAGGCTACTCTATCTCTGTGACCATAAGACTGCCCCTCTCAACCTGGGTAGACGCCTTCTGTTGCATCGCCAGTGGGGTTTTTTCAAGGTCGATTTTGATAAAATAGACGGAGCCAGACTCAAGCCCGAGGACTATCGTATCTCCTTGTACTGCTACTTTATGTGAGCGATACGCCTGAGGAAGCCATAAAAGTCTCTCGCCACCCTGAAGTATCCAGTCATCGTCCACATAAAGGCAATTGTAGTCTTTGGCGGATGATGGAAGAGGTACACGACCAAAAGAGCCATCCATATATTTGCCGTCCTGAGAAAATGATATTTTTGTTCCAAATGAAGGGTGACCAACAAGTCGGTCTGAGAATTCATCTGCCACTGGATCCCAAAGGAAAATACTGCCCATTCCCGCGATCGCAACCTTGCTATCCATTGTCATCCCAACCAGCCGATACAGATCCTGATCCATCTGTGTAGTGCGCATATTCTTTCCAGTAGCTGTATCCCACAGGGTGATTCTTGCATTATCGATATGGCGGTACTGGAGCGTGGCGATGCAAGTATTAGTTGGCGAGAATGAGACTGCATGTAAGTTGAAGCCATTCTCTAGCGGTAATCTTGCTCTTACTCTTTGTGTGTCTACTTCTAGCAGACTTACGTGACGCTTGCACCCATAGGCTACTAATCGACCACCAACCGAAATTGTAGCCGATAAGCATTTATCCTCAAGTCGTCTCTGAAAGACGGCATGGCCGCTGTGTAGATAACCTAGGTAAAACGAGTCCATTGTTTTCCACAGGAGAACCTTATTGCCTTTCGAAAACTCCATATCCCATAATTTGGTGTTATCTTCGATCTCGAACCTTGCTCGTTCTTTCCACCCTTCGATCTCCAGAATTTGTATCGCGCCTTTTAAAATCAAGGCTATGACCCCACCATAAGGCGAGAAGTAGACTTCTTTAGCGTCTTTGAAGCGTATAAGCTGCTCGCCGGTAGTGATATCCCATAACTCGACAGGTCTTCCAGGAAGGGACGCAGCAATTTTACCAACGGGCGAATACTTTAACTGAAGAGGGAGTTGCCATCTTATTGTAAATTCGCTCAAGTCCCAAACTGTTGTGCTCTCCTTGAAGAAATTCACTGCAGCAAAACCATTGCCATTATTGGTTGTAATTGCAGTGATACCATCAATAGTACCTCTTTTGGTTTCGGTCATTTCTACCTCATCGCTAACCATCATATCGCATAGTCGGATAGTTTCCTCGTCTCCAAAGGATGCAACCGCCTTTCCATCGGCAGACAACGCAAGACATTGTACATAGCCGGTATGACATTTAATTCTGCAAGTTTCTTCTCCATTCAAAGAATTCCGAAGACTGATCGTCCCGTCTTTACAGCCGATCGCGAGAATCCCTCCGTCGGGTGAAAATGTGACCATTCCGCTATCGCCAAGGGATAAACTCATGAGTATAGTCCCTGATTCGATATTCCATATTTGGGCTGGTTCTGTCAGGGTTGCTGATGCCATGGTAAGTCCATTGGGAGAAAATGCAATAGACGTAACCCTGGACAAGTGATTAAACTTTGTCCTCAATTCTTTAGTCTTCACATCCCATATGCATACTGATGGATGCTTATTTCCACATCCTGCCGCTACTCCGCTGCCATCAGGTAGAAACGCAACCGCTCCGTGAGAAACTTCTGGGACATTATATATACTGACTTGTGTTTTAGTCGAGATATCCCACAAGCGCAATGTATCGTTAGGCGATAGCGAGGCTAGTAGATTACTACCAGGAAGTGGTGAGAACACTATACCGTAGCCGTAGATATCATCACCAGTATAGCCTTCCAGGTCTGAAGTCTCGCCCGTTCTCATGTCGTATAGTCTTATTCGATCGTTTACGCCTAAAGCGATTATTTGCCCATCCAACGAAATCGCAACATTCCAGACAATGTCGTTTGACAGTTTCACTTTAGCAACCTTGATGCCTGTAGCTGCTTCCCAGAGCCGTACCGTGCCATCAGAAGATCCTGAGGTAATGGTTTTGCCATCTGGGGAGATTGCAACCGCCTGAACCCTGTCCTTGTGGCCTTCCATGACCATCAACTCAGACCCCCAGGTATTGTTCACGGTGGGGGCTCTCAAGATCCATTGAGTAAGTGATTCTGAGAATAGTGATCGTATGATGCTTGTTTTAGGACTGAACAAAATTGCAGAATAATACACCTGGAGAGGGGCTTTCTGGATGATAGACCGGTGAGAAAGAATAAAGCGGTTCGCATCGTGAATCAGTTCGGAGAGTATTGGGTTCATCTGCGTCTAACGTGGTTAAAGTAAGGTCAGGACACAATAAATATATGCGATGCTCGCTCACATTTACTTTAGTTATCATCTCCTCTAGGCGGCTGATTAGGTGAACAGCACTTCCAATCTCAGCAGTTAAACTAAGCGTCTCGAGCCAATTTAAAAGTTTTTCTTGGAGGAAGCTGTGGACTTTTCCGTTGTCGACTAATGCGTCTTGAACTTGCTGATTTTCCTTGATTTCCCAGAGATGGTCTACCCAAAACCTTGAGGCATATTGCAAATCTGGAGGGATGCGCTGCTGTATCAAGTCTTGTGGCACGTCGGCAAAGAATATGCCTGGTTTTCGGAGACCGCATATGTCCATATGGAGACCGTCCAACAGAATCTCTAGACACTTTCCAAACAAGGGGTAGTGTACCGTAGAAGGTTCAACTAGGAAGCCTGTGCGCTGGCACGCTTGTTTGCCTTCTATGAGGAACGTTCGGAATGAAAGGTGGACTAATCCAACAGGAGAATCGGGATCCTTTGGAAGGTCAACAACGGAATGTATACCCTCAAGGCATCTCCGTATTTCAGATGGAGATTCTCGTGATTTCGTAAACTTCGCCAACGAATGGATTGGAAGTGGCTTAAACAACACCACCACTAGCCTCAGAATCTCCTTTAACAAATGATCTTCTTGCCTTTCATCGTCGGTCCAGTCTCGGGTGTAAGAATCGAGGACTGCGCAGTATATCTGGTCTAAAACTGACTCCGGGGATTTCTCATTCGGGTTCCCTCCCAAAAGCTTGTCTAGTCTTCTCTTTGCTAGATCTGGGTCAACGTCGAGAAACTTGCAAGCAGTCGCTGCATAAATAAATAACCCGCCGGTCATTTCAACCAATTTGCGAAAATCATCCGCATTAGGCCATTTCAAACCATCACCGTTGTTGAGTTCGTTTTTTAGCAGTTCACTCTCAAAGAAGATTGTCATATCGTCCTTCTTATTGTCACGGTGGCTATCAATGGAGACTTTCGGTAGTTCAATCTCATGATAAGAATGTTCCGGTAGTTTCTTGAAGGCTGTGTCAATATGACTTTCGTGCCTGCTAGTTATGAGGACCCGAACTTGAACATCGGTTAACTCTCCGACTTGTTCTAATAATTGGACAATTTTTTGGGTGTTCGTTCTCATGATTTGGGTCTCCTTATCCTGGCATTCGTCTAATGCATCAATGATAAAGATGAGACGCATGAGATGAGGCGACGTCTTTGGAAAAGCTCGAAGAGGCCCTAGTATTAACTCATCCCACTGGACTTTGAGGCCTTTCGCTCCTATGTTGGGGCTGGCATTTCTTTGGATAGCATACGCTATCCCACTTTCAAGGCCGAGCTGTTTGTAGGCTAGTTGGTGTGCGAGGGTCGTAAATAGTCTTTCGGCACGGTTTCTCTCGGTATTTCCCTCCTTGAAGAAGAAAGTCGCACCAAGGGTTATATTGTTCGACAGGCTAGTTTCGCTATCCACGAAAGATATTTTCTCATTCAAGGCCATGGCAACCGTTCGGGCGATGGTAGACTTGCCAGTTCCTGCCATGCCATGAAGCCATAAGATTGGCTTTCCTTTGGAGTCTTCCACCCAACTTTGTAGATCATACAAGATCTTCAGTTGTGTGCCCGGCGTGCAATGGCCCATTCGCTCTGTTTCTAAGGAGTCAAACGAGGCGGAATGAGCAACAGGAAGATCATGAAGATGAGAAGCTTGTTCAATAATCTGATGCGAGCGAGTTAGCATTGACAAAGAGACACCATTTGAAATATAATCGTACCTTTAAACTATCCATGGTTCTCCCTACGGCCGCTCTGCTTTCTTCCAAGAACTGCTTGGCGCTGGAGTGAAAATGTTCAAGCTTCTCATCCATCTTCTTAATTATATGGTTGGACAAGCCTTGTCGATCAGCATTGATTTCATTTTCTGTAGCCTTCAAATCTTCAATCATTCCTTTCCAGTCATTGCTGATTACAAGGTCCCTTAGTAACCTAGCAGAGGTAGAACGGTCAAAGTGTCGGACTACTCTGAGCTGGTATTTATAGACGTTGGCATAAAGTTTTACTGTCTTGGATTGGAGAGAAAGGGCAAGCTTGTGGTCGTTTTCTGAAGAGCTAGACTTATGCGTTAGAACGTGTATAATAATCCACGGGAGTATATCCTTACTTTAAGTCCCTACCTGTCATAGTTTGTAGGAAGTCGTTTTCCATAACCTTGCAGCGAATCAGAAGAGATACTATATATTCAAACCCTTCAATAGCATCTTTGTCCTGTTGCAGCATCGTCTTCAATAGCTATATAAATGTTTAACTCAGCACAGATCTCTCTGAAAAGAATTTCAATCTGCCAGACTTACCGGAATAATGAACATAACACCGGCCCATGCTAGTGCGCCAGCAGGCTCTGACGAAATAGCGGCTGCCACGAGGTCCTTGGTGGAACTGATGAAACCCATGACCTTTAGAAGTTGATCACGAACAATGATGTTCTCACCGCCCGCTTCGACTTTTAATCTCTCTTCTTGGTTCGCTTCCAGCGCTTCTCGAGCGAGCGTCTGGACTTGTTTTTGCCATTGATTGGTCTCAGGTTGTTGTTCGTCGTCGCCTTACATACAAATTAGTATATTTTCTCCACACGGGCAGATTAACTCGCCTGTGTGTCCCGGATAGCCTTTCTCTAATAACAATTCCATGTAAGCTCTTAGAATTCTTGGGTTCTCATCTTTGAGCTTTTGATATGCCGCTGCCCATAGCTGGTTAGGACCCAGAAGCGCAGTCGCTTCTGCTGTAGCCACATTATTGTCTCTTGGTGTAGAAGGACCAAGTTCTGCAGAAGAAAATGGCCCTTGGTTATCATTTCTGGTCCGTTGTGCTATGTCGTGAGAAGGTTCGTTCGCATTGTCGGATGATATGGATGGGGGGTCGGTTGGCTCGTTGTTTGAACTTCGTACGGCTTCGGAGATCGGGTAGGAGCTAGACTGGCCGTTCTCGGTGTAAGGCTGACGTACTGAGATGTTCTCAGGGATTAGATCTCCCGCTTGATGTTGCTCCTGTGCGATTCTATTATCAGATATGTATGGCTCATAAGCGCGCTCGTGGACGGCCCTCGTAGGGACTCACCTGAGAACCCTTGTTTTTTCCTTTACCCCTAATGCGTTCCTTAGCACTTCCGTATTTACGTCTCAACCAACTCCGCTTGTGATTTTCAGGCTCCATTGTGAATCACAGATGACCAAGCAGGCCGGCAAGCCGTGAAATGAATCAGTCGAGGGAATGTCGTAAACTTTGAGGTTGTCTCGCATTGAGACCACAAGGAGAAAAGCAAATAGCCACACTACTATTGCTTCTATGCCCAGCAAGCAGCTGCCGTAAGCATGCATATTGGCGCCCAAGGTTACATTAATGGCTGCGTGGCAAGTAGTTCAGCGCTTAAATAAGCAGCTGGTCGACCCTACAATAGGATGAACAGCGAACAATTTAAAGACTGACTACACCTTTGATGAAAGATGTGAACCTTTCATATTGAATTGGCCTATCGAAGGAAGACCCCTATATTAGGAATAATCTACGATTCTAGCGATTATCCTAGATACATTGGTAGCCCCCAAGACAAGACACAGCCGCTGTATTGGCACCAGTTCATGGATCGAGCAATATCATTTTAGTCTGCAATATAATAATACCTCGTTCCGGTATCATACTCCATGATAACCTCCTTTTCCATACTGGTAACGTCGACGATAATCTGTTGCCATAGGTTCACTTCGTAGGCCCCACTCATGACTCCTGGCATCACCCGTGCGCACAAATATCGTGCGCCATCACTGACACTGCCTGGAGAGCTCGGCACGTTTCCATCAGCATCTTTCGCAGCTGATCCGCCATTTGAAGTGTCTATGGGGCTAAGAATCACGGCGAACCGAGGACTACTCGCTGCACTAGCAGTGTCTGGGTCCTCGCCATCCAATGGTGTATTATAACTAACGACCATGCCGGGGCGCATACGACTATGAAAAGGCACGGACGCGGCTGCTGGATTCGGGTCCCGGCTCGATGGTCTGACAGACGTTGTCGGGTTGGAATCCGCTTTCTTGCTACTGTTGCTAGCAGCAGCCGCCGCTGGAACCGAAACACGGAGCATCTCAGCATAGCGCAGCGTATTCTTGCTGGGCCCAACATCAGCCAAACTCGGATTAACACAAGCGACAACAACCGTCTTAGTCTTGCTGGCAGAAGCCGACGGATCGAACACGTGTTTCAGAACCTTAGTAAGCGCGCTCTGTCGGAACGGTATGTGCGGTCTCTTCTGCTTCGACTTGGGAGCGGACGAGAACGCGAGTGCGTCGGCCTGGGCCTTGCCGCGGATGCAGTCTTTGAGAACGGACAGGCTGATGTTGATCTCGCGCGTCTCGCGCATCCGCTCGGCGCCGTGCGTCGCTACATCGCGGGCGGCCTCGGACCCCGCTAGGTCTACGAGGTACAGGAATCCGTCGCTCGTTTCGTGGTCATCTCCTTTTTGGATGCGAAGACGACAGATGCTGTGCGAACGCGACGAGGCGTCGTTTTTGTGCGTGGGCGCCGTGCGCCGAAACGACGCCGCGCGCTCGATCAGATCCTCGGCGGCTTCGCGCTCTCCTTGAATCAATTGATGTTCCTCGATACCCGCTAGCTGTGTGACGCCAAATGAGTCCTCGAGGATCGAGATGGGTTTGCGACCGCTTAGTAAGTCGAAAGAGGAGTTGCCGGCCAGCTCAATGATGCTTAAGTATATTTTGCAGCTGCTAGGTCGCCCGCTATCTACCAATGAGTCGACGACGAGTTTCTCGAGCCCGCTGATGGTGGTGGTCTTTCCGGACCCCGTCTGGCCGTAGGCAAACAGGGTTCCGACTCCGCCGTCCCATGCGAAGGAGACCAAGTCCCGTACCTGACTGTCGTATATCTCCTGAGAAGTTGCATCGGGGCCGAAGAGCCTATCAACCTCGTAATTGAAGGATTTCAGAATGGGAATCCCTTTAGGATGATTGTAGAGATCGTGGATATCTACTACGTTTGGTTGATTGGTGCGCGGAAAGAGTGCGCACGGGAAACCAGACGCAAGGTCCTCGTTCAGGAGAGGTCGGATTCTAGCACTCACGACCATGTCGGGGCTAGGCACCTCCGTGGGCTTCCCAGCTGGCCGGGCGGTGGGGGGAGCAGGTTTAAGCCGCTTGACCAGGTTTTGGTATAGGGCCGCATTGTCGAGATAGAATTGATCCATAAGGGGCTGTCAAAATGTAAAGTACTTATCTACTGAGGTATAACGACGAGTAGCATCTTCAGCTTTATATATCTGCGGTTAACTCAGAGTCTCATGTTTTAATCCGACCAAACACGGAAGATACGTTGTTGTTTATGAATATCTTGATAATGGTTGTTTACATCCGGTTTGGCTGATGCCTAGAAGAACCAGGATCATGGTACCCAAGGCACCCCCCGACGACACCTGAGATTGAGAAATTTACATTTTAGAAAAACGGCCATCTAGCCCCATTGCAAACAAGACGCAATCTTATACGTCAACTCAAAACCTTTTCAGAGAACTTGTAATCAAGCTTAAGAAAGTTCAGACAAGAAAATGCTCTCATCAATATAAGCTGTGTATGTGGCTGGCTGCAATTAGAGACTATAGTGCAGTTGGCCCCTAATCCCATACCCTATGCACGCGGGGGTGGCGCTGAAGAGGTTGACGTTCATTGGCCTACTCCGAATCTAGCCCCACTCTTTCGCCTTAAGGTAGATCCATCAGAGGCGGGGCACACCAAGAAGACCTTAGAGACCAAGAAGATATAGAAGAGCAAGGAGATCTGACTGTCGCCGTTCTTCTACCGCTAAGCAACGTCACCACAAGAAAGCTCGCCCGTACCCTCAGACTTGATCTCTTTTTCAAACAATGACAAGATGAAAATCACCTTTGATAGAGCAGTAGTAGCATGCATACCAAATATGCTGCAGAACGAGCTAGCATACGGCTCTGATCTCGGCCTGAATCGCCGGCGTAAACTACCTAGGTACTGTATGAATTCCACCGAGGCAGATACAAATGCGCCGCCGCTGCCAGTCAAGTGTTAGCCTTTGAATCTTACATGGCAAACGTCGTACGACCAATATATATATATATTTCTTTCCGGCACCTCACTTTTATATCAGATGCACCTTTGCGATGTAGAGAGTAGCCTAGGAGGTAGGGAATCATTAACAGGAGTGCCTTCTCCTTTATCTAATTTTCTCCACCCCTCAGCAGAACCCAACTAGTATTGACGCTGCTGTAAATTAGATGTTACAACTTTGGCATCTCAATTCTCCTAAATGGAAACGATACAGCAGTTGACGACGTTCGTCTTTGGGAGTGTATGTTACTAATTGAAATCTTGCTTATGATTGACTTTGTCTGATAGAAGCTGTCAGTTTGTGCTCTCCCTGACAGTATGATCAATCTATCGCCTATACTTCCACCAACTCTCCAAATATCCCGGCCCCACGATCGCAGCGATTTCCGACATTTGGTATGGGTAAGCAACAAGACTTAAACCCGTTATCGCAGCGAAAAGGAAATGAGAATTCATCCTAACTTAAGTCAAGGTTCTCGGGAAGATGGCCATGGGCCGTCGAAAACGCATTGAATACGTATGGTATGAGAAAGACATTAGTCTCGATGCCACAACAGCAATTGATGATTGACCATTTTCTCAGGCAACGTCGTTCGCATAGCTCTGAATGAGCTGGTCTTTGTCCGGACTCAAGCATTGACTGGTAAGACAGCCAAGTCAAACCACACACATCATCAGAGGGCGACTCACAATCAGACACTCGACAGATATCTATGGGGCTCATCACCAAAATATCGAGCTTTTTCCAAAGACCCAGATCAACAATCATGGCAACGAGCAGCGCAGCGGTCTTTTCCATCGAAGGGGGGGGCATACGTCGAGACTGTGCAAGTAACGGTAATTACGCAGTGAAAGATCCGCCATATCTTGACATCATATACGGGTTTAACATGTTTATGACCATCATTCAGGTCTCGTGGCGTTTTCCTCTCATTAGTTGGTTCAAGTATTTGTTCTTGCTTGCTGCTGTCTCGCGGCCTCGTTCGGACATTAGGATGCATAGCCCAGAGCAACTAGAACGACGAATAAGGCGTAAAGGTGCTGTCGAGAATGCCCGAGGATCGCGAGCCTCCGACCGATCCCAAAGAGATGCATCATCTTGAGCAGGTACCTATCTAGGTACTTAGTATGATTCCCTTCCACTACGCAAGGAAGCTAATGACGGCAAGTGGCAGCACAACTCCTGGTTGCAGGCTATGAGCCTCCGTCTGTTTGGCTTTTCTCAACTACTTATTACTTACTGACGGAGCCTGATGCGCTTCACACTCTTGTTGATGAAATAAGGGAAGCATTTAGCAACTACGATGAGATCACCCCAAGCGCCGCCGCCTCGTTGCCCTACTTGACAGCCTGTCTGAAGGAAGGTCTTCGTATTCTACCCAATACGGCCTCATCCCATGGCATGCCTTGTATCAGCCCCAGAATCACTGTCGATGGAGATTTCGTCCCTGGTGGGGTAAATCCCACACCCAGCTTATTCTCATTCCGTCTTCCCAGAGAAACGTACTCAAGATCGGTATAGACCGTATGTCAATCCAGTACCTTTGCACTGTCGCGAAGTGCACGTAACTTCCACGATCCGATGCGCTTCCGACCACAGCGATGGCTGCCAAAAGATCACTGTCTTTACGACCCTCTTTATGCCGGGGATGACCTTAAAGGCCTACATCCCTTCAGCCAAGGACCGAGAGCCTGCGTAGGAAAGGAGGTAGCATGGTGGCAGGCCAGGTTGTTCTTCGCTAAGATCTTATGGAAGTTTGATCTAGAACTGGCTCCTAGCCAGGAGGTCAACCTGGAGAAGGACTTGAGGGTTTATGGCATGTACATCAAGCCGGAAATCCGAGTGAGGTTTGCCCCGGTACGGAGAGAGAATGCTTAATCCGTTGCATCAGATTGCGGCGATTAAGTCGCTGGACAGGGGACTAGCCACGCGCTGCATACATTACTAATAGCAATGCTGAGCTCTCCATCTTACTGCCACATTCGTCGAGTGCACACTTAAAAGGAGGTAGGTACCGAAATAATAGATGGGCTTTGTCATTATAAATCGATTAGAGTTAGCCCTCTCAAACTCATCAGGTTAGAACTGAATCCGTAGGGGGATGATACCGGTGTAGCTATCTGCATATTTCGCAGCTGCCGCCAGCTGCTAACTACCCCTATTCAGTTGGGACACACAAGATTATACTATAGTTACTCTCATGTTCGAAACCAGCGCTTCATCAAAATCCTAAAACTTCTATGAATGGTTAGGAGGTAAGTATTTCCTGAGTTATTTTCTATCTGCGATGGCCCTAACTTCGCTATGTAGGACTAAGTCTTGGCATGTGTGCTATATGTGACCCCCTGCTTCGCGTAGGTAGGTACCTAGTTGATCATGAAATTATCCCCCTCCCGTTTCGCGACTATCGTTTGGACTCTTCGTTTCACAAAGAAACTTGACCACTTACCTAGAGTAGGGCTAACCTTCGAATCACAAAAAAGAAATTGTTACAGATTCAAAACTCTGCCTTTTGGGACGGAATTACCGGATATTGGTAGATGTATTATTAGAAAAGCTTGTTACCTATACCCTTGTAAGTAAGCTAAACTAGCGGGCGTCTTAATAATCCACATGGCACGGCATGGAGGCTGGAAGGTCGGCCTGTCTTCTACCTCTCAAATCAGCGTTTCAATTTCTCAGCTTGGGGTGGCTATTTCAATACCTCGGGAGTCACTGTCTCTGAGACTTAGGTGCATAGAGCAGATGACTTATTAATGTGAAAAGGGATCTTGTAAGCGAATTATCTAAGGCCCGGTAAGTCCTATCGAGCGTTGCATTCGTAGATGCTACGTCCAGTAGCGAAAGGGCAGTGCAGAATAGTGCGCGCTGGTCTGGGCTGGTGTACACACCCAAACACCTCATTATGTTCAGCTTTTAAAAATAAGCCGATACCGTTCGGGGTATGTCTCCATCCAGCCCCGGACGGCTGATAGTCAAGCCAATTGTCGCGATGGAAATCTCGAAGGATTCGTGTGATATCAGCCCAAGCGGCCGGGCCCCCTGCATTATATCACACATGGCAATGACTGCCTGGCTTTTCGCCCCCATTCGACTTTGGAGCCTCACTCCGTGATATATCATAAGAGCAGCGAGGAGCTGCCCCCAACTCTGAAGATGCTGTCGTCTTTCGAACCATCTCATTTCTTAATCCTGGGGGACACATCACATAGTCTAACGCCGTTGACTTGAAGAATCATGATCAAAATTTCCCTAACAGAAAAAACCCAGGTCGAAGAGCCTCTGCTCGTAGGAGGGACCTACTCCCCCCATAGACAAGTCCTTCGGCTCTTTATCCAGTTCCTCGTACGATGGATCCTTACAGCGGCGATCTGCGGCGCTTTCACCGTGGTCCTGAAGCAGTACGACAAGCAAGTCTACATGCAAGACGGCAACACGCACGTCTATAACTCTGTCACGGCCGGCTTAACCATCTGCCTGTCTCTCAACCTCGACTCCAGTCTGAACTCCTTTGCCGCGGCTCTTAAATGGGTGATTCTAGCTGGCAAGCCTTTCCGGCCCAAGGTCTTCGATCTCATCCTCGCGTTCGACAGTTCGAAACTGAACCCCATCAAGCTGCTCTGGCGCGGCCGCTCGTGGAGGCTGCGTGTGATCTGCGTCGTGTGGCTTTTCATTGCTATCGCGGCGCAGATCGGCACGGCCCTGATCGGTCTCACGTATTCTGTGGTGCCGCTATCGCCGGACTCGACCGATTTCCCCACACCTCGAGGCAACGGCACCACTGCATCGTTTACGCAGATTGGGGCGTACGACGGCTACGCCGATCCCACGCCTTTCCCAACGCAGCCCGAAGATAGCGTCTTCAACTTGACAGTACAGCGATCCAACGCGTTCGCCTACGGGGTCGGCGCCATCAACTCCGGCATCTACATCTACGACGGGCCCGAGGACTTGGCGTTCCACTCGGCGGCGTACAACGAGACGTCCATGTCGTACACGAGCCCCATCGCGAACTTCCCGGCGTGGGGTCGGAACAGCTTGACGTCGTGGAACGTGATCGGCCGGGCCGTGGAAAACTGGGCCAGCTGTTCGGATCCGTTCATCCCGGAAGTGGACAGCGACGAGGATACGACGACCGTTATCTTCAGCGGATACAACGGGACGCAGACCTTAACCATCTCGCAGTCGCCTCTCGACTACATGACTTACATCTCAGACACCGCCCTCTCGTGTGGTCCGCGGTGTACGCAGCTTTACGTTGTGCTGAATACGACCGAAGCGACAGAGATGTTTGTCTGCAACAGCACAGTCTATCCAATGTACGACTATGAAAGTGGGAAATACATATATAACGGAAGTCTTTCCATGCCAGATACTCAGGCTCGAATTCTAGCCGGCGGTATCGGCTGGGGAGACGTCAACGTCGACGGTACCCTTGATGATCGGACCTTACCCGATCGCTTCCAAGCCTCGAGTTTCCCGAACGGATCCTACTGGGCTCCCTGGTACTGGCCCGATAGCACCTTCGTAAGCGACTTCTTCGTCGCGCACTTCGCCGCCGCCGCCATCGGGGTTATAGACCAATACGGCATCTCGAACAACTACACCAACCTACTCCTTCCCGGCGTTGCGTCGCAGCTGGACGTCAAGTGGACATACAGCGTTCTCGTCTTCGCGCTGATACCCAGTCTCCAAGCTCTCCTCGCTCTACTCACTCTCTTCGTCGTGTATCGCACGCAGGTGCCTGTTCACGAGGACTCCCCGCTAGCGATAGCAACGCTTCTCAAGCACGTCGTGTCACATATCTCGACCGAAAGCCTCCCTAGCGGAAGCCGCATCGCTAAGAATATGGAGCACCAGCTTATATACGCGCGAAGCCTAACAGATGAAGACAAATACGAAATCAGAGTGACCTCAAATGAAGGAGGCTATTGAGGTACTCCGAAATGGATCGCATCAATAAGAACGACCATAAAATCTACGTCAACCACCAAATCTCCATTCTTGCATTTTTAGCCCTATTTGATACCCTTCACTCCCTTACTTCTGTTGAAGTAGAAACTCTTCCCATATTTAGTTAGGTTAATTCGGGATATATTTTGGTTTTTCCCCCATGCATAGGCGGTGTTAAAGGTTTACTTCTTCAGGGAAATGGGCCTACTCAGGAGATCATGGATGGAGTAATTAAGTACTTACACGAGGATACGAGGATACGGTCAATATTCATCCAATATAAAGAGATATTATATATTGAACGACGCGTGTGTTATTGCTTGCTGCATCAGATACCTAGGAGGTAGGTATCTATCCAAGACGCAAGTGCTTTAGCACTAAGCTTGGACCCCTCTATATGCCAGCAGGCTGACCTTGTCTAAGTCGTTGGAGGCTAAACTACTAGATAAGTGTTATAGTCTGCTCCGGCACATCGTCAAATTCATGGTGACCGAAAGCCCAGCTAACCGTACCAAGCCGCTCATACGCGGCGTGATTCGAAGGCGAGATGCCGAGCACCAGGAGGTAAAACGTTGTGTAGTCGTTAGGCTTGTAGTGTTTCCGTGCTACCAAGAGTAGAGATACTGTAACTCCATGTTTCAGCTCTAGATCTTCGACCCATTGGCCGACGCCTCCAGCGGCTCTTCTCATAGATCGTTGCAGTCGACCATTTGCGTCTTGGAATTGGAAAGTCTGAAGCCAGCTATCCGCGACAATATCCTCGTACTTTATTATCCCCTCACTCATGCTGTTGCGCATGACCTCATATCTTCCGATTTTATCCTCATCTTGGTCCCAGTCGTGTCGTATCCAGACGTCTCGGTACATCTTCGTGTCTTCAACCAGTCTCCCCCTGACCGTCATCGACGCTCCTGGCTTTATTTGACCGAACGGGTCCATACCCGCCGGCTCTATTGCGAAACTAACGGCATGCGCGCTCTCGTACATGTCCTGATAATCGATGAACGAGTAGACGGGACAATCAAGAGAGGCCCATGAGAATGTCGGGGCCCTCCACTTCGCCGGGACCGGCGCTTCCGAACCCTCGACACCAGGCACGCGTTCCCACAACAAACAGTAAGGGAGCCCATCTTCCCAAAGCCCAGCTAGATATCGAGACTTCATGGGGCTTTGGCGTTTGCTGATCAACTGGCAAATACCGGATAGCGCGGGGAGTTTGTCGGACGAGACACTGAGTTGGCGTTGGGTGTATTGGTCGACGACCTTACTCCAGAGCGCTGAATCTGGTTCCTCGTCCTCATCCTCGTCCTCATCCTCGTCCTCATCCTCGTCCTCATCCTCGTCCCCCTCGTCCTCCTCATCCCCCTCGTCCTCCTCATCTTCCTCATCCCCCTCGTCCTCCTCATCTTCCTTGTTACGGACAATGATATCGCGCCGCCATTCGGCGGGCATTTCGCACTCGCAGGAAGAGTCCGTCCGGCACCGCCATTGTAGCTCGTCTGTGGAATATGATATGCATCTGGTTGCCAATATCGATTCTTGCAATGTCCAGCCACGCGTGATGATGGGCTCCAGCGGCGCGAACATCCTTCCGAACGGGTTGTGATGATGCCCACTAGTGCACGTGGACCTTGCTGCCAAGACGACGCCGGGTTCGTCCGGGAAATGGTAGTGGAACGTCGGCGGCCGCAGGGGATGATTGAGGAAAGAGACATTTGCCGCGCCGGCCGAAGATGCAGCGATAGTGAGATAGGCTTGCTCGTATATTGAGCACATGTTAGCCGACTGCTCTTCCCAATCCTGCTTGTCATTCTGCACTATGCACAGAGCATCGATCCAGATGTATCTCAGACCCAACTTCTGAGTGATGAGGATTGCATCTTGTAGGGTAGCTGGCAGTTGCGCGAGGTCAAATCCCTGTATATGTGATTCAATGTTCAAGCGTGTTGTCTTCAAGGTAGCGCTTTTACCCCAGCAATAGCTTAAAGCGACGTAAGGATCCTGAAAATTGTTTGGCGTTTCGTAAAGGCGAACAAAGCTATCCCCGGGAGATCCAAGGCGGAGTAGACGTCTCGGCGGAGTCGACAGTTCTTGTTTACATTTGTCATGCGTCTTGACGCAGGTCTCAAGACAGCTTTTCAGGTAGTTGAATGATTTTTCTGAATTTGGTAGGCTGATATCTGGTAGTATTGGGATATGCTCATAGGTCGACGCATATTGCATCGTAGACTGCTCCGGTAGCAAGTCTAAGAGCGAAATGTTTGTGTTAGTGAATTCGGAGTCTTTAAGTAGCAGTCGTCTCTGGATTTGTTCTTACCAGCCGGTCGATATATAAAACATGTTGTTCTTCTATCGCCATTTGAATGTCGTATCTCAGCATCCAGGCAAGCCTCATCTAGACGTATAACCATGCCATCGGTATCAATGCTTTGATTAAGACCAAACTTGTCCATGACCCCTTCAAGAAATTTACAGAAGCGGCAGCCTGACGACGCTGACCTTTTAAAAAGCTGAAACGTGCCATAGATTTTATACCATTTTCTTTTCCCTATCCCGCACCAGCAGAGATGGGGCACATTGTCTAAATCGCCTTCATCTTCTGCCTGGCCCGATTCGATCGCGAAGGCCTCACTGAGGTTAAAACACACCTCACACCAAGTCCCGCGTCTCAACAGTGGCTCAGTGGAACCCCCAAAGACGGAGTCGGACATGATAAAAGGTTCTTACTGCTTTACTAACATGAGTTCGATAAAATCAAAGATCTTCGAGGAAGCCCTGTTTTCAAACGGAGACGGCATTAAAATTAGAGATTATCTGGTAAATCACAGAGAGAGAGAGAGAGAGAGAGAGAGAGAGAGAGAGAGAGAGTGAGTGAGAGAGAGAGAGAGAGAGAAGGGGTGAGTGAGTGAGGCTACCTGGTGGCTGCGGCTGAGCTGATCCATTGCTAGGTACCTAGGTAGGTACCCTTACGCACCTAAAGTAAGCCCTGAGAAACCTTCCTAGGTACAAGTACCATGCACTATGTACCCCCAACCTCTAAACATCCTGTAAATACCTAGCTCTAAACATCCTGTAAATAGCACAGCCCCTTGGGCGATTTTAGAGTCTCTGCTGTTGACCGTTCATACAAAAACGTCAGAATCGGAAAAATTGATTTGTGTATTGTCTAAACAGGCATAGTATATAGTGTTTTGTCTCTTCACTGACGCATGAACATACGTCTTACCCATGTCTGCACGCTAACACCAAAACTTAAGTAAAATGGGTGATCTGTAGTTCACGGAAGATCTTGCGAAATCGAAGTAGACTGAGCTGATCTGATGCTACCTTAAGTAAGCCAAGCCACCTCGCATACCTAACCCCTAACCCCTAATATGCTATGCTATACTACCTATATACTGTAAACTGCAGAACAGCCAGCTGGCTCACTTTTGGCCCCCAACGAGTGACTCGAGATGATTGGTTTCCCCCTTTTTTACCTAAACCTCAACATTCACACAAGACCAAAACATCCATAGGCGGGAGAGAGAAAATGGCTACGTAATCAAATTTGAGTCTGTCGTCTCTCTGAAGCTGGTGAACAGGAACAGGGGGGAAGTTGATGGAGGAGGGGGATTCGGTGTTTGCACGATCTAAAATCTTTTTCTCTTCTTTTTTTGTTTATACGAGACCGGTCGCCTCGCTTGATCCATCTTTGACCCGCTGTCGTCGTCGAGCTGCCATCGTCGTCGCAAAACACGCGCCTCCGGATATATCCTCCCCCGGCATCAATTCATGCCTTTCCTCCTAATGGCACTTGCCCCTTGACCATGTCCGATCTTGTTCCGTTGCTAGCTATCTACTAAAACTTATCTAATTTACCAATGGCCGTATGGGGTCTTCTCCACTTCTCTGCAACGACCCGGACCATATTCAAGGACCCGACCCGGAGCGCCAGTTTGTTCAACTTAAGCCTGAGCCCGATCTGGCTATATCCCATAGATACCACCTCCCATTGATATGGCTGAGAGAGCGCTGAAGCTGTATCTTCAGCGCCACGACTCTCGCGCACGTAACCAGATCCCCAGGGATTGCCTTCAGCATGACAGCTACTATCTGGCATTGCCATTTGCTACTCCCGGGGCTCCTTGGGGGTTTTGCGCCGCCTGTCCCTGAGCAATCTGCTGAGCAGCTTGCTCAGCAAATTCGGCCTGGTGAATGGCATTCTGGATGACAGCTTGCTCCTCAGCTGAAAGAGAGAGGGTGAGGTTTGTGTATAACTGTTGGTCCTCTTGTTGTATCTCTGTTTGGTAACACGTTAGCAACCACAGACAGACGCTTAAAATATTCAACTTACTCAATAATACGGTTTTGAAGATCTGATAAGGCTCAATCTTGTCCAAAGGCGACTCGAGCATTACGCTGTCTTCGCCAAGTTCATCGTCCGAGTCATCGACTTGGTCTTTGTACTGGCTCTCGATCTGACTGAACTTGGCGGCCTCCTCATTAAGGAATTCTAGGTACGCCGTGCTCTCGTCCCGACCCTCCGTCGCCTCCGCCTCCGCGCCTTCCTCAGCATTCCAATTAGTATCTTCGTCGGCCCATTCGTCATCGTCATCGTATTCGTACGTGCCTGCGTCGTAGGTGAAATCGTCTTTCAATGCCTCCTCGCGATTCTTCATGGCATTTGGCAAAGTCTTGAAGAGACTAGTAATCCCATGCATCAGTCTTGGCCAACCGACACTAACGCTGGCAGGAATCTGGTCTGCCGTGAGACTGAGCAAAGACGAGATTGCCACGATACAAAGCTTCTTGTCGTGAACCCGACTGAAGTGTTCCATGCTACTAAACCAAAGGCTGAAAAACCTATTCGTCCAGCCTTTGCTCTCCAGCACCGCAATGGTCAAGATCGGGTTATAGTAGATGGCATTGATGACCATCTCCATCAGATGAATCTTGTAGGACTTCACCTTAATGGTTTCACCGCCAAGCACCACCATAGCCATGGTAATGAAACCCGTGACGGACTGGTCAATGTGACCTCGTAGACTCAACATCATGGCTTCTGCGAGCTTACATGCGCAGATGCGATCAACCCCTCCAACCTTCTGATCTTGGAACATGTCCTGAACCATTCCGTACAGTGCTTGGACGTACTCGGGCTTCTGGGTCAGCTGGGCAGCTCCGTATTGCACAAAATTGTCAAGGGCAGGAAGCATATCCTCCAGATAAAGCTCGGCGCCCGACTTGAAAGTTGCATGTATAAGTTCAAACGCTTGCCACATCGTCGGCGAGATACTCTTCGCAGCAAAGGTACAGCTGTCGATGATCTCGAAAACTTCATTATAGAGATCTATATATACACGTTAGTTTTTTTTTTCTTGTCAAAGATTTAAAAGGAAAACAGAAGAGCCAGGTATCCTACCGTATAATTTGTTCTCGAGGGTGACCTGGATGACAGGCATCAGAACGGCTTCAATGTGCAGTAGCACATCCGGTGTGCTTTCCAACGTCAAGATGAGAGTTCCAATAGTCTGCAGGACGCCCAGAGCAGTTATGCTCTTGTCGTCCAAGTAGTCCCCGAAGTCGTCATCATTGTTTCGCGTGTCATTTTTGTCGAGAAGCTCACGAATAATCCTCAGGTATGTGTCTCTCAGTTGCTCGCTGAGGGCCACGGCAAAGGGGGTGAGTTCAGCAGCGAATACTTCCACGAAATCCTCCATCACATTAGCCAAGGCGTCGATATCACACTCATTGGCCAACTTGAGCAGTTGCTGCATGATGGTAGGGATGCTCTGCTGCATGCTCATGCGGATAACGTCATGCCGGATCAGGGGCTGAAGAGCCAGAGCCGCCGTAACTCTGACGGGTAGATCTGTATCGGCCATACAGTCGAGGATGTGCCGGTAGATGATAAGCAGATTGTTCTGGTCTTTGAAGTTGAGCTGCTCGAACTTCTCGATAGTATCGCAGGCCCTCGCACGAAGATAACCCAAGGGGCTCTTAAAATCCGGAAAGACGTAGCGGACCAGGAAGTATTCCAGCTGGTCAGCAACCGGGCTCTTCTTGCCAAGAAGAACCGGGGCCAATGTTGCAATCATCCTTAGCGCACCCTCCTTTGCGATGTGGTTCTTCTGATCGTCGGGTGCCTGCTCGTATTCGTTGACGATACCATTAACAAATTGCAAAATCTCGAACGTCTGCTTTCTCCTAGCTTTGGTCAGAGTGACGAGGAAGTTGGTAGCAGCTACGTCGGGCGCCGAAACCTCTTCGTAGAAATTCAACTTTCGGTGGAGGTATTCTTCGGGCTCGTCCTCGAACTTTTCCACGTCCTCGTCGCTCAAGCACATGACAGGAAATACCAAGTGGGTGACTAGGGTGTTAAGATGCGGCTGAAGTAAACTCCACATAGACTTCGGCCGGCAACATTCGTCAAGGAACACGAGAGTATAGGATAAACACGGCTTGCTGAGCCAAGCAGTCTTACCAACCCATTTTTCAATCTCCTGTAGGTAATGCTTGAGGATCTCGGGGGCGATCGTGGTCTCGAATTCCCTGGCGTATCTTGACGTCCCATCGTTTTTCACCGTAATCGTTGAGGGGTTACCATGTCTAAAGGCCAGTCAGCAACTTTGCGCTACTATTCTTTATCCCCACAAGCAAGGCTGTACCTGATCCAGAGTCTGTTCAGATTAAAGTAGGCCCATTTCTTAGCCTTCCACCAGTGATGACGCTCCCGTTCTTCAATGTCGTCATTCATAGCCGTCGCAGGTATCGTCTTTGACACGGTATGTAGGAAAATGGTACACCAGGCAATGTTGACATCGTGTTGTCTGAGGTAGTTCGACAGCTCAAGCTGGCGCGAATTGTTAGAGAGGGCGTTTCGAACAGAGGGAGTCCACCATCGGGACGGAATACCTACCCAAGTAGCATGCTTGTATGCCTTGAGGGCGATATGCAGCATCTCGCCGGCCTCGTCGCTTTCCTGGTTCACGAGCTCATTGCAAACCTGTTGAAGCCGCGGGAAGCTGTGCTCGATAATTTTGTCAAAATCAGCCCTGCTAGTGTCTTGGGAGCCTTTGAATCTGTAGGCACGGCAGGTGACCAGCAGACACTGCAGGCCAGCGAGAACCGAAGGTGCGTCATTGGCGTGCAGCAGCTGGAGAGTGACATCCATGAAGCTGGGCCATTTCCCAGGGAAATCAAAGTGGAGCACGCGCTGGATTAGCTGTAATAGTTGCTGGCGGACTGGGCCACGAGAGGCGGCGAGGATAGGGAGAATACGGTCGCGAAAGCGTTGCTTTTCGTCTTCTGGTATCAGGGGCTCATCGGGAAAATGGTCAGTCTTTTGCCAGCCTCGATTCGTCCTGTTCTTCAAGTATATAACGGCTATGAATCGACAATGTCAGCGAGACAGGAGCGAGAGATGTCGGATAAACTCCAAAGCTGGGATAGGGTATTTTCATACTGGAGAGTCGAACAGAGTCTTCAGGCTCTGCAGTCAAGACGTCAAGCAGGACATCGGTAAAACCAGGATGTCCCTCGGCCTAAATTACACGGGAGCAATTCGTTAGCGGTCAGATTCAAGAGCACAAGTCAGATACCAGACACGAAGATGTGGATGATGGTGGCGCATCGCATCGCATTTTGGGTATAGCACAACACGGTATGCCGCGCCACAGCGACACGGCGTAGGGGAGGCGTCATATTGTAGGAAATCAGGAGGGCATCATGGAAAGTAAAGTATAGACAGAGAGTTGGGGAGTAGGCACACCTGCTTGAGTTCTAGTTCTGCGGCTCTTCGCACGTTGGCATCGGGGGAGAGCGTGGCCACGACACGAGCCCGAACGGCTTCGGCATTCATGATGGATACCAAAATTAGGAGGCGATGTGGTGTTTTGGTACTATATTGAGGACGATAACAATGACGTTGAATTATTCTCGACGATGGACTCGGGGCTGCCCGTTCGACCGGGTCGAATCGACGAGGTTAATGGGGACGGAGATCTAAGCAGGCAGTCGTTGGCCGAGGTGCAAGGTGCGAAGTGGGTGGTGATGAAATTGTTGTTCGGCTTCAGCTTTGCGGCGCTGCACCCAATTGTGGTGTAAAAAATTATGTGAGGTTTAGACTGTGGTTACTTCGTTTTGCGCCATCCAAAATGGCGGGGCACTGAAGTCAAGGTCGACACTTGAAAGGGTCTTTCACGCTTAGCTGCACGTACACCCTAGAGGTATGCCTAAGGTACGTACGCCTAGGCACGGTTTATACAATATTCCGATAATTATGGTCAACACATAGTGCACATAGTGCGTACCTAAAGTATACATATACCCGATCTGGCACTAGCGACAATGTCTTAGCTGTCTTAGGCGTGTCACAGGCCTACTGGTGGCTGGTGGGTTACCGCCGGATGCTGCTGGACGCCGCTAGGGTCTACATGCCATCCCACCAGCCCACCAAGGCCGCACACCACACACCCTAAAACATTTTATGCTGGCAGAATTTACTACATTAATTGATTGATTACATTGATAACTCTAGGTACCTAACTGTACCTAAGATAAGGAGTACCTACTCCCTAAACCCATATATACCTAGGTACTTGGCATCTGCTTATGGGTAACATTCAATGTCAACTGAAAACGTGTTTGGAATGTCTTCCCAATGATAGGGCAACCCGGCACATGGAAGCCATTCGTACGCCGTGGTTCATTTCTTAGTATGAACCTAGAGATGTAATCAAGCAGCAATGACATATATAGCGGTTCAATTTTACGTTCCCGTTCGTTAATATGAGTACAGGTCTCAGTATGAATTTAACAAGGATATAAAGAATGAGAGGTACGGTTACCTACCTTATAACGAGAGTATTTATATTAGGAGGTTTATACCCCCTAAGCCCCCTCGAACCCCTAGACAGACCCGCTTCACGCGTGCGGCGTCCCCCGCCCTGTCGCCTAAAGGGTACTATAATGTGTCGAAGGAATTGGAATGTGCACCAGATGAGACAACAACTGATAGCTCTTTAATGCCAAATTCGCGGAAGTTTTTTAATGAACGAGAGAAATTTGGCCTAAGAAATAAAAAGAGGAGAAGAAAAGATCTTTGGATTTATACCTCAGCGTCTGGATGAGATTCGTCTCTCAGTAATAGTAACACATTAAATGCATAAGCATGATTGTCTACATTTTGCATATGATATGCAAGGCAAGCTAGTACTACTACATGTACGTGTACCCAAGGTCGCTGTGGGAGACCTGGGCAAGGTACCAGGTACTTGTACAAACTCAGAGCCCAATAGGAATTGAACTGACTAGAAGCCACAAAGAGCCAACTTGGAAAGCCGAAGGCGGTCGAGGCAACTCGAAGGGAACCATCAGTCACCGCCTTCGTGGGTATGTCCATTTCATGCCTCCCTCGTCCCTCGATGCTGTGCTACATTCCCTTCTCCCTTCTCCTATCAACTTTCAACTTTCCCCAGGATTAATCCGCTCGGGCATCACTTGGTGGCGTGTGGGTCCCCCCACCTTCAGCCAGTGGAAAAGGATTCGTTCTTCGCGGCAGACAACCATGTTCATGATCTTTGTTAACAAGCTAAATATGTTTTCGTCGATATCTCTTCGCTGTGGCCGGATGCTCACTCTAACCATTATATGGTATTTTCAAGTGAAATGTGACATCTTTAAGTTACTAATTACTGTGTCTCTCCAAGAGATCCCAACCTAACCCCCTGAAGATCTCTTCAGAACTACATATCTTCCCTATGTTTACATGGCAGATATTGCCATCCATCTGCGTGTTGATATCATGAGCTAGTCTTTTTTACCGGAATTCAAACCATGGTTCTCATATCGGTCTCTCTCCCAATGGGGTGTCTAGCCGCCCGGCTCCCGCTTCCGACTATCCTAACAAACCACGTTTAGGGCTTACCTATCACGCATCAGAAAGACGGTAGATGTAATTAAAAAGAGATGATCCTCTCTTACAACAAAGTCACCTCATAACAATCCTTCTAGAGGAGGTTCAGGGGTAATTGACAAATAACGTGACTCTGAAACGAAGATTGTAGAGTAGATGCCTGAGATGCCTAAGGTATTTGAAACTTTCAATATCGCGGTAAATCTTCATTAGTCATATGGCTATCTACAATTTTAGAACAGATTCATCGGCTTCAATGCGCACGTTGGATCCTAAAATTGCTTTGAGTTTCGCCTGATATCCAATTAGTTCAGCCGTCGAGAGTTCGCCATGTTCCCCTACATAGTCCACTGCAGATGCACCCCTGAACCTTAGGCAAGGATCTTATTGATCCATTCATCTCAGCCTCCCATCTCATTTCAGCAGTGCAGTTGAGCTGAGTTAATATTAGCAACACAGCTATAATTAGGTTCCGGAGTCTAACCACGAGTAAAAAACGTGGGAGACCGCTCTAACGCCGCAATGACCGGAAAGGACACATGGCCCGGGTCGCCTTTTAGGTCTACCTATCACGTAACACAGAGATCCGACACCGCCAACAAGACAAGGCAGTCCACGTGCTCTTTCACCTAGGAATTAGATTGACCCGCCCGTACCAGGCCTTCCAATAGGACGGCTGGGCTTTTCAAGCGTGAGCGTTCCCGAAGAGGTACGCATCCGCGGACCGTACTGTACTCAATACAAGGACGGGGAAGCCGATCATTCATTTATCGCGAGGACGGACCATAATAGCCTCGGAGTTACCCTACTACTAATTATGTACTCTCCAACATGAGTCCGCTATACCGACTAGAACCAAGGAAAACAATGGCATTATTACGCGAAGAACTATGAATCTAGCAGCTTCTAAACTCCGGGTATGTGTAAGAAGCTAGGACAAAGAGACCTAGCCTTATCCTACCCAGGTAGACAGCTAGCTCAACAGTAAGGCTCTCCTAGCTGCACGCTTTTTTCATGTGGATATTGTTTGGCTTCATAGTCGCCGGACTTCTGAGCGTCACTCTCCCTATTTCCACCAGGCTCTTTGTTAAGAGGATGTGGACGAGACAAATCATAAGGGCCATCGCAGATAGACCAATAACAAGGCAATCGATCATCCCTACAGCCATGAAATATGACTTACCTATAATGCCGTGAGATACTCGATCTCCTCTTATTTCTATATAACCTATTTACACTCATGGGAGGTTGTCACAAGACAGCGAAGAAGAGCTCTGCTACTCCTGTAACTACTCCCATAACTACTGCTACTTCTATAACTACTTCTATAATTACTCCTACACCTACTTCTCTTTCTACTTCTACTCTTATAACTACTTTTACAACTACTCTCATATCTACTCTTACATATACTCTTATATCTACTCCTACATTTACTCCTATATCTACTCCTACTTTTACAACTATTTGTACAACTACTTCTACAACTACCCCTACCGCTGCTGCCGCCACGTTTTCATTATTTCAATAGTGCAGCTCATATAACTGTTGTCCAACTTAGCCCCTTATGCGCACGCAACATAAGGGGGGCTTAATAATAAACAGAAATGCACTCCTATTATCTCATGAGCCATGTAAGATAATATAAACCCAGATCACCAGAGCAGTTACGCTTCGCCATCTATCACCATAGGCCGGCGATGAGCGCATAAATGGCAGTCAGGGGGTATACGCTGAGCGGACTCACCAAAGAGAAGTCAAGATTTCCAAGTGTGCCAGTGTGCAATCGAAGAAGGCTATCTAGATGTATGCAGACAGTTTCGTGCGGGTTACGGCCCTAATCAGGGTAACGATTCGCTATCCACGTAATTTAACAGACTCAAAACCTAGTCTTCTCCTTGAGTTGCAACACGAGCAGGTCCTACTTAATATCTAAATCTAGGCATCACGAGAAATCCCACGAACTACTTTCATCTAACGGCTAAGCTGTCAACCACCCTAATCAGCCATCGGGAATCTTATGATCACAGGAAGAAACAGTCGAGGGCGAGGCATACGGGCTAAGCATCGGGCTACCAGAAGGACTCCGGTGCGCTGATATGGTATGTCTAACGACTAGCTATTAGCAGTCGAACTCGTCAAGATAAGTTGGTCATGGGAGCTGATACCAGTCTGCTTGACTAAGGGAAGAAGGACACCCAGAGAGAAAACCAGGCTAGCACTCGAGAAACATTAGGGATATGAGTTCCGTCAGATGAACAGCGTCAACCTCCGAAGATGGGGTCGATTGCTTGCCGCCTTGGCCGAAACATTCATGGTCATATCGGAGGAGCATCGAACGAGAGTGTCACGGTATGTAACATAGACGGTGAGGAGAAAAAGAGGTCTCATCCTATGCATGGTAAGGCCATCTTCAGAAAATTAATAGTCGTGCCAGAAGCGCACTTCCTAGCCCATGTTATCAGAGCCAGGAAAGGAGCGCGCCTGTGAGGTAAAGGAGATGTAGCCCAGGTACCTAACCTCGCAGCATACTAAGGACGACTCCGGCAGGCAAAGATCTTCACCGAAGCCCAAGCCATACCTACTTAACGTACGCGATCAGGGGTAAGTGCGCGGGTATAAACAGTGAATACCTGAGTAGATGCCTAAGGCAGAACGCCGATTGAATCACCTACCGCCCATTCACTATGATACAGACATTCAAAACGCCTAAGAGCGATGAGTAGGTAGGTCTATATACCGGGCTCTGATATATCCCCCTTGTATGTGATGTGCCGACAAGCACACACATACGCAAGACTAGTAGATACGGCACACTCTAAGCCGGGCACGGGCAGGCAAATACTGGTGGGATGTAAATGCCTCACATATCACACACATGGTCTTCGCATCCTTCATATCACGGCCTTATCGTCTATACAGGTTCTTGGCCGATGTTGATAAACAAAAAGCAAGTAGGTGATGTCATCTTATTAGGCACCCAGGTAGATAGAAGATGCCGGCGTATTCGTTAGGCATTCATGCCCCTAAACATCTCCTCAAGTAGACGATCGTAATGTCAAGTTATGACCGAGCAACGTCAGGGTAGAATGGAAGTAGCGATATCGAGGGCGGCACACACGGAAGAAGAAGCAAGCGACGAGAATATGTGCTGGAACAAGGGACATCCATATTGATCATGATCAAGAATCTTCCAACTACCAGCACTACCCACTTCCCCCTTTCTTTCTCTTCCTTCCACTACCCTATACATCCCTTCCTCATCCCTGATGGTACCAAGCCACTAACCCACAAGTCCCCTTAAGCCCATGACCATGTCCATGTCCATGTCCGGATCCCTTATCCATGCCTAGGCCTCAAGCCCAACGTAAACCCAATCGACGCCCAACCGCGACAGTGGGCAACTCACAAACGGGAAACCGGCAAGAAGGAAAAAGGAAAAAAAGCAAAAGGAGAAAAAAAGACACAAGAACAACGCCATCCACCGGAGCAGGTGCTCCGCCAATCAGACCACATCCGATATCATCCACGACCACTCTAGCGAGCCAGGGGCACTGACCGCTCTGCTCCTAAGCATCCCGGGCACCGATACACTCAACACGCGAACACATGCTTCGACAGACACAACACAACGCATATCCTGACTGCATCACACCCAACAACTCTAACGTCTCCATAAGTAAAGAAATGGTTGTTCCGGTAAGTTTCCATTCCATCCAGGTAAATGTGGTGAGATCAGAGCAAGTCCTGGATCCAGATATGTAGGTAGGGATGAGTCCATAGCAGAAGAACACAAAAGCATAGGGAGATCGGGAAAGGGCAGGAATCAAAACGCGCAGGGAAGGCAAAACTGCCTGTTACCGACTGTAATGTTCATAGTCCGAAACAGCTGGTGTCATCAGGAGAGTGTGTGATCCATGAGCATAATTCCGTGGAATATCCAATTTGGGCTAGCAATGAAGTCTTCTCCATGTGAGGTATCCAAGAATTGCTGAAAGATAGTCCAGTGGTATAAAAGCAGGTCGATAAGTGAATCCTCTGGCTTGTTAATCCTTGGGATTTCTCCTCACTCTGGATAGAGCGTGCAAAACACCCAGGTGCCGACAAAAGCGCCAACGAGAAGAACATTGCAGAAGTGAAACCAATGGGCCGGCCTGTACTGTCATCACCAGGCTTTGTGAGTCCATGAGAAGTCCCTTGATCCACGGTAATCCTTGCTGGAAAGTAGACTGGTTTCCATAAGCTGTGGGTATTAGTTAGATCCCAATGTCGCGGGCATTCACCACCGAGATTCCCATGGTAGTGGGCACCAAGGCATTATTTCAATCGCGCCATGTTTGGTAAGAGCATATCACAAGCAAGCTGGGACATGTATTCCCGTGGTTTGGCTTAGGGATGGAGGTCTTACCGACGTGTCAAGCTGGTTTGTTCAGCCAGCGACTAGTATCTTGTTTGTGCTCAGTCGTGTTCAGACTGGCGATCCATGGCTGGCGTGCCATTTGTCCGTGGTAAAAATGAGTCTCAAAAGACCATCCTGGTAATGGTGTTGTATCCAGTAATTGCAATGCAGATGGGGTATGCTGGTAAGAAATCCATGGTCAAAATCCATCCGATGTGTTCCATAATGGGTATCCTCGGTATTGTCCTTTGGTAATAATCCTGGAAGCTGATATCCTGGGCATCCTTTCCGGTAGAGTAAGCTGTAAATCAGTAACGCATGCACGGAAAAGAAAATTCAGATCCGTGAGGAAATACCAGGCATAAGTATTGAAGATCTTGGGAGATAATCCTTCGCAGCAGTGGTTGGCATATATATACAATCCGTCCAGTGCTCACCTTGCTGTCCGGATCTCGAGCCCTATCTATTAGTAATAATCATTTCCAGCGTCTCACCATGATGCATATCCGCGAAATTGGCCATTGGGAATTCGCAAACCCGGGGTCTTGTAAAAATAAACGTAGTAGCCTCTCCTTTGGCTGGATCCGGACAGCAAGTAGGCAGGAGCCGATCCGTAGATAAAAATACTAACCAACGATAAAAGAAAAAAGAGAACTTCTTTTCCCCGCCGGCCCTGAAGCCTGGTATAAAAAAAGTGCGGCAATAGCCAACTCCATACAGTGGCATAGATGAAACAAATAGTCGTCGTCAGTCGATTGGAGCCCACCCATATGCAAGTCGTAACAAAGTCCCCATCATAGTGCGCCGTATCCATTCTGGCCCAAATAAAGATCATGTGCGGAAAAAGAGAATATGTTGGTAAAAAATCCGTCCTGGAGATAGAATGGTGTATGGTGTGTGTGTGATCCAGGTCTCTCCATTAGATGTTGGGTAACATATTATTTCATAAGTCGCAAACTTGCAACTGTGCAAGACACTTGGGTTCCGTAAAATGCAAATCCCGGTCTATCCATTTGCATGGCAAAATCCCGGAAGAAGACCCACGATTGCGGTGGCTGGACTCCAAATCCCGGAAATCTCGGCGACGAAGCAATTACTTAAACGTAAAAACAGGCAGGACGGAAGTCCGCGGCACACACTCCGGTGGTAAAATTATCGACCCGAGCGGTGAGGCCTGTGGGATTGTCTGGAATCGGCATGACTGCGGTCCACGCTGTCCCTGTCACTGCGATGCCGGGTTGACGACGGTACACTGCTGGGCATTTGAGCATTTGGCGTAGTCGGATTTCGCGAAGGGGGAGCAGGGGTAGTCTCATACTGTTCTTGTGAGCCGTAGGACGTCGGGCCTGCTGGAGATGCTAAACAATCAGAACGGGCACGGGGAGGCAAATCAAGAACCTGTGGTGTACGCACCGCGACCATAAAACGGATCCGCCGGCTGTACGGCTTGCGTGGCATAGACCGGAGCCTGGGACGGCGGGTTTGAAGCGAAGTAGCTGCTGCTGCCTCCCGTAGAAGGGTAACCCTGAGGTGCCGGTGCTCCTGAGGTCGCGTAAGTAGGCCGGCTTCCCGGCATTGTGGTAATAGGAGTCCTGTCCCTTGGATCCCTAGCACTTGAGTACGGATCATTGTACATGGGCTGGGGGTTTGAGGCAACCCTTGAATCTGCTCCTACCAGCTGGAAAGGAGGGTCTTGACCGGGCTGGCCAAATCCTGACGAAGACATCGGGGGATAATTCACACCTGCGGATGGGGATTGGAATTGGGATTGCGTAGTATACCCTTGCTGCGTGCTATACCCACCCTGGGGATATTGGGCCGCATAGGAGCCAGCGGCTCCCGTGTATCCTGCAGAACCTGTGCCTGGATATCTAGGGGTGGCATCACCATACGGATCCCGGTTGGGGTCACCGGACGAGAATCCACTCTCAGTTGGTCCGTAATATTGCCTGGATTGGTGGGTATCCGAATTGCGGTATTGGACTATAGGGGAGTTAGAGAGTCTGACATATGAGCCGTTCGAGTCTCTCGAGGCAATAGTACCTCCGGCGGCGTTGTTACGACTCGCCGATTGCTGCCGCCTTTCTTGATCCCATCGCGCCGAGTCTGCCTTGAGATCTTCGATCATTGCCTGTAGAGCGGGAAGTCCGGTTAGCGACTGCGGTATTGGTGTCGCACGGGTAGGAGGAACTCACTGTCGTCAAATTTCGGTAGGCGTTTATGTAGTAGCCTTGAATTATTTGACCGCTCTGAGGGTTCTACAACGCACAAAATGTCAGCGTTGGCTCGTGAGGGGTTCAGAATTGAGGGGTAGTCGGACCTCGTATGTGCCCGGTCGAACAAGAGCATCGTTTCCGAGATAGCGACAGATATCGGCCGTAATGACCTCGCGGTCAATACCGTCTCTCGGTACGAAATACTCATTTTGCCGGTTTTGCGGGGGTAGAGCACTGGTGCTCGAAGGTGCCGGTCGTCTAGACATTGTTCGGGAGAGTAGAGGAATAAAATGCCGTCGATAAAATTAGGTTGAAGAGGAATAAGGAGGTAAGAATTCGACGGATGTGAGGACGACAAACGTAAGATGAATAAACAGAAAAGAACAGAGCGGTCGAAGAAGGATAGTAGAGAGGAAGGTGGGTGGTGGGGAGGAGAAAAGGGCGGCAGCAGACGCCTTCTGCTGGTGGGTCAGGGATATGGACTAGATGGACCAGATTGACCAAATGGACCCGCGGCAGAAAAAAAGTCCTACTGCAGCGCAAAAGGAGGGGCCTATTAGGGGAAGTGACAAGGCACAATGGCGACACCAACTTTGGCCCCGGACAGGGATGGTGGCGTGGCGTGCAATCCAATCCTTAAAACGGGGTGGCGATGGTGACCTACAGGGCTTGCAGTTGCAGGCAAGCAGACAAGCAGGCAAGGCAGGCAAGCAGGGTCGCAAACAGATGGTCCTCAGGGAAATAATACGGTGTACGATGCTTGTACAAGCCTGCGTGCGTGGGTTTTAGGCTTGGCGCTGGTACGCTTAGAAGGGCCAGATTTGTGTAAATCGGTTGGGATGGTACTAGTACTGGTACTGGTACGGGTACGTAGAATTATCCAAGAAGGAGGGAGAGGACAGAGGACAGAGAGAGGAAGATAAGCCACCGTAGTTATTTAGGAGGCGAGCGAATAGCTGTGAGCTCTCTCTTTTTCCGGACAGGCAGCAAAAACCAATGAAGTTGGTGTTGTCCGCGGACACAGTGGAGCAGTGTCACCGTGCCGAACTGGGCGCGTGGGTGAGTCTGGTTGGCTAGAGGAGATAGAGCCTTATGTGAGGGCAATAATAGCAGTAATAAGTGAAAAAAATAGTGGGAAAAAATAAGAGTCAGAAAGCAATAACAAGGCGGTTCGATTGTGTCACAGAAGGGCAAAGCCAGCTTTAGGGTAGCACCCAAAGGCAATGTAGGTACTGCAGTAGCTTACGAGCCCACTGGTGTTGTGTTCGCGAATGCAGGCAAGTTCTGACAAGACTCACCCGGGCTGCGAGTAGATGGAAACGGATGCGATGAAAGCGAACCCCCGGTAGTGAGTGACGCGCAGCGACGGGGTCCAACAAGCTGGGAATGATATGTCCGTTGCAGCAATAGGGAGGGGCGAGGGGTTGTGAACATGGAGCAAAGAGTCCTGTCGCTATCTGGCTTATCCCCCTCAAGGACCCTCAAGTCTCAAGTCCCAATCGAATTCTAGACTACCAGGGTGGCCCGGACAACTGTGGCTGATAATAGCAGGATAGGCAGGATTGGCAGGCTGGCAGGTTGACAGGCAGCCTCTAAGATTTCCGAAAGTGGGAGGGATGGATGGCTGGTGCTGTCCGTATGTCTCGCATCAAGCAAAAGGCAACAAACACATGCGCTGAAATTTTTCTCGAATGCAACTCTTCGCGGTGATCGGTCAATCCGTACATATAACGCAGAGTATCTCCCAAGTTGCAAGCTGAACTGACTGAACGCTGACCGAACAATTGAAACTCCTGCTGAGAAGAGCTAACCGAAGATGTGAGCAGACTGTTGTCGCAGCCTTGACTACTTAAGGCCGTCGGTGGAGCAAATTTATTTTTTCTTATTTCGTCGGTGGCCTTTTCCGGGTTGGGCTGACTTTGGCTTTGGTTCATGAAAATCGAGGACTTCCTCTGGACACCGGGTTTTTTCGTCTAGCTTTGGGAAATTCGCCAAAAAGAAGACCAAAAACTTCCTTAGAAATCTTCGTCGACCAGGGAACGCGTCCTTCTACACTTCCTATTATACACAAACACACGTCCCCCTCCTGATAATCTGGCATCTGGCATCTGGCATGATTCCCTCCCTATCTCACTATCCACTCGAGCGGCGTTGTTGCCCGCCTTGCCTTGCGCCATGCCATCCCTTTGTGGCTCGGGTTGATACCCTACCGCCAGACCTCAATTCCCAAATTGAAAAAAGAGGGTACCGTGCTATGTAGGAGATGATTTTTGCTTTGGATAAGAATTAGCATCACGTTCATGACTGGGTCGGCACCGTTGTTGTGGCCGGGACGTAATCAAGAGCAGCTTGAAGCTTAGTGGCTAGATATGTTGAAGATGGGTCCCGCCACTTAGAGAATGGTCTCATTCCGCTTGAAGCGATTAGGCATTTGACCATGGTGGGTGATGGGCAAAAAGACGTGGCACTGTGGGAAAAGCGAGAAAAAAGCAGGCTGGCAGAAGAAACTCGCCGTCCAAGGTTGGGTATCAATGCACCATCCTAAATGCACCCGAGCCTAAAAAGTAGCGGCGGTACGTCGTGGGTGCCTAAGGGTCCGGCCGGCCAATCACCGGCTTGGAATCCCTCTTGTGACATGAATGACAATGTCCTGTACATCTTTGGTGTCTCTGGTGAGATGAAGACAGGTAAGCCCTTCAGCTTGTTAGGCCGCCTTGTGATATCATTCGCTTTCATATTGAACACTCTCCCTGATCTGGCGTACCTGTCAAACTGCAGAGCGGGTGGCGGCATATAATCCAAATCTCCCGTTTCCTCGTCCCACAACAAACATCTACTATCTTTTTCCGCGGCCTGTCGTGCGCCTCTTCTTCTCAGAGCCTCTTAAGTTTCTACTGATATGATGGAAGTCATGTTATGCTGCATGTGATAGCGGTGGCCGCCGGTAGGTGCCGTATTGCTCTTCAAGCCCGACACATTGTCCCGCCGAATCCGGCCGACGAATGTACGCATCTTCCGGACTACACGTTGGAAGGCTGGGCGATTCCGAACAAGCCATCATCATGTTACTGCTAGTCCCGCCTTCAACCTACTAGGGTAAGCCTCGCACCGCCGATATGCCATCATCGTTGTTGTTTGTACCTTGGGTAAGTGGGTCGTGCAGACCGACATTTCTGTTGGACCAAGACACACCTCAGCTCCGTGCCGAGTGTACGAACACGTCTTCTAGTCATCAACATATAGCGCCGGCATAAGCTATCAGCACCCAAGACCGGGTCCCATAGGCGGTTTCGGCTCATATCGCCGAAGCTCAAGATAGGGCAATGCAATATCTAGTGGGGGTAGACTTGCTGTTTCGAGATGTGCATTTCACACAAGCGAACGAGCTCCCCGTTGGTTGCCGTATAGATGAACATGAAAAAAAGAATTAAGGCACACTTCATCTGGGCGAATGGATGAGATGGGGTCGACCAGGGCACATGTAGCGTTCGCTTCGAGTCGAATGGCATGCTAGATACTTGGTCTCATCCAAACTTCAATTTACTCTGCCCATGTTCGAGCTTGTTGGAGCTAGAGGTACTACCTCTCGTAGATTTCTTAGACGATGAAGATGATGCACCTGCAGGCTTCTGACTGCGTGGTCCCGTGGAGTGGTCGTTGGCAAATGTCCGACTGCCACGTTCTTCTTCCTCCTGAAGGTCTTTGGCAAGATGCCAGTCGAGATGGCTCTGGAGGGCCTCGACATCTTCGAGCCTTGCATCGCAGCGCGTACATACCTTAGTGTGATCCGTAATTGGTATCGGATAACCTCCTATTCGGTTTGGGGACGCCCCTTTCGTCTCGATATGAAGTTCGGCCGTCTCTACTACGTCGTCGTCGACACCTTGATTAGAGTCCCCACCCGAAGAACTCTCCTTCTTAGGAAAGAATCGCTGGATACCGGGATTATCAACCCGTCGTTTCTTCTCCGGTCGTTCATGCGTGGGCGTAGATGGCCCGACCGATCCCTCTCTCGAGATCGATTTTGATTCGCGGGCGTCGTCTCCCTTCAATAAGAAAGCGCCTATACCTCTATTACCTGTGATCCCGTCCTCAAACCCCCCAACTTGCAAGCTCAAGTTAGCGCACGGCCAAACCCTCCCTTCCTGGATAATTTGGCTCAGCAGATTCTTGGCAAGTTCGAACAAAGTCGCCTCATCAAGTGTCCTGCCCTGGGGAATACTACTCTGCCGCGAGCGGGTCTGGCCACCCATGCGATGATGTAGGTTGATTGTCTTGGGCCGCCTTTTGTTCTCGAGAACACCCTCCTCTACTAATCGCGAGAATATGTCCGCAGCGAAGATTCGCAGCCACTTGTTAGCCTGCTCCCGGTTGTTTATGCTAGGCCTAAAGGATTTAGCAGATAGCATAGATTTGATCTGCGTTCGGGAGTTGACCTCGCTCGAGTCGATACCCCGAATAGTGTTGTATAGCCAGACTCCAGTGTCGTCACCTAATTTGAGCTTCAACTGTTCTACCGGCACGAGCAACAAATCC
>JAOXNQ010000006.1:1242692-1267675 GCA_028571165.1 Hypoxylon perforatum | reverse complement strand
TAGTGTTGTATAGCCAGACTCCAGTGTCGTCACCTAATTTGAGCTTCAACTGTTCTACCGGCACGAGCAACAAATCCTTAATCGCTTCCGTGTGGAAGGTAGATACGACCTGATCGCCGAGCTTGCCCCCCAAATTTCGAATTTTCGTAAATTTCATGTCTGATAGGAAATGCTGCACGGCTCGATTTCGAATCACAGTCTGCTGGTTGGGCTTCTTGTAGCCGGAGCCCAACTTACTGATCATCTTATTACTTGCTATGCCCGCCGAACAGGTGTAGCCTAGGGTGCGACGAATCTGGGCTCGTACGTCTCGAACGATCTCTGACCCAATGAGAATAGCTACGTCGTCCCAATCTGGATCGTCAGTTTCCGCTTCCGCATCTTCTAGATCCACGAGCGCATCGGCTTGCCAGTCGAGGGCAGTGACGGGGGGCACAGGTAGTTTCTCCGTAGGGTCGTCGTAAGGGGGAGGGTTGGCAAGCTCGGGAAATCTCTGCAGGAGGATCGAGTGGATATGCGCGGATAAATCGACAAAGACTTCGTCTACGCTTGCCTTCTCGACCTTCTGTAGGTCGGACGGAAGACTCTCCTTGATTAGTGCAAGGATTTTTCGTGATTCAAGCCTGTAAGGGTCTAGAGACACCTTATGGGTTCCGATATGAGAGGCAGCATCGTCGTGATACGCCCATTTCTCGTCACCTTCTTTCCAGGTAGCAACGTGCTGCGCCATTAGCTTTGGGCACATCTTCATCGCGTCTGTCACAGTGCAGTGCCGCCCAATGCCAAATATGCGCGCAGGATAGTTGACGGCGATCAGGCCCTGCCTATAATTTGTGAGCCAATAGTAGCAGGATAGGCATTGAAGAAAGTAGCAAATACCACTGTTGGACCGCTAGAGGTTGGTCTTCGGCAATGCCGAGGCGTATCATCTCGCATTGCGCGTAGAAAGCATCTAGATCGATGTGTGCAATGACGCGCAGCGGAGATGATGCAGAGTAAGACGCCAATAAGCTTAGTTGTCTATACGTAAATTGTGATTTGCGACGACCGGTGCCGTGGACGGGCGAAGACATGTGGAAATGAGGTGAAGACATGGCTAAGCTTGTGATACGGCGGAGCTCTTCCCGAAATCATGGTCGGAGGACAAGGATTACCGCAAAGAGGGTCTGAGTGACTTCGGAGCCGGTAAGATGGAGAATGGAGATCGATAGAGATTTTGAGGCCGGGTTCGGTAAGTGAAGGATTTGATTTCCGAAGCGACGCGGTTCAAAGTCGCGACCAAAGCGGCGATACGGCAAGTGGGAGACTTAAAAAGTGGGTCGCATGGAGTACGTCACTACGAACTCCCTATTTTACTTTTTCTCTCCCTCCTATATTCTCTTTGCTTTTCTTTCATCTACACCCCCATCAATATTGTAGTGACTCCCCATGGTCATAACGAAGAGACCGGGTTGGAACCCCAATGGCAAGTAACTGAGTGAATTGAGCGTTCCAATTGGACATCGGAATAGTAAGATAGGCTATATGATTGATCTGCCTCCTCGATGTGTTACGGGTTACGAACCATTGTATATATACACAAATTACCCTTTCAATTCATTCAGAGAAGGCTCATGGAAGATTCCCGGTTCGAGTATTTGGTTCCGAAAGAGACAATAGCAAGCCGATCCCGTAACTACAATGTAACTCCATGCGAGTTGTTGCCGGGAGTGTCGCGTTTATTAAGATGTGTCGCATGCCAACGTACATTCGTCGGCACGAGTTGTCTTCTTCAGGAAAGCCGTCATGCAAATTGCTATGGTTCCGTCCAGTGGCAATGCCAACTCTATATTTCGTGCAGCGCCTCGCATGATACTACATGATGCTCCCCGCAGTCTATTAATGGTCTCCCTAGAACCAACTGCGCATCATAGAGCCATCTTTAACTTGACTTCACTTATAAATCTTATTAGGGAGAGTGAAAAAGAGAAGGAGTTCCCGTTTCGTGCCGGGCATAATTCTCTTTCTCTCAGTGTAGGATTAAAACACGGAAGAATGCGGAGTTTTCTGCAGAGGCTGACTGTTTTCTCCCTATGACCGTCTGACACTAGCAAGCAAAGTAACTTCGCTACACCCGACGAGTTCTGGGCTCTGATCTACTCAGTGACTAAGCGCCGGGCCGAATCTAAAACTGCAAGCCTTCTTGGGCTTGCTCGGTTCGCGGCCTCGTTTTCGAGCTCAAGCCATTTTGCGGGATAAAAACTCTGGGGAGGCGGTCTCCCGTTCAAGAAATGCTTGAGTTGCAATAGCCGCAACGCGCCTCGGATTGCCCGAGTTCCAACCTCATATTACGCCGAGCTGAGCCGCTAACCTACGCAGACCGGATATGAAAGGAGCAACTCTTGGAATACTCAGCGCCGTCAAATACACCCCTTCTTTCAGGGTCGTACGTAATGAGCGGAACGGGGATGCTTCATGATGCATGGTGGCTGCTGATAATGGGGTACGGGTTGGTTCAGCGTGGTGGCTCGAGAGTTGCTCTGAATGGTCGAGCCCTTCATGATACAGAATCGCCGATTATATCTAGGGTTATACAAAATTGCCTCGAGCCGCAAAACGGGTAATGAGAGGGGCAATTACAGCTAGATTACAAACCAAGAGCCTCATATTTGCCATCATCTTTGCCTAGATCCGATCCCGTTGACGATACGCAAGGAGTAGCCTCCCCCCATCCTCCCCCATCCTCCCTTCATATGCAAAGGGCCCCGCCGTAACCCGCGCCGTCGGTAGACCCAGCAAGTCGAGGTGAGCATCATCCCACGCCGCGCGGTTCGCGGTCTGTCGTCGACAAGCGTGGAGATGCAATAAGACGTCCCCATTTTGAGAGCGACCCAAGAGAGAGGTAACACTGAAGATCGTACGAGCACTCACGAGCTGAACATAAGAATCCTTACTCGGTTCTCGAGACCCGCCGGTCAAGCGCCGGCAGAGTGACACTCTTAAGATTAAACCCCCATGGGCGATCCATCTAGTCACATATCACGCCGTCGTGTAGCACCGCTGTAGGCCTTCCTGGTTTCCTGATTCGCCGGAGGGCAATTACATACCGTCAGGGGGGTTATTGGATTACATAGGCCTGAGTGTAGGAGCCGGTAAGGCTAGACAACGAGCCCCTTGCAGGCCAGTACCTCCCCCATAGGCACTTTCCAGATTAGATGCCCTAAATTTGCGGAGCTCCCTACAACTAGCAATATGATCCTCCCACGGAGTGCTCCATTGGTGCAACATGACTAAAGAGTCCACCAGTTTATATGCGTGACATAGGGGTGGGGGCTAAAATGTCTGATGTATAGAGTAAACTAACTCTATGAGCCTACAATGTTGCCGATAGCGTCCGACTATTTGGCCTCCGCAAGTAAGTCGAATCGCTCTTGTTCTCGGTATCTTGGATAGGTACCTATACACTGCCTCAATGAACTCTGCAAGTGACAATCTGATGTAAATCTGCGAGGTAGGCTGCGAGATAATGTACTGGTCACGAGGCTCGCACGAGATAACATGACACTATGTATGTGCAAATTTCAACTTCTCTTCTCTGTTATCAGAGAATGGCCCGCCTTTATGGTGTTTTGGTCTTCGAGTCTGGTACTGGCCCCAAGGAGCAAGACTGACTTCGGGTCGCGGCCATGGCAGTACACGAGGCGCAGGACTTGCGTTCGTCGTCTCATCTATTCCCAGATGCTACTCTAGTGGCATCGTAGGGGCAGAACAATTAGAATGATGGTACGGTCACCGTGATTAGAAAGAAGAAATGCAGTCAGAACCCTGCTGTCGACCTTGTTCACGGGACCGTTCATGCATGCAAGCACCGCCCGCGCTGTCACTGTTTCATACCTGGATAGGGGCATTGAATAGGGACATTAGTAAAAGTTCCTAGGCGGTGAAGTTCCCTGCAGCTATCCGGTTCTTTGGTCCATTTAGTCGTAGAAATGTGAAGATCGCCTTACGTTGCCTCGTCGAATAGAGGATCAGCCTGCATGGAACGCTTGCTCGAGTTACCCTTTTGGAACATGGGATTTGATCATTCCCGAGAATGATATCACGATCCAGTCTGTCGGGTCGAATATTGCACATTCGATGATATTTTCTCGCGTGGTCCTGACCTTGTCGGCAGGGTCTATTCGATGGAACGTCGCTCTTCGGCGTCGCCTGTGCTTCCAGCCCGTCTCCTTCGAATCCTCCACCTTGGAATGCGCTCAATACCCAAGCAGACCGAAAGTCCTATTAGCGGTCCGCTACTTAGGAAGTTCTCGGTTTCTTGCCCAGACCTTTCCCTTGGAGTCCGAGACCGGTCTTCGTCGCTCTTTGACCTGCCCCTATTATGACTAGAGCGGTAACATTTTTCCTGCAAGAATCCTTGGTCGTAACACAACCAACCTTTCGAGGTATCGTTGAAAAACTCTGCTGGTGTAAGTTAGGTGGGACAACGATCCTGTCATCGCCTGAGTCGTCACCGAAGGGCTCTATTATTCCTGTATGATGTCGAAAGTGAAGAGATTATGCGTGATCAGTGAGGCTCTGCGGTATTCTTCGAGGGTTTCGTTGCGAATCGCTCGGCGCTGCCCGTGAAGAGGGTCCAGGAAGGTAGAGCTTGTCTCGTTCGTAGTTGTGGCTCCCGTGCGTATAAGGGGCACGCCAAATCCCCCTTAGTTGAGTCGATTCAGATCATCAGCACTCAGTCTTATAGACTATTCACCCTACCATTGGCCTCCAGTGATCATATTAGCATACTTTACAATATCGAACCGTCTTTCCGAAGGTTAGCCCCTGTCTAGACTTAAGACGAGAGACCCCACCCAGCCTGTGAAAATGTAAGGAACTCGACAACAACTTGGGACTTCTTACCTCCTTGGTACCTAACAAGCGCTTCAGGAGCGACGCCGACAATATCTCTGACCCCATCAACGATTTCGGTGAAACGCCCACTGAGATTACATGTTGCGAGTGTGGGAATAGGGACAACTTCCTCAACAGCGCAGATGGAACCCCCGTTTGCAAAATTTGTGCTCACAACAAGTGCACAGCCTGCGTTTAATTACTACAATCTCCATTGCCATGAAAACCTGATTGCACCGGTATTGTGTATGATGGGTGGTCCCGGATAGGGGTCAACGGTTGAGAGTAGGATAGGAGGATAGGGGTTATCGTTCGTTTCGATGGATACTGGTTTTTCCTATGCTCTAACGTTATTATTCGACGGTTTGGCCGTGATCGGGCAGTCTTTCGTTACCGTCGGCAGTATACTTAGTGGTGGAGGGTCGCTACGTTTTTCTTAAATCAATAACGGACAGCTCAACCTGTCTTTTTTCCCCTCTAAAACAACATCTCAAGCAATAAATATGTGAAAGAAACGAAAAGCAGAAGAAACTAACTCTAGATTACCGAAGGCCGGAACGTGGCCGTACTTTATTATTTGAAAAAACATACACGTGCAGGCATCATGGCATAGACTTGTTTCTGTATGTCTTAGCCTCAGGGCTTTTTCCCTGTCTCACCAGTTACCTAACTCCAATCCAAGTACCATTATGTCTTCAGATATCCATTCTTTTTCCTTCTCTCTAAGCCTCACGTCTCTACCATTGGCTAGCCCGTGTCCATTTCCGGCGTGACTCGCAGATACTATATATTAACCCGCAGCCTGGAAGATGCGGTCTGCGGTCTGTGGTCTACTGGAGGGCTTCGCCGAGTCAATAGGAGGTGAGAGCCGGGAAGTGGAAATACTTTTAATTAAAGACTAATACCCCATTGGACTCTGCATCCCGTGTTGAGACCACCAGGACCGAAGATCCAGGACAACTAATTGTCCCTGACTGTCCTTTGGTACTGTCCTTGGTGGTGTTCTAGTTGCACCAGATTAATTGAACACGAATCGTCAGACGAAAATTTCCACCCTACTAAGACGTGACGTTACAATGCGGGCTTGGGCGACGCACGCCAGAGCCTCATCTCCTTTTTTTGAACCAATACCTTAGAAACTCCCTAGGTAGGCAATCGGAAGTCTCCGGTTTCCACGTAAACAATGTCTATTCGTTAGGTATCCCCTCCGGTATTCTAATTGACCTCTTAATTACACCATCATCATTACACCCGCAGCCGTTTATTACAAGGTGCTTAGAACCGTCAAAATGCCGCTGTACATATGAGCGCGCTTCCCCAAACTCCAGATGCCCAAAGGGAAAAAGGGGGTATCAATTACTTATGCGCGTCCGTCTAGGTTCCCGTTCCCTCGTCCAAGTTCCTTCATTTCGACTCCTGCCTTGTCGCTGTCCTTCCCCGCGACGCCCGAAAGGCCGTATCTGGCAAGGACATCGGCTAGGGCATGACCCATAGGATAGAAGCTTTCGTGACTCTCATGCGTGGCGCAGGGCGACCTTTGTACAGGAAGAAACCAATCGAAAATGTTAGTACCCATGACGGTCTGCCAGTTTCGCCATACTCCGATATCCCATGGATTCTCTCCTGGCTCGGTCTTGAGGATGGCGAAAGTGCGGGTTGCGAGGTCGTCACGGGTAGCCGAACCCACACCAGATTCGATGGCGGCTCCCGAAGCCCCGTTGCCGTTTTCTACAACCCCATTGGAACGACCATTGAGTTGTTCGTCCAGCTTCGGTAGCGGATAAGTCACTACCGAGAACTTGTCCGTGGACACAGTGCCACGAGGCACGTGCACAGCGAGCTGGTATACCTTGGATCGAGAGCTTAGAGCGTCGACATTTGTCATATTGAACAAGATATATCGCATAGAAGTGAAAGTCATGAGGAAAGTAAAGAGTCCAAAGAACGCAGCCAGCGCGATGGCGGCTATGAAGTGGGCGTCCAATGGAGTTCCCTCGTTGATCTGTTTGCGCAGGCTCGAGGCTGTGGCCCCAAGAACCAGGGCGCAGTAGGAAGCAGTGTATGTAGTAAATTGTACAAAGAATTTGAACGCTGGGGAGGATCAGTTAGTTAAATAGGGTGATATCGGTTGTATGTATATATAACACTCACAATTCTCCCCTATCATACCACCTACCCACGGGCAATAGTGGTCCATGCGAAAAACACAGCGGTTGATCTCGCTACTATGATGAACCCGATCCGCTTTCCAAGTACAGCACTCGGAGCACCACTTCGGACGACCGTCGTTTTCACAGATGAAGACATCTTTAGTATAAAACAGTTCCAGGCCCGGGCTGTCTGGATCGAGGTCGGGGCCGCTTTGGTAAATCCGGCTATCGAAATCGGTTCCCCGCCGTCCCGGCCGACGTGACTCAAACTCGAACTTCCTCCGCGCTTCCAGCCGAGGCCCCAGCGGCACGACTCCGGGATCGAGAAAGACGGTCGAGATGGTTCTGAGGTAGGTCGCGACCATCAACAAGAGAAGTATGAAGTACAGGACGAGGATGACAACGGCTGCTCCGACCTCGCGTCGCTTGTTGATAAGATAGGTAGCTGGCAAACCCCCAAAGCTGTCAGCAAACGGTCCAATCGATCCGCGACATGCGAATCCTTATGCAGGTAGGCAGCTTACAGCAAACGCGCCCGACAAGGACAAAAGTGGCATAGCTCACGGCACCGACAAGAAAGGCGGGAACTATTCGGGTGATCCAGCGCGTGGCAGCTCTGGTGCTTTCGATGACCTCAGGCATTTCCTATGCATCCTGTTTGGCAGACCGTGTTTGCTGAGGGAGAGGAACAAACGAAGGGCGTTCGTCGGGTGCCCAACGAGGCTTGAGGATAAAGGGAGCTGTCGTTCTTCCTTTTTGGAGGCTGTATCAAGATTGCATGTGCATGGCATGGATCTGAAAATGGGGTTTAATTACTTTTCCCTACGAGTTGCCGATATCAAGACCAGGGCAAGGATGAACCGGGTCATAACTTGCGCAATGCCGTGCTATTAATAAATGCGAAGCTATTACATAACGATGAATGACGTGGTCCGTGCGCCCTTTATACTGCCCCTCCTTCCTACTCGTGAGCTGCGAAACCAACTCCCTAATCACTAACTGTCGAGAGACACGCCTCTGCAGTTTCAATTTGAATGCTTAGTATCGAGGCCAACCTTCCAGTTTCCAAGTGTAAAAAAGATAATAGGGGCAAGGCTGACTAGGAATTAGGTTGATTTGTGAAGTTGAATGTGCCTCTTCAACTTCTGGGCTTTAAGCGAGGCTGTGTAGGTGGTGACCAATTAACGAATTCCCAAATACGCGTCTCTGCAATTTTCAAACTAATTTGGTAGCCTAACAAACCACTCTAGTTCGATGTTCTGAGCCGTAATATCGGGCTGCTCCGGGGAGGCTTGCTTGAAATCGTCTCAATTTTTGGTGTTAAATGAATCATCATCGAAGTCCAGTTATCTAAATGCTAGCAACACTCACAGGAAATCAATAATACACTTGAGTAACTAATAAAAACATAAGACACATGGAAAACACTCAAGGATATATACTAGGTACTCAAAGGGTTGTCATGAAAAAAGGGTATCATATATATCTATCTAGTAGGAGTAACGTGAGGTATGTTCTAAAGTCAGTCATATGGTACATGTTCCTGAGTTGTAAGAGTCTACCGAGTCAAACAAGCTTCTTCCCCGTGTAGAGCTGCCTCAGTTCAGGCCCAAGTTTATCTTCGGTCCAGCCGTGCTTGTGTCTACTTCAACGGCATCTTAGATGGGTATCTTCAACGACCCACCATCTCAACTGCAGTCCGTCCTGCCACAAGTCTTCCTCAGAGGGGTATATCCTAAACAAACACTTCTTCTTATCGTACCGTTCTAGCGCCATATCATACCTCATAGCCATCATCATCATCATCATCTCTTCATACGCAACGCTCCCCCTAAATCTGTACCAACACCACACCCACCATCACCGCCACACTCACCGCCAGCCCCGCCATCGAAACTCTCGCATCCGCCGCGGCGCCGCTGATCTTGGACTCAATATAGCTCAGATTCATAGTCTTCGCCAGGACATCCTGTGCGAGCCGGCCGCCGGCCGCAACAGAGTGCAGCTCATCAGCGAAGGTAGCCAGGATATTGGTACTCCGACCCGCAGGGCAAAACACGACCTCCCAGCCGCCGCCGCTGGGGATCACAAACGTCGAGGTCTGGTCGTCGAACGCATAGCTGTACGCGTCGGGGCACACGGCCTTCGCGTTGTTCGAGTACTGGCTGGGCGCGCACACCCAGGGGTCGTCGTACTTGCCGGTGCAGCAGTCGGCCGGGTCGTGCTCGGCCGCGCACGCGCTCCGGCACGGGTCGAACGCCGGCCGCTGCACGTTGTCGTCCGGGTACGGGTAGACGCCGTCGCCCGGCTTGAGCGGCGGGAACGCCTGCAGGTCCCACGGACACCACCGGATCAGGTCGCTGTTGGACGTCGTGTCCTCGTACGGCATCGGGTACGTCGCGTTCGTGTACGTCAGCCCCGTCTTACTGAAGGCCGCGAGGTACCCCGTCGTCCCGATGCACGACGGGTTGACTAGGTTCGGCGGGATGTACGACGTGTTGTCTGCCGGGTGGTAGACTACCCCTATGGGCAGGTTGTAGCCGTCGACGAGTGAGATGTCGTAGAATGTCTGCATGCCGGTCACGCCGCCGGCCAGGTTGAATTCCGCAAGCGTGACGGGAATGGCACCCTGTTTGGTCTCTCGTTAGTGACATGCACAATGCTTCCAGAACGGATTTCTAGACTTACACCATACTCGCAGTCCAGCTTGCCAAAACAGTCGCCGGTCAAACATGTCGCCGTGTCTCCGCTAATAGTGCAGTTGGTACGGCCCCATATTCTGCCCTGCCACGTCGGGCCGACGGTCTGACGTTTGGTTTCGCCCGGCGCGAGCTCGAACCCGTGAGATTCGGGAGGATCCCCATGCTGACTACTAATTCCAGGCCATAGAGTCTCCCCGCAGTTGTTGGTGACGATCAATGGGATTGCGTTCTCGCGCTTCGTCAGGGGACGACTCGTTCCTAGATATTGCTTATTCGGACCGAGATAGTCAAAGCGGTATAACTCATGGTTACTTGGATATACAATAGCTTTCACTCGTGGGGCCAGTGACGATAAAAGAAGGGTTGTGATTAGTGACAATTTGTTCGATGTTGAATTGCGACGGCGGCCGGCTTGGGTTGGCCTTTGATGCATGGTATCGTACTGCTGCGTTCGCGCAGAGGCAATCGTTTAAGCCGGACAGGACGCCGGTGTACTGAAGAGCTGAGGGAGATAGATAGACTATCGAACTGAAGAGAGTGTAACTTTGAGACAATATGCAATGTGAAGAAAACGCATCATCTGGCATGCGCCTCCTTAAACAGTCATCAAAAGGGTCGAGGTCGTGGTAAGCATAGGTTCTGGTATACCGCGATTCACCGAAATCAGGTCTGACAACGAATGGGATAGACCGGGCGTTTATGCACGGAGGAACCTGGGCTTGAGAGCCAGTGACGTACGGTACCAAACAGGAAACGGATGACAGATGATAGCCAAGATGGTAGATCGGCCTTGATTGATCGGGATGGCTCCGCGAAGATCCCTGGCTTGGTATTGGCCGGGGAAGACGAGGGTCAAGCAGGAACAGGAATCGCAAGGGAAGAGAAATAGGTATAATAAGTGTTATAGAGTATATCCTAGAAGCGACCAAGTAGAGGTAATAGGAAAAGAGATGGATATCTTCACGGAGGTTTACTAATGAATGAAGCCATCTTGTAAAAAACTCCCATAAGATACCTCGTAGAAAAGAGAAGTTGACGTCTTTCACATTGACCTATCAACCCGCTTGGCGCCTTCATGTTGGAGAAATGAGCGATGACGCAGGTCCGACTGGCTACCATTGCCAGGTTTTTATTATATTGGACGCCAAGAGGCAGTACCTGTAGGTGATAGGAAGCAGGGGTGCAAATGCTTGTCCCACTTTCCCTTGTTGGAATGGGATCTTGATAGAGACATTGACTTGATCAACTGTTAACCAAGAGTTAGAAACTCAAGTGGCCCAAGCTTCTAGATCTCCCAGATTTACCAAGTTAACAACACCCGCATCTTATCACTCACACCAAAGAATAAATATAGGCAACCATAGTCGGTTTTGCAGCATTGATAAATTGCTAGTTTGCCAGCATATGGGGGTAACTACCTAGGTAAACACATGTAACGCAGAGATCCCCCCTATTCATGCAAACGTCCATTCATCTGCCCAGCTGCTCTCCTGTTCGCTGAATCAACTCAAATGGCATCATTTTTGCTCTAATTAAACCCTTCCTCGCTAGCTTTGCATGCTAAAGAAGAAACTAGAATTTCTCTAGCTGACCCATGGCCAACTGAGAGGGAAAGTCTCGTTTCTCCCCGCCTTGCTTCGTCGCCTTCGAGTTCGAATACATTGCTTCCTATTTAGTGAGGTATCATTGGAAAGCTACTAAGTAACTTAGTAGACAAACTCGTTAATTAAAAAAGACAATCCGATCCTTTATATCAAAGATTCTTCTCTCGCTCCGTCCGGCTCTGGCCACTCTATCTGAATCTAGACCTGCAGCGGCCCATAACTTCGCCTTGGCAGACTAATTCTGCGCTGAACTCAGAGCCATCGAGAGTGAGATAGATGTCGAAATAAACCCTGTAGAAAGTGCCTTGCGGCGTGTCCATACGCTCGAAGTCCTTCTCCAGGTTTTTCCTCGAGAGATCGGACGTAAGGGTGACGACTTCCTTTATGCCTATGAAGTGTTAGTCTGGTGAAGGAATACTTCGTATTAATGAGGGCACTTACGAGGATCCTTAGTATACTCGGGGCAAACATCGTCATCGCATGCGTACAGAATATCTTCGTACATAAGCGTAGCACCGGGGGCTACCTGTCGGAAAAACGAAACCTTGACTGGTTCGCCAATCTTGACTTTCTGGCCCTTCTGCACGAAAATTTGCCGAGTAAACTTGCATCTGTCTTTGCCATCGAGGGAAGGTACGCGATACGCTTCGGGATGGTAACCCTCCTTGAAGGGCTGTAGCGTCGCCATCAGATAGTGACGACGGGCCACACGATGCGTAATAACTCGCTCAGTGATACCTGCCGTTACAGCTCCCTTGACGATAGCGGCGACGGAGTCCATAGGTCGCACGACCTTGGATTGGAACTGAGGAGGCACGTGGAGCTTAATCTGCTGGAAGAGATATTCGGACGCACCGAAACCACCGACGACCAAAATGTTCTGTAGCGTTCGGTTTTGCGCTTGGATAGCGATGATCTGGTTTCGGACGAGTTCAAGGATTCGGTTGACGACCGGCTCGAAGCATTGAAGGATCTCCTCGTTAGTGAAAGTCATGTAACCCTCTTCGATACCAGCCTCAGGAAATTCAGCTTCGATACCAACGTCGACAGCCCACTTCTGCCCGTTATTTCTAAAATCGGCTTTAATTCTGTTCTCGAAATCCATAATACACTTGGCATATACACGACCGGCGGTCCTGGATCCATCTGGAAGCTTCATTTTTCGGATCTTTGTTCGGAGAATGTTGCTGAAATTTCTGTTGAGTGCAGTGGAACCGCACGAATCACCTGAACCAGCCGTGCATTCTGCGACAGTGAATGGGTTTTCATCTTCGACTTCGTAAGCGATTAAATCGACGGTACCACCACCACAGTCGACAATAAGGATAGCATCGTGAACTTTCAAGTTGAGCAAACCAGTCTTGGCGCAGAAAAGCGATGCGGCCTCCGGCTCACTGACGAGTGTCAATCTGTTATCATTTTCATCCCTCAGGAAGCCGGCCTGGATAGCGGCAGCTCGAGTAGCAGCCTTGCCTGCGTCGTTCCATATAGCTGGCACTGTCAGGTAGTATCGAATGTTTCGCTCTTCTCGGTTGAACACCTCACCCAGCGTCTTCTGCAGCGCTGCTCGCATTGCCTGTCGCAGCTTAAACAGGTAGTCTGCGGCCACATCAATCTCTGACTTTCCAGGGGGTAGAGGCGGTAGGTTAATCGGGTCGATATAGGTGTTGCCCGAGAGCATCAGCTGCAACTTGAACCACTCGACTTTCTGCACACCAGGCTTCGGGTATCCCGTAGGTGCCAGCGCATCGGCGATATCTGGGCCCCATCCAACAACTTTCTGATACTGATCGTAGTATAGAACAGTGGGTATCTATAAAGAGTCAGCCACCGTGGTCTCTTAGAACATGCCACAACACTCGTTTCTCCTACCTTTTGTTTCGTATATGATCCAGCACCTGGCCATTCTGTGATGATGTCCTCCTTCGCCTCGTTATTAGTCGCAAAAGCGAATGCGACACCGGAGAATGTGGTGCCCTATTGCGCATTGTGTTAGTTCAAAACACCAAAATGGGACGAATTAATCCGAGGTATAAAGTTGGGGAGAAACGTACAAAGTCAATTCCGACAATCAGTTGCGCCTTGCTTCTACTGTTGCCCTCCACTTCTGCAGCCGGTCGACCGTATTGTTGCATGGCGTTAGTCGGTTGAGGAGCAGGAGCTGGCGGCGGGTAGCCAGCGTATCCAGGCGGTCCACCAGCTACTCCCGGAGGAGGTTGCGCGCCAGGCTGGACGTGCATCTGCGGAGGATAGCCCGACACGGGTGCGCCGGTGTTGATGGGAGGAGGACCGCCGACCATTTGAGACGGCGGTGTGCGAGCGGGGCCTTGAGTTAGAGGACTTGTCCGACCAACGGGCGGTTGTGGTCCAGGCTGGAAGTTTGCAGTGTAGCTGGGTGGACGAGGTCCAGCACCGGGATGGTTCATTATCGGGAGGCTCGTCTGAGAAGACGAAGCTGCTACTGAGGGGGCGGGTCCAGGATGGGGTTGGATTTGGCCCTGGGGGAACTGCTGAGGTATTTGAGGCGGAGGGGTCGAGTTCGCGGGCGGCGGAATGTCAGGCGAGCTCGTGGGGGGGATGCTGGCGGTGGATTTCCGTTTACCTAATCCTAGGCCCTTGAAACGGGAGTTCAAGCCCAGCGAATTCATAAGGAAGAGGAAATGGAGAAAAGGGAAGAAGAAAAAAAGGGAAAGAGAAGTCAAAAGATCAAAGGATGGTGGGAGCAGGCTTAGTTCTGGGTTCTGGGTTCTGGGTATGTGGTGGTGGGATCGCTGTGCTTGCTTGGCCGGGTTGTGTGATAAGGCGGGCTGCGGGCTACGAGCTGCTGGCTGCGGGCTGGGCTGCGCCAGGGGAAGTTGCTGACAATCCCAGGAAGCTTAGAGCGAAGCAGAACGTTCGGGATGTTTCCGCATACGAGGTGAGAGTGAGAGGCGTAAGAGGGGCGGCGGTGTTCCTGCTGCTAGACCAAGACCAAGCCCAGGTTTGTGGAATCCCTTGTTCCCGTCCCTTGGGGATGTGAGAGGGAGGTACCAGCTACTATGTAATAACCGAACGGGCTGCAACACTTAGGTTAGGTAGTTTCCTAGGATGTAGGTACACTAGCCGCGCGAAAAGGTACAATCCTGTCAGAAGCGAAGTCCTGGGTTAAGTCTTGGGTTTTGCCTTATGGCAGGATGGTCTGTCGCTGCAGTGCTTCCTTAGACCTGGGTAGGTTAGGTAGCGTCTAGGACTTGGGGGGTTAATAAAAGAGAGGCGGGCTCGAAATGGGGCCAGCAGCGGGTGAGAAAATAGCAGTCTTGTGGGACGCTACTATGGAGAGGATCAAATCACAGCTGGCTCCGTAGAGTACCCCCGTTCTTTGTTCGCTTTTTCTTGTCGAGTCCACTGGTGGGCCGGTGGCTTACGGGAGCTGACCGGCAACTGTTTGACTGGACTACGCTGGAACTAACAGTATTCAAAGTGGTTTGTGAGGTTTGTGAGGTCTTTTAGGTGCAGTATACCGTAGACTGAGTATACTGTAGGCTGTAGACGTAGGTGCGTGGTACAATTCCTTGGCTTGCTTTGGCTGCTTTGGTGGTGGTAGGAATTCCTAGGACAATAATAAGGCTGAAGGGACTGGGAGTCTGGGACATTTGCGCAAAAGTGGAAAGTCCTAGATTCGAAAAAGAGGGGAACCTGTAGCTTGGGTACGCCGGGTACGTCTAGGTGGGTAGCAGAAGGAGACGATGCAACGATGCGACAAAATGCGAACAAATGCGACTTGTGCGACAGTTGCGACAATGCGACGTGTGGAGTACCTAAACCCCTGTGGTTCTTAACAGGTCTAACAGGTCCTTTTTAAGGGTTTGCAGGTTGTTTGGTTGTTAATTATGTGGCAATGGCACCGTAAATCACATTATGTATTTTATCTTGATGCTTCCCAGCTTGTTGTTCTTTTCCTTTTACCTCCTTCTTGAAGACCTACATACATACAACAATTGGTGTGAAATTTCTGTCCAATAGCCTGGGACTAGTCGGGGCTTTTATGCGAGTAAGCGCCTGGCTCGAACCAGCGACCACGACTTGATACTCGAAGGGCAAACTCGAAGAGCCAGAGACAAGCTGTGTATCAGCGATTCCATTATTGCTGTGGCAATTACTGACCACGTGCAACACTTGCAGGACAAGGAGAGAACTAGTCGACCTTGATATGGGAAATATTTTACGCAATTACCAATGCTGATAGTACCTAATCCAGATATCGGTCTGCATGTCTACCCTACGAGGTATCTACGGTATGGCGGTATGGCGGAAAGACAAAGTAGCTTGGCATCTTCAGCCGTACCGCCGGCGGCTTTTACTTGAAAGGCTCGGCAGGGAATCAATGCTTGAAGCTAATAAGACTCCCTTAATATGATCTAGGGACTAAAGTAGATTCATCTCATCCAGGTTCGCACTTTAAAAAAGATCAGAGAAAATTAAAGTCATGGGTTGAAACGTTGCTATCAGCATCTAATATCTGCGAGGGCCCTATCCGTCTTCCGCTTCCTAGGAAGTGCATATGCAGGTCTCAATGTCCTAAGCTAAAGCTCAGATATAGCCTTTCTCCACAGATTTCGAAAATATTTTACTCGAGTAACAATAATACCTGGTTTGTCAATGCATCTTTGCAGTAGTGATGGGTATTGCTTGTTCAGAGCTAAGCACAGTAAATGTTTCACATTGGTGCCTGACCTCCTCTACACCTCCTCTACCCGATCCACGATGCATGTTGTTTGCAATACCTAACCCCTCCCTCTAAGCCCCTCCAGCCCCGCCATCGCCCTTCACATCGGTCTTCCCCCGCTCCTTGGGCTTTAGCTTAGGGCAAAGGCTTGGTCGAACTCAGCCTCAATTGCTGGAGATAGCACGCACCCACGCACCGCAAGCTGTCAAGATATCTGCGTACCCACCAGCCTGGTAAACATTCAGCCACAATTCTGCATTTAGTCTTTGAAGATCTGTTACCAGCCCGAAAATAGCGGTATTAGCTAGCCATACGACCCCCAAGATGTACCCCGTAACAAAGAACTACGTGGCGCGACTTTCGCAACAGTTCCCGATCATCGACTATCGATCGTTGATCATCCAGAGGAGTTCGGGAAAGCCGTACCAGGAAACATTGAAGTCCACTCTTACCAGTCCTTTACCGCATGGAACACACGTGCTCTCGCCGGTTTTGGCATGTTACTTATGGCCCGAAGGATTCGGTGGTTGCATACAGCATTGTTTCATCATCTCACTAAATACAACATCAACCGCTCGGAACCAGGCTATGCGGTGCCTGACCCATTCTCTTACTATTTATTTCAGCTGCCCCTTGCTCACGTCAGTACTAGGCCGCCAGGTGTTCAGCTTCTCACCCTGCTCCGCGGTACCTTGCATGCCCTTACGTTTGCAGGGTGTAACTGCGATGTTACCAGACTTTAACTACGATATCAGTCTCTGCAGCCCTGCGCTTTATCAAAGGGAATCGGTCGCCTATGTAGCATCAATTCAAGTCGCTAATCAGTACTTCGATAGTAGCAATTCGGCAGTAGCAACAGCATAAGTTGCCTTGGCCGTGTGGACGGCCACTGGAAGCTTAATGGTGTGGTGCCAATATTTCAATATTCACTCTCATATGTGCTGACAACATCCACTATTAAATTAATGACTTGCCACGATAAGCTTCAGGACACCGCGCTTGCTAGAACAATTTACTTGATAAGAATTTACCAATTCCACCTGGACATTCGACCACTGTCCACCATTTTCATCGCAGTCTAGGTCTGTGTAAGCCGTTTACCGGATCGGCGGTTGCTAGACAAGAGAAGCAATGCGGTAGAGTTGGTTCGAAGAAAAACCGAACACTGGACTTCTAGTCACCCCCTTTTAAATATAGCTCTAAACCTTCTCCCACCAATAAACTCAATTATTTAATAACCTCGTACGAAACCTGGCTCTTAAGCATGGAATATGCGCTTACGAATAGATAGATAGATAGGCGATATAACATGGTACTAAAATTTTGAGACGAACCTGACCTCTTCTACTTTGCCCTATATATCGAATGTTCGTATAAGCATTGTCGAGTCAAATAGATGACCTCGTCCTTTTCTTTTAGCATTGTCTGGCAATCTTGGATTTCGTTAAGCTACGTGAGTATTAACCAAGTTCTCGAGCCGGCCAAATAACGTGCGGAAGCCCACTGATCCGCGGAGGCGCTCGCCACAGCTCACCGGCTTGGTTCGGATCCGAGACTGGGGAAACGGCGCAGATGTCCTTAACGCAGCGCTGATGGATCCCTTCCTGGTCTAGATAGATGCTGTATTCTGAATTGGGCTACGGCACTGGTAGGAACATTTGAACCTGTGTTTCCCGGATTGGACCCCTTTCCATTCCTTATTCTAGCCTAGGTATTCAACACCATGATAACATCTATCAGCAATACATCTAGGAGTAGTTGATTACTAGCTCACTATATTACAGCAAACGTACCCCCTAAACGAACTATGACTCAAAGAGCAGAACAAAGCTTGCGTGGCACAATGTGTAGGTTCTTTGAGAGCTCTTTGCTGCGCACCGAGATAGTTTTGGCGTGGAAAAGTAGAGTCACTCGTCTAAGGAACATGATAAGTCACCCCCCTTCAGATTTTAACAGCTGCCATGTTCTGATCTTCTGTTGTTTCTATGCCTAGTTGTTTACATTGTTATAAGATCACCGCAGGTTATGGTGTACAGCCAAATAGACAACAAAGGGTTAATGTTATTTGGTAACGGATACTAAAACTAGATGGCTTGTTGGAATAAACAGATCCTTCCTACACATTACAGTACAGGTTCAGTGTTTTCCATCAAAGCAATTGTTAGTGATGCTGTGGATGGGTATAAAGCAGTCGCATATTTTGCCGTCCATTTCGTCATATCGTTTGAATACATGCGTACTTGATACCACCCACGTAGAATAAGTTCGAGAGATATTCTGACATAGCTAACGATATCTACACAAGTAAACATATACACATAATTACAGGTACCTAGAAGATCAGTAGTTTCAAGGTAAGCGCCTTCAAGCCATCGACAAAATGATTGACTGGGATGCAATGCTCCTCGCCAACGAGAGTCGCTGGATGACACAGGACTGGCGACGATCTCGAGACGACCTCAACAGAGTGCCGTGGGACAAGCTCCAGCGGTCCACCGTCGACCGCCTAGCCCGGGTCTTTACGCGGTACGACAATCTCTACAACCCAACCGCGACTCCCGAGCTGACCCCGGCCCATCTCGAGCAGCTGCGGCGGCTGCACCTCAACACGACCCCGACCACCGGTAAGATGAAGGGGGGGTGGTGCGGCCCTTCAACCCCGGAGAACAAAAAGACGATTCCGCTGCCAGAAGAAAATACAAGTAAGGACCCGGGCTTCCTCACGGTCGGGTACGAGCTCGAGCTGCCCATCGCCGTCTACCACCGGGGCGGGATCTTTGCCGAGCGTCCGCATCCCGACGTGCGAGGCGAGGCCGAGGAGATTGTCAGCGACGACGTAGACCGCGCACGAGTCAAGAGGATCGTCGTCGACAAGGTCCTCGACGCCCTAAACTCCCAGACGGACATGGTATTCATCCGGAAAGACGCGGATGAAGGTGACGAGCTGTGGGGGCAGCGCGTGGATTTGCTGGAGAAGATGGACAACGACGATGAGGAACAAGCAGAACAAGAGATGTTCTCGCCCGGCGCCGAACCGATGAGAGCAGATCCCCGGACGCCGGAGCCGACGCCGGAGCCAGGTACCCAGAAGGACGAGACACTATACAGAGACGACATCGAAAAATTAGCGATGAGGTGTGCCGAGTTTGCTCTGACGATGTATTACCCATGTTCCGACCCGAGCCGGGCCGAAAGACGCTTCGAACTAGACAAGAGTCTTATAACAGCTGAGTATAGGGATCTACGGAGAGCTGCCCAGAGAGTCCCGGTCAGCGTGATGGAGGAAGGTTCAGCCATCAAGGTAAGAGAAAGAGCCGCTCGGTTACTGGAGCTCTATGCCTACCAGGTGAAGAGAGACAAACGCCACGTCGAGTTAGCGGGCATGTTTCCGCGCTATAGGGCCTTTTCTGCCTACGCGATGGACAACGATATCGGACAGATGGGCATGCAGTTCGCCATAGATCAATTCTACGACGACATCCCCGAGGGCGTAAACGACGTCAAGAGCCTGTACGGATGGGAGCTCGTCAAAATTGCATCGCCCGTCATGCGGGCGGACCAGAGCGAACTGACCGATATCACGACGACGACGGCCGATATCTGCCGGGTCATGCGCCAGAACTTCCGCATCCACAGGGATATGATGGCAATTCCCACGTCGACGGTAGTCGTCGTCTCGCACACCAACGGGTTCACGCTGCTCGAGCTCAAGAAGATCATCACCCTCTTTTTCTTCTTAGAGCGGTTCCTGATCATGCTTAACCGCAAGTACCGGAGCGAGGACTCGTACCAGAAAATCTCCGGAAGCATTAAAAAGTGCTCGCCGCTCGGGAAGATATGTCAAGTAACCGATATCGCGTCCATTAATGACCCGGAGAACCTGCTGGATAGTCCGAAGAACCAAAGCGATCCGGCCTTTGTAGCACGCATGAACGAAATGAAAGAGCACCTGCCACTCGACACAGTAGCCCTTACGCCAGGTGACAGGGCCTTCCTCACCGGTATTTGGGCATCTACGCAAGTCACACGTCTCTGCAAGAAAGCGACGAGCGTCTGGCCCGGCGCAAGGACAAACCTGGCCGCGCAGTGCCGAGGCGGCGACCGCAGCGAATACATCGAACCGACCGAAGAAGATCAAGCGGAAGCGGCAAAGAATGATTTCCAGAGCGCCGACTGGGACATGACCGACCTCCCCCGTGGCGTGATCAAATTCCGCTGCGCCGCCTCCTCGATGGATCCGATGCACATCGCGAGCTGGATCAGCGTCTGCACGAGCCTCGTGGATTTCGCCCAGAACGCCGACGACGTTGCATTCAGTAACACTGTCGCGCAGGTGTCCTCGGGACAAGTAGGTGTGCTAGACGCTTTGAAGATCCCGGCTGACACCCAGAACTGGTTCAGAAGCCGCATCCGGGCCGACAGCTTTTTCCGCCTCGATGACGTGATGGATCATAAGATCTCGTGGAGAGATCCGTTCTACGTGCCTTTTTTAAGAAGGGATGCCCCTAGGTATATGTCCTAATATTCTAATTTTCCACAACAACAGGCGTAGAGGCACATAGGATACAAGGTAGCGGCGTAAGATTATCGCACAACACTTAGCTAAATAAGGGTTATTATACCCCAAGTGAGTAAGTACTTGATATCCAAGCATAGCTAATGTTTATGTAACTCTAGCATGAGTTTTAGTCCAAATCCATAGTTTAATGACTATTATAGTATCAAAAAAGAAGCCCGTGATGGTTGTCATACCTTAAGTGAATGACAGTGTGAAGCAGGCGTGTTGTGAAAGTGATATCAATAAACGCCTTGCCCTTCGAACCTTGAACTCATTTATTACCCCCTAGCGTAGAGTTCTAACGTAGGTACTTATGAATACTTCCAAAGAGACATATGCTCAGTAGCAGTTTATTTAGGAATAGTATAGGAGGTAGGGTTATCAAGACCTATAAGATATACCTACACTCCCATTCCCTACTTCTTCCTGCCACGATTAGCACCTCCCTTACTACTACTCTTTTCCTTAGAATTCCCTCCTCCTCCGCTCCCACCAGCACCACCTGCCATCATAACCCTGAGCTTCCCAACCGGCACGACGTTGACGACCTCTTCGGGCTTCAGCGCCTTGAAGAGCTCCACCTCGCGCGGCCACATCTTCTCCTTATCCTCGCTCTTCTCGTCTAGGACGCCCTTCTTAGTCGAGGCCGTCTTCCACGCCTCCAGGACCTCCTTCACCGCCTTCCCTTTCTTCTGCGCGCCCGGCTGCAGCTTGACCTTGTACTTGCACCGGCTGAGCGCACTGTAAGGCGCGCACACCATCACCGCTTCGAGGATCTCGTCGCCGGGGAGCGGGCTTCCCACGAGCGAGTCGAGAGGCGTCAGACTAGCCGCCTCTTCAGCGTCTAAAGTCTCGACGCCTTCCTCGAGCATCATCTTGCGGACCTCCTCGTGCTCGGCCGTCTCGCGTTGCTGCTTCTGGTGCTGCGCCCGACGGCGTTCGAGGGCGGCGACGCGCTGCGCCTCGCGCTCTGCCTTCGCTTTCGCCTCGGCTTCGGCCTTCTGCTTCCCCGCCGTAGCACCTATGAGAGCCTCGATCGCGGCGCGATCTTCCTCGTCTTGGTCCTTGTATTTGGCGGCGATTTTCTTGGCTTTGCCGCGTCGACCTCGTTTAGGCTGTTGGCCCTTCTTTTGGGGTTGAGGGGTTGACTGGTCGGACGATCCGGCTACTGGGCTGTTTGCGGTTGGTATAATTGCCGAATCGGCTTCTGTAGCTACCTCTTCAGGGTCGTAATCGTCTTCATTATCGTCGGCTTCGTTGTTCTGTACTATCGTAGGCTCGGAGGGACCGGCGGGGGAAGGCTTTTCGGAGATTGCCAAGTTATCGACATCTTCTACTAAGGAACTTTCTTCTTCTATTCTCTCCAGGTGTTCGGGCTCGTCATAGCCCTCATCTGTAGGTTGAAGTGGATTCTCCTTTCGTTCGCCATCCTCTTGTTCATCAACATCGCTGTTGTCCGAGTCGTTCTCATCATGCTCCGCGCTAGTCGTGGCTTCGCCAGCCGCAGCAGTCGAGGCTTGTTTGCCCGGTACGACATCTGGAAGATCATACAAACGATGCTTCACATGCTTGGCCTTGCTTTCCTCACTGATCTTGAACATCAACCCTAGACCCAATAGTAGTTGCGCAGGGGGTAGAAAGTTCTTCTTCCCTCGCACCATGAAGCTACCGGTACTCAGGAATTCTCCTGTAGGTGCTGATTTGGACACCTGATCCGCGTTTACCCACCATGCACCCATGCCCGCTTTCGAATCCCAAGCTGATGAAGCGCAGACTGCCAAAGACCCGGCTTGCGACAGTGTTGAGGGAGGAATGGGAGCATCAGGTGTACTAGGACTGTTTTTTATTATCACACTCGGTGCGCCGTGGAGATCGGCATGCACATATACGTCCCCCTTCTTCAGATACCGTCTATAGAGTATCTCGTTTTGCTGGGCATCCTTGCCGCCAAGGACAAGATAGCCATCGGAGGAGATGAACCATGTGAATTTCTCGAACCATAACTGCTTTCGGATCGGCCGAAGAACTGGTTTCTCCTGCTTAAGGCCCTTCTTCAGCTCCGCAGCAATTTTCTGCTCTGCATTCTTGAGCGCGGTCTCCGATTGTAGCATTGTCTTCTGTTCTTTCACAACAGCCATCTTCCTTTCCTCGTAATATTCCCTCGCATTTGAAAAGGGGGAGATACCGAGGTTGATATCGACGGCTAGTTGTGTCTCTTGAGCTTTACGTGTGGATGCTTCGGTCCCAGCATACCCACTATCATACGACGCTACCGAGTCCGTGTCAGATGCGTCGTCATCTTCGTCTTCATCTACCTCCTCCGCTTCACCAAGGAGCACGGTGATGGTGTTCTCTTGCAACTTCAGAGGTGGCACGATTATGGCAGCAACTGGATTGTTCCGGCGGCGCTCCCTTTCAACGAGCTTTCCAATATCCTCCCAGTCCATGCCTTGTTGTATTAGGCCATTTACCGCGTCCATAGCCTCCTGGACTCTCTCGAAATTCGCTTCGATGGCGCTGGCCTTGCGAATGTTTAGTTGTTGAACATCCTGGAGGCCTTCAAGCCGCTTAGCATGCTCGGCTTTAGTGGCATCTAGTTTTCGCATAGCGGTAGCTTCTTTCTCGGTCAACCGCGACTTGAGCTTCTGCCCTTCAATAGAGGAGAAGAACTCATCTACTAGCTTATTGAAGTTATCAAAAGGGAGTACGGTATAGCTTGAGTCCTCTTCAAATTGTCGGGGTAGAAATGGATGGAAGTCCTCGTATAACAGGTTGGCCTTTGGCGGTTGGTTTCCGGCTACATCTTCTACAGGATCATTATCTGTTTCCGATCCCCTTCTAGCAAGTATGTACCCTTTACAGCTGTCGGAGCTGGTAACTTCTTTGACCACCTCGCGAGCTTTCTCCAGCGACTGTAGTAAGTGATCAAGGAGTTCTTCGCTTTCTAGTACCGCGGATGGTTGCAATTTCGAGTCGAACTCAGTCACTCTCATGGCGTGATCAACTAGTATGGGCGGTAGTTCTGTGATAGTTGTGGCTAAACCTTTGCGCAGCTCGTCGCCAGGCTTCCTTTTGATCTTTTTTCCAGCCGCAGTGGAGGCGGCAGCCTTTTGGACAGTAGTCTGGAGAGCGTTGCGCACACGCTCCTTTGTCAATGCCGGAACACCTCCATAATTCTGCCTATTCTCTAAGGAGTAGGTGAGACCAACGCCCTGGGGCTCTTGACCTTCTCCTTCTGGGACGTTTCGTAATAGCGTCAGGATCTTCAGCTCCTTGTCGGTCAAAATTACGTTGCCACCGGCAAAGAATTCCAGATATACTCTGTACAGTCCATCGCTGAACTGGAACTCGATGATGCGATCCGTGCCTATTTGCTTAACGGCTGTCACTCGACGGGTTTTCAAGGCTTTGCGCAGCTTTTGTACGAAGACAGAGGGCGCGGCAGCGGTAGTTCGCTCGAAGTCGGTAAGGTGGCATCGGAAGCCAGAGTCTATAAGGAGCTGCTTCTTGACTCCGGGCTTCGCGAATTTAAGGAGGAGGATCTTCGAGGAGAGGTCATAGATGTTGGAGACACGAAGCGATACTAGGCTTGCGGATAGCTCATGAGCAATGACCTAGGGAATAATATTAAGTCAGTAGCTTTCAGGCAGAGGAAACAGCTGATCTCTTACCTTTACGTCTAACGAAGAGAATCTTTGCTTCATTTTTCTTGATATCCCTAACCTCGCATGGATTTATCCCCTGCTCGAGTTCTACCCTGATGATGTATTATTCGTTGGTCTTGCTCGTTGGGAGAAGCGATTGACAAAGCACGCGGGGCAAGTCTCCGTATAGCACGGCCGATATTACTGACAATACCTACCGTTTTGCAGAGGTCTACAGCATTTATTTAGGCCTAAGTACGTACTGGGATTATTTACGGGTGTCATAAACCGTATCTAGTGGGGTCAAAAGCTCTCTTCCGTTTCGTTTCCTATCGACTGTAGATTACGTCACCCTGCTCATTATTCATCCAAAAGACTTCTTTACTTGAAGATTAGATCTTCGCCTATTGACGTTAACATTGGAATTGGCGTAGAGCTACAATCGAAAATACAAATTTATACTCATCGGACCATATGCCGCATACTACCTATAACCAATATTGAATGAAACGTAACCCACGATGACGAGGAAAGTATACACCGAGAGTAATACCAGCTCCAAGCACAACCCAGACCAGCATCATAATAAGGCTGCTTCTTATAGTACTTCCTACCCCTATCGCAAAGAGCCACCCAAAAAATAAACAGGGAAAGAGTATCACGACAGCTATCGCATCCCAGTAATAAAAAGTGAAAAGCCATCCTCCCAATACCAATGCCGAAGTTGGTAAAATGGTCAGGCACC
>JAOXNQ010000006.1:1176649-1242592 GCA_028571165.1 Hypoxylon perforatum | reverse complement strand
TATCGCATCCCAGTAATAAAAAGTGAAAAGCCATCCTCCCAATACCAATGCCGAAGTTGGTAAAATGGTCAGGCACCATGCCTTATTTGCCTCGAACCACTGCTTTATTCCGCGACGGAAGCTATAACCCTTTTTCATGAGGGAAGTTTCCAGGGAAACTGACCCACCCTGGAGCCGTTTCCTAACAACCTCCTTAAGTTGCCGATCTGTCAAAGAATGGATATTGATTCCAGCTTCTTGTAGCTCCTTGCTCATTTTTTCAGCTAATATGAGTACCGATTTCCAGCCTTTGGGTACCTCCGATTGGCCTTCGAGAGGTAGTTGGAACCGAGCTTTGAGCCACAATATGTACATACCAACTGTCCAGATATGCAATAAAATTATCATGATGAATACTTGTATGAACGAGAATCCCCATTTAAAGCGCTTAAGTACGGATGGGTTAGCAGTGTTCTTCGAGTCAATACTCTTTCACGGGACAGTGACCTACATCTTGAATAGGTTGGCATCGGCCGTTGGTTTCAACATCCACGAGCGAATACGTCTGGTTTGATGATGCCAACGTTGCATTCGATGGATCTTGAAAGGGATGATTCAGCTCCGCTGACCTGGGGTCAACCCAATCATATCCGAACAAGTTACTTTTAGAGGCAAAGTAAAAGCCGGATATGTTCAACACTGGACTTGGAAGTACGCTGTCCATCCAAGTAGATGTTTCATTTTGGAGGCCAAAGAACCCGTATGAAGATACATCTGGGCCGAATTGAAGTGTCAGTCCTATTCCGCGCGAAGGTAAAAACAAGGCAATGCGTACACTCAGATGTATTCTGTAAAAGGTGGTAGCTAAATGCCAAACTATCACCGTAATTGCAGTCGCCCCAGAAAAATGTCCAGTCTGCTGGGCTATTATAGAAGACCGGCTCAACTAAGTCTTTAGGTTAGGTAACAGTTTTATTCATTGTGTTTTTGGATGTTTACCATCATCGAAGTAACAAAGAGGGACAATATAGTCATCGGTTAGGTTGACTCGCCCTCCATCATGTATAACATATGCTATGGGTTGGAAGTCGGTATATGGAATATAGTTGCCACTTTCATCTGGAACAAATGCTTTGACGATCGTGGTATATCCAGTCATTGCGCCAGCAAAGGTTGGCCATCCTAAAACGAATAGCATACTCATGATCATAAAGACCATAGAAAGTTTGGATTTAAGTCCTCGCCCAGAAATAAAGGCTTGAGCAATGCGAAAAGTTGAGGAAATGGACGGCCCATCTTCAAGGTATATAATAAAAAATACGGCGTACGTAATAGGTGCAAACTCCATCGAAGTCGTCACATAATCGGCAAATACTTTCCACGACATATATGCAAGGACCGCTTGTCCTCCACGGCCGATGATCTAGGAGGTCATCATTAGCCTAATGAATTCATGAGAGGGTGGTTATCGATCTAACCATGTCCCAAGAGATGTCAATGACTTTGACCTCCGTAAAACTTAGGTTTCCACTGCCTAAGTTTATCTCAAAGAATCCGGATCCCCATACACTATATGCAGATAAATCAACCTTGAAAGAACTGTCTGGTCTGCATGCTGTGACCTCTTCATATATTCTGAGTAGTCGAGTTGAGGTCGATCCCGTTCCAATTAGATAAACGAGTATGCCAAGGATGGTTAAGGTCCATGCCCCAAAAAGAGACCACAGACCTGCTCGAGCCCACCTGATAGGCCGCAGGTCTAAAATCGCTTCTCGGAAAGGTGCAGTGACTTGTGTCAAAATAAAGCGAAAGGCTCTTCTGAGGATTGGCTGCTTATCTGTCTCTTCAGTGAGAGGTCCCGACGGCAATGTCGAATAAGCCATCGAATATAAATGATATGATCATACGCCGTGAAAAAGATGGTATAGATTCTAAACATAATTCATACTTCTCAGAGACACCGTGCCTACCTAGGCAGCTAGATATACATATCATAACAGCAAACGCAATGGTGGTGGCTAAGTGTGAGACAGAAGTCTACTGTTCCGGTGGTGGCGGAGCTGTCAGGCAACGTCGGGTTTATTATTGTAGGTCGAATTGAAATAATAGCTTATTTCGAAACGCCGAGAACTAATCAGCCGTAAAGTGACACGACATTGTAATGAAAAGCGAAATACATTGATACCTACCTAGGTAGGTAGATATTAAATAACTCGAATTCAAAGCCTTATCTAGCTATGTAAAGAGAGTGTGGACTGCTGCATCACTCATCCTCTTCGAATAGTTCAATTCCGTCTACCGAGACCTCGAACCCTAAGGTCATACTGTTAGCAGACAAAACATTTATATAGCTACAGCGAGAGGTGGCCTACCTTCTGCTCCCGTAGCCCCAAACGTGATCGTGTTTACGTCGCCGGCCTTTAAGGTAAGCTGGACCGGCGTGGAAGTATGGTAACCTGCGCGCGAGTTCAGGCTCGAAATGTTAATGGCCGGCTCATCGTTAACGTAGATATGAGCCTCGCCAACTAGCGTAGTGAGCTGTAAGCATTGGGGTCCAAAAAAGGATAAGGGTTACACCACTTACCTTCGGGGTTGTTAACTTGGTAATGGAAGGAAAGCCATTGGCGAGAGCCCGTGCCGGTGACATTGTGGAAAGTCACCTCACTTGCATCGCCGACTACGATAAGTGTCAGCTCGTCCGCAATCTGCCTGATTCAGGGGGTAAGGATATAAGGCGTACCTCCGTGGACCGAGCGTTTGCTCACGCAGCCACCGCATTCCTTCACCACTTCGAATTATTAGCCTTATGAGGTCAGTGGCGTTATTCGGAGCACATACCTGTCCTCCCCGACAGGACTGCGTGTTCTGCCTCGTAGCGCTTCAGCGTGCTCGGGTAAGAAACAACACCAGTCTTAACATCAACCTTCCACATCGAATGGTAGTCGATCGTCACGGTGTGAGCCCTACGAAGAATTAGCCAATCCAGGATCCAGTCGGTCGACAAAACGCAAGACAGCCGAAATCTACCTACCCCGCGTTGATGTTCATAGGCGCCCAGACGTAGTTGGAGCTGGCGCCGCCCTTCGAGTCCCAGGCGTCGCCCATGTAGACGTACGTGGTCTTCTGGGAGCCCGCGACGGTCAGCTCGAACGTGTTCTGCGACCCGTAGGTGTTCTCCGCCGCAGGCGCGATGTCGGAGCCGCCCGTCCAGGGACCGTTGATCGAGGTCGCCCAGAAGACCTTGTTGGGGTTGGACCGCCAGCCAGTCTTGCCCGAGACGATCAGGAAGTACACGCCGTCGGCCTTGACGATGCCGGGAGCTTCGTACGCGCCGGCTCCTATTCATTCTGATTAGCTGTTGAGAATTCTCGCAGGGACTAGTCAGTGAGACACACTGAGATCGGAGACCTTGTCGCCCAAAGTCCCGTCGCTGTTGATGCGATTGACCTGGACGATGTTGTGGTCGGCGCTAGTCAGGAGATAATAGGTTTCTAGCCCATCACCTTCGTCAGCAAGTAGAACCCAACCATTGGGCTTCTGAGGTATCTTTACGTGTGCTATCATCGTAGAACATTCCAGTGTCCGAGTAGGAGTAGGAATTCGGCGGTATATAGACCTTGGCTGATTGACTGTAGCCCCCGACGAAGTTCGCCGACTTGAGCGAGAGGACATAGCGGTCTTGCTGACCAAACAACTGTCGCCGGCAAGCATGTCAGTAGGCTCCTAGCGCGAATATTATCGAGGCTGAAGATTCCATACCCAGAAGGAACCGTTCGGCTTTGCGATCTTGGGTCGCCACATGCCAGTGACGGAGCTAGCTTGTGCACCAAGGTTCGTCCAGTTGATTAGGTCGGGAGACGAATATAGCATCGGCGTTTGGTCTCGAGAATATGTCAGCACATCAAGTGGTCTACATGAATAGAGGCTTATGGGGTGATTTACTGGCAGCTGCATGGCCGATCCAATAGAAGGTGTCGCCGCGCTTGAAGACGCCACCGCCATGAGCATCGATTTTGGCCCCGCTGGTGTCGTACCAGACAGCGCCAGGCGCGATCCACGACGCGCCGAGGACGCCGCTGGCGAACGCCCACAGGAGCGTAGATGGCCTCATTTTCTGCGTTTGTAGCTACCTAGTGTATTCGAGGCTGTAGGTGGTTCAGCTAACACCTGCATATTCTATTTGCGCCGATCTCCCCTTTCCTATATTATATACGACTTCCCCCTTTATGCTTTCTATCTCGGGGCAATGTCATGGCGAGTCTGGCCGGGTAATTGGTCGCCTGAACGGGTTTTCCGTTTGACGATGTCACTTTAACGGAGCGATGGTCGATTCGGGATGCGTCCGCATTCCCCTTATAGAAGGCTAAACCACCACGAAAGTGCGGGGGAGGCGATGTAACAAGATCTCCAGGCCCAGCGCCGGAATCAAGATTGGCAAGACATTTATACCCGTATTGTCATTTCTATTCCGAATGATAGCTGGGTCCCTTGTAACGAGACAGACATTAAGACGAGATATCGCCAAGGTCGGTTAATGTTAATTCAACGGCGTTCTGGAGCGGCCTCACTGTGGCTCTTGATGATATCCGCGGCTCTAACTGGCGTTAGATGAAACATCTTCCTTTATTAAATGCAGGAACTCAAGTCCAGCTGCGATGACGGCTAGGTATGGACGATGGATTAGCAGCGCCAATCATAGCGCATCAAAGGATCTTATGCTACCGGTATTAAAGATCATTATCAACAACGACCTAAACATAGAGTCACGCTGAATATGGGTGAGCTCGTCATTCTGGTGCTTATCTGAGCAAGACTCCGACCACCTTCTTCATGAGGCCATTTACAAGCACGACATGCATTATGAGCATTTGATACAATCGACAACACTACTATTATCCAATTCAACTCGTTCAATGCCACTACTGCATGCACGGTAAGTGGAGACCTATACCTATCATCATCCCTAGCAGCCCTAGCTGCGGACGCTATGGAAGAATACGAGGCTTCCGGTGGGAATGCCGGTGGGTCCGATGGAGAATATAGCTTGAACTTGAGCAACAATTTCCAACTCATCAACTATATATAGCTGATACATCACCACCTTGCGTCATAAAGGATATAAAAGTGGCATCTACGCGGCGTCTCAAGGCTCGTATCGCGCAGCACGAAAGGCAAATTCCGAAGCCTGTTTTGTACGGGTGCGCCAACATACCTGGGTAACATCTATGGACATCTGGCATGAAGAGAAAGGGGGAATGGAACACAGTCCAACAGACTGTGGCGTCATGAAATGAAGCGTTCTGGGTAGAGCTCTGGTATTGTGTTTGCGCTGCTCATGTGGCATACTGGCTCATAGGCGTGGCGCTATGGCGGCCAGAAATATCGAACAACGCATACCGGTGTGGAGGCTGGGAGAGGGACGACATAACCGATCACTACCTCTTTTCTTTCCTTGGCTACTTGGATAGTGATGCTCAAGCCAGCATGGACTGGCACGACTACACGAGATGGGTAGGCTACGGCGACTCTGCTGTGAAGATAAGGTTCGAAACGCTACAGCGCCAACCACGGTACGTCTGACTAAACCAAGACGAAGACTAGATGGGAGGAATCGCCACCTGAACCTGCCACAGTAGCGACGGCAATCATGATGAAATAAGTGGACAGGCGGTCCTCGTTGAAGTTCGTACGGAGGAGATGTCCTTGTGTGGTTTATCCTGAAGAGCTTTCAACCAGAGATACAACTACTCTAACAGCGCCATTGGTTGATGAGCTGCTCGAAACGAATACGCCAACACATGCGTAGACGATACCAGCTGACTCAAGGGATGCGTCTGCGTAAATTGGGTAGGAAGCAGACGATGACATTGGCTTATGCTACGATGCGGGAACTACGAGGTAAGGAATTGTGTTTATCCTAGAATGGATGGACTGTCACTGCAATTCTTTTGGCAAGAAGGTACGTCAATGTTATAATTAAGAATACCTCAATGTTAGTTATACGATGACTGGAAACGTAGAATCAGCCTCACTTTAGGCTTGCCCATGTGAATTGATAAAAGAGCCGCAATACGGTTGCCCAATGGCTATGTGGCTACTACGACTTCACTGTTGAAAGGCGAAGCAGACACGTACGGCAGCTCTAGACAGATCACCCTCTGCTCTCTGATTCGCATTCAAGGGAAACGATCACACTGGTATATTCTAATACAGCGACGTCAAACATCATGCTATAGTCCTCAAATCTTCAAAGGCTGCATACCAGCTGTCTATGCGCAAATTGCGGCGCAACTGTCTAATTATTATTGATGGTTGGTAAACACTCTGCGCCAAGCATTCAGCCGTCAGAAGGTCAGGCGAGTTCCCTACCCGGATACGCCCTATCTGAAGCGCTGAGCACCACTAATATCACTGAGACACGCTTGATGCCATGCTACTACGACCGCCAATTAAGCACCAGGCCTTTTAGTTGGTGACCACCAGAAGCAATATTGAAGCTTTCGGAGCACTATTCAAGCGCTACACTCACGCCAGCATGGCCGAGAACATTTCGCAGAGAATCCCCGGGGTTCCCAGCTGGAAATTGGTCCAATGCTAGCGCACGGCTAGTTCAGCGCACTGTAGCGACCATTGAGCCGGACATGTGATGAGCGACAGGCTGTTGGCAAGCAAATCTTCCCCTGAATAGCGAGGCGCGTACATAATAGCTCGTAAAAAACCCTGATCCCACGCTGGTCCGCTTTTAATCTAGGAGTTAAGGATCCTAAGCGCGTCTTTGCCTGCCGGTTGTCATGACAACGAAGGGCTTTTCTGGGCGATCAGGGGTAAAAATTGGAAATCAGGGTGACAGGTTAGCCGGCGTGTTTCTCTTAGCAGTCGAGGCGTCGTTAAGTAGGAAAGTTTGCCGAGGCTGTTTCCAACTGCGAAAGTGTGATAAATCGATCAATGTGTGACGGCCGGAAGAACAGGCGGTCTCGAATGAATTTATTGCTCTTTCCACCCCCGGTTGCACGAGATTGGGCAGTTTGTCTTTGGGCCGTCAAGGATAGGGTGAGGGTGAGATCTTAATTGTGGGTACCTCGTTTTGTAGCTGCACGACTGAAAAAGCAAAGCTCACTGCTTCAGCTCCCTTCATCTGCATCTGGCTTGCATAAGTCGAGCCGGGTTGGCACACCACAACCCACATCTGTAATCCAATGAGCAGAATCCACGAAGTTTACGCTTAACGCGTAATGGAAGATGCCTTGCTCGATGCTGCAGGTGTCAGCAAAAGGTGGTTGGCAATCATATCAGAGCCGGGCCGTGATTCGCCGTTGAGATGCACGATTGAGTGATTGAGTGGTTGGTTTTGATGCCCAGCCATGTCCCATATCGAGCATCGAAGATGAGACGTCCTGGCAGCCTGGACGCCCTGCCACGGAGAATACCAACCTCTCCGATTTCCACTGCCGCAGACCACTGTGCATACATGTGTTTTACCTTGGGCAGTCTCGATTGGAAAGTTTTTGAGCTGCGTAGATGCAATATTTGCTGTAGTAGAAAATGGACGAGGTCATGTCTTTTTTTATTATGTGAACACGGCACCAATTGGTGTTGATACATATGATTGTTCCATGGCTACTAACAGGCCGGGCGAGGCAATATCATTCATAATGGTCGAACTCCAATCTGTCGCATCAAACAGACCGAAAATAAAAGTAGATAGGTCCAGCCATCATCAGTTGTCACGTCTCTATTCGAGGAGGTTGGGCCACTCAAAGGTAGATCTGATCGTCACAGAAGCCAATGTCGGTTGGACCCATTCGACGTACTTCCCCGGGCCAACGGTGAGCAAAGCCAAACCAGAAAAAGCGTAAGGGAGCCGGGAAGTGAGAGAAGTGAGCTGGGTGTACTAGCTCCGCGACTGGTCAGTCAAGGGACGAGTGGGCTGGTGGATTGGGAAATGGAGAGGACTCCAGAAGGCTCCTTACAGTGTCAGAGTGTGTTCGGTTGTAACTCGCGGCCCCCGTGCGAAGACGGTCTGAATTTCAAAATGCTGCCAGATCCCAGCCACTAACCTGTTTCGGGGTGGGATAAACACACCTGGATCCAAGCTGGACCCATGCAGACCCACCCGTGTAAACAAGAACTAACCACTAGACCCCTGTATCTCAGGCGGTCGACCAGCGGACACGACCTGCCACGCCATTTCGGCCCCTGCCCTCCCCGTTTTCCTGCTCCCGGGGTCTCGTACGTGCTGCACTCGTCCTGTACAGTACAATACTTCTGCACCGCCCGTCTCTCACCCTGCATCTCCTATTTCTTCTCTTCCAATAATCGTTCCTGACACTTCACCTCCTTTTCTCCCATTTGATCTCATCACAAACCCAACAGCTCCTCCAAACCCAACATTCAGACAATATTCCCCGCTCTTCCAGCCTGAACCTGAACGAGAGAATCGAGTAAAGAAGCGAGCATTTCCCGCTTCCAACTCCCTTCTTTTCTTTCAGATTGTAGAAAGAAGAGCAAGAGGAATCTTCTTGTCTTCCTTTCGCTGCTAGTCGAAAGGTCGTCGAGGAGAGGACTCTCGCGCCGTTAAGGTCGCCAACCTGGACTTTGAAGCCCGCGTACCGGTCCCCTTCAGCATCTTCCCTCGGACATACAAGGAAGCTGAGGTAGAGACAACCACCCAAACCCACGAAGAGGTTCACATCGATCTCCCCGGAAAACACGACAAAGCCGGACGGGAAGGTCAATACTCTTCTATCTCTGCTTCTGCTCAGCTACCTCCACGCCGTGAGCAACGCTTCAAGGAAGAAGAGGTCCGCATCACACGTGAAGAAGAACGTTACCGCCGTCCCGGTGTCCGCCGTGATTACTTCGAGGAACAGAGGTCAGTTTACAATTTCATTGTCATCAATTCCTATTAGCTACAGAAAGCCCTCTTTATAGAGCATCTCAGTAAACGGGGATCGGGGAACGCGAGATATGCGCAATAAGCATCTCCCGAGCTCCTATCTGCGTTGGTCAATCTCGGCTCGCAGCTTTGGGTAGCTTTTTCGCACTGGTCGGAGCCAATTGGACGAAATTATCCAATCTGGGACAGACCCATTGGTCATTTTCTTAGCCCCTGTCTAGAGCTTGGACACTCACCAGGCCCCATGTTGACCAAGCAACTTGGAAAAAAATATCTTGGGCCGTCTGAACTAACAACAAACTTCTTCCAATAGACCTCAAAGTTCTTATCAGGCATCTCAATTCAAGCCATCTCGTCCTCAGTCTTCGTACTCTTACGCTGAGACTTCCATTGAGGTCGATCGTCACCACAAGCCTCACTTGAGCCCCGTTGACCGCATCGAACGTGAATATCGCGCTCGTGCCCACCCTCACCACCACAAGCAGGAGATTAGCGTAACTGTTGATCCCCCAAGACCCCAGTCTCAGTTCACCGAGCAGTTCAAAGCAACTGAAAGCACTATCGACCCTCCCAGGTCTCGTCCCGTCTTTCACGAAGAGGTTCGAGTCACCGAGTCAACCGTCGACCCACCCAAGTCTCTTGCTCCTTCGTACAAGCAAGAGTCCAAGATTGAGGAGACCGTAGAGTATCCTCAGCACCGCCACACCCCAGCTTCCCAGAAGTCTAGAATGGGATATTACGACGAAGACGGTAAGCTAATATGAAATAGCCTCATGTGACTTTGTACTAATAACCAATGTAGGACAGTATCATTCATTCCGCCACAGCTTACACAAAATGGCCGACCGCGTCTTCCACCCTGAGGGCAACAGCGTCGAGATCGTTCGCGAATCTCGTTCGTCTAAGTCCAATGGAGGTTCTTCCGTTCCCAACACCGTTACCATCCCCTGCCACCACATCCGCATGGGTGACATCCTGATGCTCCAGGGCCGCCCCTGCCAGGTCATCCGTATCTCCACCTCCTCTGCCACTGGCCAGCACCGTTACCTCGGTGTTGACTTGTTCACCAAGCAGCTTCATGAGGAGTCTTCTTTCATCTCCAACCCCGCTCCCAGCGTCGTTGTCCAGACTATGCTAGGCCCTGTCTTCAAGCAGTACCGTGTCCTTGACCTCCAGGACGGTTCTATCGTTGCCATGACCGAGACTGGTGATGTCAAGACTGGTGTCCCCGTCATTGACCAGTCCAACCTTTGGTCTCGTCTGTCTCAGTCCTTCAACGATGGCCACGGCAGTGTCCGTGTCCTCGTCCTTAACGATGGTGGCCGGGAACTTGTCGTTGACATGAAGGTTATCCACGCCTCCAGCTTGTAAATAAGTGGCACTTCGCTGTCGCTTTGGATGTATGGAGATCTACTTGTTGTCTAATAGTGTCATCATAGCTGGGAACATTCTCTTTTAAATATGGTTTATGATGGAGTCGCGGTTGATCTCAAAAGATTGCTTCTCAGATCTTTCGCGCGTAATTATATGGATTGGAAAAAAGGACGTTAGGGATTTTGGCATATATCAGTTGATACATAGTTCTGTATATGGATGGTAATACAATGTCAAGTTCTTAGCGCACGCATTTATCGTTGTCCCAATTGTCTTGTGAATATTTATCTCGTAGTCATTTCTTTGTCTTTATGCTTTTGTGCTCCTTGGCTGGTACCAAGGTGTGGGTGGTTTAAGTCGCGGGCTAGCTTCATTCTAGTCAGCCCTTGAACTTCCTAGGCACCTATTGGTGGGTACTCTACCTCGTTAGTCTACCTATTTTCTCACCTTCGGCGTATTTCCTCATGTGTCTGGCCATCAAGGTGTTTATTGTAGGTAATAGTGCTCCCGTGGTCCCTCAACTGCGTTGCTGTCTCGGCCAATGAGCAAGCTGTAACGCATCTGATAAGAGTAATCACGGCATCGGGTCATCAGCCCACCTTCTGGATCTGGCCGAGCTTCCCTCGTACCTCTTGATCCTCCTCTTCTTCATGAAGACCAAGTTAGAAAGACATTGTGTACTGCTGTTGTTCTAATCCTGTAATTTAGAAGTCAGATTAAGATTTTTCTCAGCCAGCTTAAAGAATTAAGTTCTGAGCAGAGCCGTTGCTTGACGTCCTTCGTTATCTTCTAGCTACTTCAGGCCTACGACTTAACCTTATCTAACCCCTCGTAGTCGCTATAATCATCATGGGTGCGCAACAGTCCAAGAGCTCTCCCGAGTCTGCCGCATACGAGAAGGCCGTCCTCGACCGCGTGCGATCACTTAAGTTGGAAGACGAGTTCGTCCATGTCGAGTCTGAGAAAGACGCCCTATTCAACGGCGGCGTAGCGAGAGAGCCGGACCAGCTAGCTATTGAGACTACACAGAGTTGGCAATCCAAGCTACTTGCGGACCCTAAGAACAGGTTCGCGGTTCTCTATTCCCATGTTCAAAGTTTCCATCGACACGTAAAATTAGTGCTGACAGCTCTTGTCCCTATTATTTAGGCTGGCCCTTTCTGCCCTCAGCTCGGCGAACCCGCAACATGTCTTGGCCTCCCGCGCCACCAAGATCGCGGACCAGCACGTCTTCAACGTCCAGATCCCGTTCGAGGGCGCTCCCATCACGAACCAGCGGTCGTCGGGGCGATGTTGGTTGTTTGCCAGCACGAACGTGTTCCGGGTCGCGCTCATGAAGAAGTACAACCTCGACTCATTCGAGCTGTCGCAGGCGTACCTGTTCTTCTGGGACAAGCTGGAGAAGAGCAACTACTTCCTCGAGAACATCATCGACACGGCCGACCAGCCCCTCGACGAGCGGCTCGTGCAGCGCTTGCTCGCCGACCCCGTCAGCGACGGTGGTCAGTGGGACATGGTGTATAATCTTGTCGACAAGTACGGCCTCGTCCCCCAGACGCTGTACCCCGACAGCTGGAACGCCATGTCTTCCGGCACCCTCAACACCATCGTCGTCGCCAAGCTGCGCGAGTATGCTATGATCCTGCGCGACCTGGTCAACGGCAGCAGTAGCGGCGAGCCTAGAGCCTCGGCAGCTACTCTCTCAGCCGCCAAGGACAAGATGATGCGCGAGATCCACCTGATCCTAACACTCACCCTCGGCCCGCCCCCCAGCGCCACCGCCGAGTTCGAGTGGAACTTCCTAGACAAGGACGGGCGCGCGCGCGCCGTCACCTCGACGCCGCACCGCTTCGCGCGCGACATCAGCTCCCCCGAGTTCCGCATCACCAGCTCCGCGATCGCCAGCATGGTTTCCCTGGTGCACGACCCGCGCCACGAGCCGCTCAGCCTGATGACGGTGGACCGGCTGGGCAACATCGTGGGCGGCCGCGGCATCACGTACATCAACGTCGACATGGCGACCCTCAAGCAGGCGTGCGTGTCGATGCTACGCGCGGGCTTGCCCGTATTTTTTGGTTCGGATGTGGGTAAGTACAGCGAGCGCGCCAGCGGCGTCATGGATTTGGAGCTGTATGACTACGAGCTTGGTTTTAATGTTGGGCTGTACGGGCCGAAACTCGATAAGGCGGCGCGGCTGCGCGTCGGCGAGAGCGCGATGACGCATGCTATGGTGCTGACGGCTGTGCATGTTGATGCTGATGGTAGTACGGTGCGCTGGCGCGTGCAGAATAGCTGGGGACCCGAACAGGGCGCTAAGGGATGGTTCGTCATGAGCGATAAGTGGATGGACCAGTTCGTGTACCAGGCTGTTGTCGACCCAAGGTTCCTGGCGAAGAAGGTGCGCGATGTGCTGAATAAGGAGCCGGTTGTGCTGCCGCTTTGGGATCCTATGGGTGCTTTGGCTTAGGGGGCTCACGTATTGGGTTAGGTACGTGTGAGTAGGTGAGGAGGTGAGGTGATTTGACGACTGTGACGATGAATGATGGGTACACGATGTCGATGAGCGTTTAAAGCTTAAAGGGGAAATGTTGGGCGAGCTTGTGCTCGGGGGGGAATATGTTATTTCCAAGACTAGGTAGTCTATCATTGCTTTGGAACTGACTCTATTACAAGCTTCATCTAAGGTGATCTCGCTTCAAAACAGCATGGCATCTTTGCTAACTCGAAGCTATTGAATAGCCCCTTTAGGTGACACCAGGTGCTAAAGGCTGACCACCTATGTAGGTTCGCTTGTTTTCAGTCCATGGTTAGTTTGATACTTGTTTACTAGTTGCTAAAACCACACGTAATCCTGTCAAAGAGCTCTCGTCTCCTCATTACGTTTACATGTTGGAGGCTCTGTATTAACAGGTATGTACCCAGGTAAATACCTGACCTGGATATTGAAAGTTAGGATATTACAGCCTCCATCCCCTACGAAGTATACGCCAGATGGCTATGGCAATGTAAACTAATGACAAACACATGTGAGGTTGCCAGCCCCTTTGTGGGTTAATACCGACCTCTTTGTTGACTCGGTGGTGATGACGTTGGTAGCTGCCTTGGAGGCGTGAAACAAACTATATCGACAGAAAGAAGCAACTGGGCTCTACCTTCGGTGTGTATTACTTCTCGCTCTATTTTTTGAATCATGTCCTCCCCTTGAGCACCACTACATGGAAATGGGGTCTGCGAGCTGAGCGAAATCTGATATCGGATGAGTCAAATCTTGAACTTCGCATGAACGACAATGACGCCGGCATGATCTCCCTGTTTTCCTTTTTATGGCATGCTATTGGTTACCAACGGTATGCGAAACAAGCCCGATGCGTTCGAGTTGATCCTTCGTGCAAACGTGTTAGATACGTATAGGTAGGTAGGAAGCTGGATGGGTATGGCATGGTAGGACCGACGGATCATAAAAGGCAAGTCTTACATAGCTCTTAAGGCTGTGTAGTACACGGTGGATCGAGATGACGATGGCGTGGTCTGCTGAGATGTAGTAAAGTGAGCTTCGGTGTCTGCTCGAATGTAAGGCTTTAGAAAGTGTTAGAACGCAACACTAGCCGGGCGACGGACACTGCGGCTCTAGTTGCTAAATATGGATGTCCGATGATAAGCAGTACGAGCCGAGATATTCAATAAGGCCGCGGAGTTGCCCCGTGTCAAGATGAAGGCTTGGGATATCCGACGAAGGCTTTAAGCCTCCTACGCCCACGTAATGCACGTAGGGTCCTCGGGCCACCTACGTGGGTGCCCAGGCATACAAAGCTACTCTGGTAACGAGGGTAACGAGACTCGTTCGCCCCGCGCGTGTAACAACAGCTCGCAGATATATGCAAGTAACTTTCCGTGTGTCACTGTTATACAGCGTCGGCATACACGAGAAAAAGAATCTGGTGCTGCCTCGGCTTTGGCTCGCCGTGTGTGCTCTATTTATTCTATTCTATCTCGATAATCATGTCGCGAGGTAGGCATGGACCTACTGAAAAAGGAGTTCTTGCATGTCGACGTAGTGAGGCTGTCAAGCGATTTGGCTCAGATGGCTCGAGGATAGGGGAGTGCGTGAGATCGACCTTAGCTGGGGGCGCTGGATACGTCAATGGCGTCTCGGCTAGAGTTGAAAGCTGACAGCTACTGGGTGGAAAGGGCAAGCTTGTGAAAGGGGGCCGTGCTGGAAAGAGTAGAGCGTCGGAAAGCGACTTTTTCAGGAGTTGATGAGTCGAAATCATGCTTTGTCACAGGGTTTTGTAGTATGTAGATCTCCTTGGGGGTCTATTTGACGGTACGTCTCCGTTCGTGCTCGAATTCCTCGCTCGAGGTTAATCGAGAACAACTAGTTATCTGGCTCATTTCCCCTTTCTCGGAAATAATACGAGCAATGTTGACCTAGGGTAATTTAGTTGTCCAGACGGTTCTTATTCAGCCCCTTTTTCTTGGAACCTAACACGTAATAAGGCAGTAAGTCATCGTGTGATGTCTAGATTGATGATCTGGCATCTGCGTCACCGTCATTTAGAGCCTTACGGCTGTGATAAGTATCTAAGTCAACCGGTTTCGTTTCCTTGATCTTTGACCGCTGGAAGGAAAAGCCCGGAAGGCATGGGAGCTAATCGGGGAATAAAACGTCATGCTGGACCAAGCTTAATCTATCATCCGACAAACTGTGTGGTCCGTGACGGCTACACTGAGGCTCGGTAACCTTAAGGGACCTGTGCGTAGTAACTGGTTTGATGACTGTACGATCTTGTCCAAGACTCGTAAATCTTATTTTGACATCGAAGCCATCAAAGCAAGAAAAGGAGGGCGGTGAAGTCCAAGGCTGACTTCTCGTAAGGCTACGTGACGTGTTAGACGGTAACTTATTCGATATCACTCGATCTCATAGTTCTGAGGTCCAATAGCACTTACAGTGACATCTTGTTTGTCCCTGTTGGTCGTTCCCGTTGCATCTAGCATCTAACTGACACGGCTCAGAATCCAGGGGGTATTTCGGCGTACCCTATAGAGTTAGGGGCTCAAGCTACCGAAAAGACCCTGGATATCTAGCGCTTAAGCTGCCTACCCGCCTACATAAACATGATACCACGTGTGCTGGCCAAACAGTGACGCCATACGAGTTATATTGTCTACCTACAACCAAGATGTTCCAAATCGTCCCAAGTCGGTCCTCCTGTTAGATGCTTGCTACGGGAGGAAGCGGTGAGGTTGAATCCACCTCGAGTTTGTCTACTAGCTGGGATTCACCTTGAAAATCGCTCGGTCTGTCGTGTTGTAATGTGTACTGGTAGACCGGTGCTCTCTATATACGTGGGAATGGTAATCGCGCCTAACTAGGTAGATTCAGAAATTTCAGATCAGCGGGGAGACCGGACTCCTACCCTGAGTGTCGTTGACGTGAATTGTGCCGTCGGCACCGGCCGCCGACGGAACTGGTGTTACATTGTCTTCTCGAAGTCTTCCCATCACTCGTGCTCTGTATGATATGTACCTGGCGCAGCCACAACAATGGTATGTCATGAATGAGAAGTGTAAAGACGAGGTAAACAACTTGGCAAAATTGGGTTTAAAGTGGCTATGAATCTCATTATTCTTGTTTTGCTAACACTTGTGTTTTGTCTATCTGAGCTGATAGACAAGTTGCTAGCTGAGATAGGTCTCGGTCCAGACACCGACGAAAAGAGGAAATGCAAGGAAAGTAATTTGAAACAAACCACAGACGAAAGACTTGGCTCAATGCCAACGTGTGATTCGAGAGACCAATTTATCAAATGCCGCGAGGGGTGTTGAGTCGCAAACCATCCCTTGATGCTATGGCAGCCCAATCATACAGGGGCGCTGGGATTACTCGCCACTTGGGCGGCTGTTCTCTTCACCACAGTCGACCTCACGCCGTTGCTGAGTCAAAAGCAATCATCTGTAGTTTAGGTACGCAGACCGATCACCAAGTCTCCCTCACCAGCCGGGCAACGTCGCTTGGCTCAAGGTATGTGTTGTACAGCGTAGGGAGCTGAGTTGATACCTAGGTAGAAAACCAGTCACTCCAAGGGAGAATGCCTCGGCAGTGAAGGACTTGCTAGCATAAGATGAGATGAGACGAGACGACGCGCCAGATCCAGAGGAGCGGGCCGGGCCACGAGGCCACGAGGATTGAGAGCTGCAAAGGGTTTGGCCAATTCCAAGTGACAATTGTGACTCAAAGAAAAATATGGTTAATGCTTCAGACAAGGAGGGGGGTCATTGGGTTCCAATCGAGTTAGCGTTGAAGCCCGAAATACCAAAATAAGCACCAATCATCATCGGCAACCAGACTCGGGCCATTCCAACAGGAGGAAGAAAGCGGGTGAAACAATAATATGGAAATATCAAGAAGGCCGTACGGATAGTAATCACCGTATCGTTGCCATGGCGAAAGAGTGTGATTGATGATGAGTGAATGATCACGAACGACACAGCCGTCCGAACATTCGACTCATTCCTATCCCTCGACCAGTAAGACACAGGTCGGAAGGATATGCGCTGGACGCCTTACGTGTTCCTTGAAATGACAGTTGAAGAATGAAATCTATTCGTTACATGTAACTATCAACACAAGACCTTCGTTGGCAAGTTCCCGAAGTGGAAGTTTGCTTGGGTAATTTTCCAAAATAGCAGAAAGGACAAAAACAATGCTGAGTCGACTGCCTATCAAAACATGAGAGGTGAGGTTATTTGAAACCGATGAAATTCTAGGAATAAGGAGGAAGAAAACAGCAAGCTGTCTTAGACTTTCTGTCTCTCGAATTGGCAGATACTTAACGCGGTTCGGGTTTCCAATATTAGCATCACACATCCATCAGCAACCAACACCAACACCACATCCTCATTGACGGGACACTTACACATCCGCGTACACACGCGCGCCAGTTTTTATTATCTGGTTTCTGGTAGTATTCGGTACCTAGTATTGAGCCCCAACTACCTAGATACTTAAGCTGGGTAGAATACTCAGTGACTGCTTACTTCATATCTTTTAATTCTTTGCACATACCACACTGGGATTTGGCAGCATTTCTAATCCATCTCTACGACATTACGACTGTGCCGTCAATCCTACCATCTCCTTTGGTCCTTTGGACAAGCGCAAAGACCACCGTAATTTCCCAGGAGTCGGGTCGCCGATCTTGATTCAGGCGCCATTTTAGTTCGTGTTCCAGACAAGCCAGGTAGGATACGATCTCAGAAGAAGAGAAGATAGAGAGTTACGGCACCAATAGACTAATAAAACGGATAGGCAAGGAATAGAAGCTAGCTGCAGCGCCGGATACAATAGACAATCAATTTCAAGGGGAAGTCGTTGGATCCGTCGCTGGACATTGGACCCTTGAAACGGGGATTTCCCTAGTCTCCGACCCAGCGATCAGCGTAATCAGCTTGGCCCGGTACCTGTCCGTTGCCCATTCTTTAGTGTCTAGGTACCTAAGCTGTAAGCTGTGGCCTAGGGCATCGTGGGCTCTGTGGGCTCTGTGGACTCTGTGCCATTGACGCAACGCGATTCTATTTTGCGAAACGGGACGTCATCGTCGGCCTTACTCCAACCCAATTCGCCCATTTCGCTAGTTGCTTCTACCCCTCCACTACCATCGTCATTGTCAATCTTTTTATCCTACCTCTGTCTGCTAGGTATCCTACCTCACCTCACCCAACGCTACGTTGCTGCTACTGTTCCCTCGGCCGTCTTACTCCCTGAATCCCCCAGCTTTGTGACCTAGCTCCCTCACTCCCTCACCTGGCCCCGAGGCAGTGCTATCGTCAAAGAGAAGTCCACGTTTACGGTTGACGACCACGAGCTTCCCCACGAGAAGGATTCCTCCAGAAAAGCAGGGCAACAGGAAATCGTTTCCATATCTTACCCTCATACGAATCTTACCGCACTTCCTCTTCCTCGGCCTTCTAACCAACCAATTCTCACCCCACTTCCCTTGCTGCAATGCATGGCAAAAGTGCACTTACCTGACTTACATGACCTGCTTTTTCCCTTCACCTTGCCTGCTTGTTTAAGAGGTCATCTCCAGCTTAGCTGCATGCAATATCCACTCTGCTAGAAACTAGTTACGAGTTCTCTCTATCGTCCGTCACATATTGGTTACGGAGCCTCTAAGCCGTTGCCGGTAGCTTTTATCGTCAAAACGCCAAACATCAAACCACAATTTCCTTCCATTGCTTCTATAGAATCTTCCATCAAGCCCACGCCCTGGTCACCGCCAAGACAAGGGGGGCGGGAGACGCGCATATCCGACGGCCGTTCGTTCCAGTCGAGTCCAGTAGCTGAGAGTTGCAGCAGTAGAATAGAGGTATCGAAGAGGGACACCCCGCTATCACTATAACACTGCTACTTATTACTGGATATATCAGATCAGAAACTTTGTTCGTTATTGGCTATATCCCCCCAAGTCTAACTTGGAGGGTAGAAAAAAAGAGCTCTCCTCTTCAGGCAGATAAAAACCGGTAGCCAACGCATCCCCGCAACATGACCGTGCTTGAGAACTGCTCTTTCTGACCTGTTCCTACCAGTTTGTTTCTTGCATTTGAGCGGCGGTCACTTGATCATATTCTGAGCTTCTGAGCTGCCAACTCACACAATTTGCCTCTTCCCGACTGAGGGGTTCACGGTTCACGAACGTCTTGGGTGGAACGTCGGCAAGATTCTTGCTAGTAGGGGGGAACCTGAACCCAAACCCCGTACCCTCGTGGCTCGTGGCTGGCTGCTTGCTCAAGGGTCCCTCGGTCTTAGTGGCCCAATTTCACCGCCGGTTCCCTGTTCTGCAGCCCAACCCGACAAGACGCAAACCCGTAACTAGTAACGAGTAACGGTACAACTCTTGCACCTTGGATGCACCTTGCATCTTACACCTTGTCAGATTTTTTTGTATGGCCTCTACCCCACGGTAGGACCCTTATCGTCGCCCGTCTGTCCTCCTTACCGGGGTATCGCTTCTTTGGTTCTTGGTACGTATGCAGCTCTGTGCTCTAATTATCTCATGCGGCACCAGTCGGCTTTCGAATTTCCGTAATTCATGTCATAGTTATAAAATTCTCTACACTCCCAGAGGCCATCGACGGCTTACATATTTGTCGCAGGTAGACCCATCTTTTATCACACGATTCAAAAAGGAAAAAAAGCGTAGGAAGACGAGCAGACACCAGTTTATCTTTCCCGCCCCCAACGGCGAATTTCTTACGCTCTTACGCTCCTACGAAAACCTGGTCAAATTACCAAATCTAATAATAAGCCGGACATAACATACTATCCGTTCCCACACTTGCCTCTGCGGATTTCTAGTTTGTCATCCTGCTTTATTCTCTCATTCCGAGCCTCCCATTTATTCGACTGAGACAAAAATATTTCCCCCGTTCGATCGTGGCGGTTGTCCACCAGCAGAAAGATCAAACTGCGTCATTTATAACCAAGTTGGTCCGACATCATGTCTGAGCCTCGATACCGGTACTCGGGTCGTAGGTCGCCTACCTTTAACCCCGCGCGAGCGTCGATGCCCGTGGGCGTTGGGTACAACCCTCACTATAGCGGGGATGTTCACGCGGTCCAGACGGCTCGTTATGATACCGCTGCGCCGCGAAGAGGCACCGACCACAAGACGCCCGCAAACCCAACAACTACTATCACCACCTATAACGTCACAAAAGACCCGGCGCCACGAACCTCCAACACTGCACGACGTCGATCGTCGACAGTAGACTCGAGCGCTGTAAAGCCCATCATAGTTACCACGAACCATGCTAGCCAACCTCATAGGTCTTCTACCACACACGCATCGACATCATCCAGTAACCGCAATGTCAGTCCGTCACGCGATCCCTACCGATCCAGCGACGAGACCTATTATGCTCAACCGGCCTCGTCGTTACCTTCGCGAGGCCAGAACCGACACAGTCACGGGTATAGCCAAAGCGCAACATTAAGCAATGACGAGTTTTATCGATTGAGGGAGCGGGTTGGTGATGATAGGCTTCGACCTCCAACCCATACAACGACCGATTACTATCGCTATTCGCTTCCTCACGCCGGCTATGCGGTCCCGCCCCATGAACTCAGCACCGCGGTTATCGATTACGAAAACGAAGGCTACGAGTATACGAAGCCCAGCGATTTGGCTAGATATGATCTCGACCACGATCGCCAACCACGAAGCCGCCGTCGAGAAAGCATTGATCAAGAACGAGACCGTAATTACTATCAACGACCAACCGTGAACGTCGAAAGCAACGATCCAGGCCGATACGACGGTCGCAACCGCCGACCACCGCCTACATCTTCCGCGCTTGATCGCTATAACAGGACCGCCACGGGAGGTATTTATGACCGTCCTACTGTTACTATGCCTGCCCTGCCGGCCGTGCCCCCTCCGCCACCGATCGATCCTTTACGTCGGATTGAAGGACCGAGGGACACACCAGCACGAGATACGTCGATAAGGGAAACTCCGGCCAGAGATACATCGATCGAGCGTAGGAGCGCCCGACCACGACCCGTCTCATTATACCAGGAGACGCCTGCGCGCACAACACATCATGACGATGTATATCGCTCCAAGGATGACGAACGTGTGCATCGCCGTCGAGATCGCGATGATGATTATCGTGACGATGACGTAGCTTCTCGCGGCTTTGGTATCCGTACCAACTCGCTAAACGTAGAACAGTCTGACCGTCCAGCAAGGTCAGTGGACCGCCGCGACTATGATGACCGTCGCGCACGACGAGAGGTGACTGAACGTGAGCCTCGGCGTCGTTCAGACGAATCAATCGACTACACTCGCGCCCAGGAGTCCCGAAAGCCTGCTGACGACACCATAAGCCGTGTTGACTCGAGCCGAGATTCAAAAGATGGGATCAGTCGGAAGAACAGCCTCGGCGGTCGAGCTCGTGATAAGGTTGCTGCTGGACTGGGTATCGCAGCAGCAGCGATGGGCCTTGCACCTGCTGTCGCCTCCAAAGAAACATCCAAGGACGATGATCGCAAGGGTTCTCCGCGACGAAGGGATACCGAAGAAGATAGAGAAGCGGGAAGCTCTCGCCCTCCTCCTCCCGCGGACAGATATAAGCCTAGGGAGAAAGAGTATGTATCGGAACGCAAGCCTTCCGTCAGGGACGAGGACGTCATTGTCGAGCAACGCCGAGAACCTCGTAGAGAGCGAGCTGAGTCGTCATCGGCCACCCGGGACCGCGAGCTTGAGAGGGAGCGTGTCCGTGAGCGTGCTCACGAGCGCGAACGGGAGAGGGAACGAGACGAAAGGGAGGCTGAAAAGGCAAGAGAACAACGAGAGCGCGAGAAAGAACGGGAGCGCGAACGTGATAGGGAGCGTGATAGGGAGCGCGAATTAGAGCTGCGGGAACGCGAAAAGGAGAGGGAGCGCGAGCGCAGTAGACGCGAACCCGAACCTAAAGTCAATGGATCAGCCGTAGTAGACGCGAGAGACAACTCGCCCAACTCGGACGCTACCGCAGCTCCGTCGCGAAGAAGACCACACCTCTCCTCAGCTTTCGATCCTACGGACACCAAGGATCTGATGAGCCTCAAGGCAGAGCTTGCTGCCAAGGGAGACCAAGAGAAGCCCAGAGACAAACCATCCAGAGACCACACGCCTGAGAAGCAGACCGTAGCCTCTGCTTCCCCTGAGCGTCAACCTGCCGAGTCACGTGAGGAGTCTCGCGGCCGTGAAATAGTTCCTGCGCAGAAGGAAGAGAAGCAGGTCCGCGTCGTGTCGCCTCCGCGGGACAAGAACGACGAGAAGCCTATCAAGGGTATCTTAAAGCAGCCTCGTGTCAAGTTCCCTGAGGATGAAAACCCCATCCGAGAAGGTGTCGCCCCACACAAGGATGACAAGACCAAGAAGGGCGTTCCGGCGGGTGCTCGTTGGACTAAGATTAACCGGAAGCTGATTAACCCGGCCGCCCTGGAGATCGGCAAGGAGCGCTTTGAGGTCCGCGATGATTTCGTCATCGTCCTCCGCGTTCTAAGCAAGGAGGAGATTCAAGCCTACGCTACCGCCACGGCGCAAATAAGAGGTACACTTCACAAGCCTAGCCCCATTCATATATGTCGAACAGGTTGCTAACTAGATATCAGAGAAAAAGCGTAAGGAATATGAGCAGGAGGCGAAGGGCGAGCGTAACCCTGACCAGGATCGCGACCGCTCTGACGAGGAGAAAAAGACCCGCCGGCACCGACGCGACCGCGATGATGATTATGAGTATCGCCGCGACCGAGATCAGAATGACGACAGGGACAAGGACCGCGAGCGTCACCGCCGCCACCGTCGCGACGAAGACTCGGACGACGAGGGCCGTAAGCGCGATCGCCGTGCCATCGAATTCGATGATGGCAGCACTAGTCGCCACGAGCCCCGTTCGCATCGCTCGCACCGCGATCGCGACTACGACTCCACTGTTAATTCGGATGAGAAGCGCTAAGCTTCTGCCCACAACAATTATTTAACTACCCCATTACCATTTATCTATGATATGGATCTACGATTTTACGATGTACATGATTTACACACGTTCATTTCTTGCATATACATCATCAGCGAAAATCTATCTGTTGTCTTGTCTCTTTGGCTTTGGATCGGATTTACACTGTGAGGGAAAGGGGATTCATAGACTCGAGATACCATAGGGTGGAATGTATATGGGAAAAGAAAAGAAGAGCACTGAGTGTCTACCGGGAAGGAAGCCGTTTGTTCTTGATACATATAACCCCTCCCCTGTCTGAGTACGCGTGTTGGGCGTGGAACGTGTTTGTAGGGCGGAAGAAGGAACATTATCTTGGGTCTCTCACGAGGCAGGATTCGGGCTTTTGGGATTTCGGCTTTGCTAGATGTGGGTTACTGTTGTGTACCTAGAGTCTTCCATTGCTTTCCTTTCTTTTTCCTCATTTTACATTCCTTTTGTCACTGTCGTCGTTTTTTGAAAAATCCACCACAAAAATCTGATACCCAAAATCTGATACCCAAAATCTCTTTTATGACGAAGACCAAGACGAAAGAAGAGTTGGATACCAAAACATCCTTTTAGATATACCCCGTAGACTTTACTTCTCTTCGTTTCTATCGAGTCTTAACTGTCCGTTTACCTATCTATCTCGATGTGGCTAGTGGTCGTTTGCTCCCTACGTACTCGATGGAAACGATATGTGCGACTCTCCTATCTCCTATCCGCAGATAGATACCTTCTCAAGTACCTCCTCTTGTGTATCGTTACTCATATACGCCACCGGTCACCTCATCGGTATTACTTCAAGGTAACACGCGAATATCTTAAGTACCTTGCTACCTATCTCCTAGACTACCTGGTACATAGTCCCTCGGACAAATTGTGTATCCCCCCTTATCCCCCCCTTTTCTCTTTTTATACGCCCGCTGTACTCGCACAGAAACGCACGTATCCGTTTCCACCTTCGTACCCGTACCGTTTCTCTTTCTTTTTTTTTCTTTTCTTCCTTCCCCTTTCCCTTTGCCGCCGCGCCGGCCCGCCCGCGAGGGAGGGGAGGGGGCAGATGCACGTAGCCATTTTTTTCTTTCCCCATTGCCTCGTGTCTTTATTCTCCTAGCCGGTGTCAACTGTTGGGGCCGGGAGGTTAGGTACCTGGTGTAATGAGGTGAACGGCTGGGCTAGGGCTTAATTCGAGGGCTAGTGGCTAGGAAGTGAGCTGTGGCTAGGAAGTGAGCTGTGGCTAGGAAGTGAGCTGTGGCAAAAAGGGGGAGGGGGCGTTAGGTAGGAGGTACAATAGATACTTGAGTGCTACCACCTCCTTGATGGTGGGTAGAGTGAGTGAGACCCGAGATTCGATTGACGGGCCTTTGTTGTATGTTGACTCGTTTGCTTGGCAAGATCTGTTGTAAGCATCTACGTACCGCATTCTTAAGTCTATCTAGTTCCATAGAGTGAGATGTGGATAACAGTCTATTTGGCAGCAACAAATGTCTAGTTTTTCCAACGAGCCAATGTCTAAACAGATTAAGCGATGAGAAGGCGAATAAGCAGCTCTCGGCGTAATATAAGCTGATGAGATCGCCACTCCCTTCTGACCTCGTATGGATATCACGATGACTTTGTATTACTTGATCCACTTCCTAACTTCCTCGCCCGCCAGGAGAGAATAGGTAGGTGGGTAGGTTTCATAGGGGCGAGAACAAGCTAAGCTCGTAGTAAGAATATTGCCTCCAAACACGTTCAAAGTAGATGCCTAGAGTCATCGGTGAGAGGGCGGCAGATAAAGCCGTTTGACTTGCGACTTAACTCACATATTCTCGCCCTGTCCCCTTTAACGCGGTTGGTCGAAGAGAGCTAGCTAGGTACTGATCCAACTTACCTACCTTCTTTAGGGAGTTAGAGATTGACTATTTACAACCTAGTTATCCGTCTATATGTAAATTGTAATGTGTGAGGTGCTTGGTTAGCGACGAACGTATACATGTGAGAAGTCATCATCTTGAATCGTAACCTGGCGATAACCTCAATCTCGACGTCTAGATCTACTTCAGCACGACGACATACAACCTACGAAGTGGTCTGTCATTCATCTAGCAACGCAAATAGTTATTGGTATCTTATATCCACCACACATATCATACAACCCATACCTCACTACTTAGTAACGAAATCGTAATTGTTATTACTATCGTATTTATTGATCAGTACTTTTATCGTACTGGCTTTCGACCTCTCTTGGATTTCACCACCTCATCTCATCCCCCATTACCTTCGTCAGCCCAAAAAAAAATCTCACTATACTTCTTCTTTCATGTACTATCCCCCCTCCCCTCTTCATCAACTTTCTCCCTTTCCGCCGTTCTCCCTCTCCTTCTCGTTCACCTATCCATGGATTGCGTATGGTATCTCCTCCCCCTCTCCCGATGAAACGACGGTTTGTGCCTTTTTTCGCGAGATCTTTTTGTGTCCCTTCGCTTTTCCGTGTTGTCCCCCTCCTTTTTTTGCTTTCCCCTTTTCCGACAAGGCTCAACCCGGATTCCACAACAAACTCCTCTATCCAAAATAATTCCGATGCCCCTAACTGGTCCACCATGAATGCCAAAGGAAAAGAAAAAAGGAAGAAAAAAAACACCTCCCGGAATGAAAGCAACCGTGTGCAATATTTAAGCCCAGTCCATCAACCCCCGTCAACAGGGGAAGTTGGGTATGAGAAGAAAAAGGAATTATAATGAAAGGACGTGATTATCGTGAGAAGCCGTCAAAGGTCTCATTTAAAGAGACGACGCCGCGTAGATACAGCGTCAAGATGAAAATAAATAGTAACAGGAAAGAAACCAACTAGAAATGAAACCACGGTGGCCTTGAGAAGTTACGGCCATGTCATTAAAAAAAGAGCAGGTCGTGTATCGCGTAATTGACTAATTTTTTTCTTGTTTTGCTTTTCCCTCCAAGAATACCCGCGAAAAGAATATAATACAGATGTAACGAGCGCAGCAAACGCGGAACTTGTGTTGTGGCATTTTTTCCCCTCAAGCGCTCGACGAGAGGGAAAAAATGAATCCACACCGAGAATACGCACCTAGGTTGAATTAAGGGAATCGGTGCGCGCTTAGGTGTGTTTATCAGTGGTAGAGACTGATGGGATGTGTTTGTCAGTGGCAGAGACTGATGGGAGGACGGTGTAGGTTGAGAATGTAGCATGAGGCGGGATTCAAGGTTCATTCATTCATCTTCTCGCTTCTCGCCGCGGCGCATTCGTTCGCTCCAGCGCCTTTTTCCGACTCGGGTTTCGAAGTGAGGTACCATGGTTCTCACATCCTGAGTGACACCTTCAATGGCGGTGCACGTCTTGTTACGGTAACAGTCAACTATTAGAATTAGCAAACTTACGTTATCATGTAGGGGAATGTTAGCTGAGCTCACGAGCGCGTTGTAAGAATATAGTTCTGCCAGCGAAGACGCGGCTATGCATCCAGGCCATACGGTACGCCAAGTCGTTAAGTCGAACCTCCTTCATGCGCGTGCTTTTTCTGATTCTCGGAATGGCAACCTCATCTTCGTTGCCATCTGACATCGGAGCCTTGACCATAACACGCTCTCGAGTGTTGGTACTTTGTGCCCCACGTCTTGTTCGGCCCCCGTCGACTTCGACGCCGTCGTCGCTTAAATCATCGTCGAAGAATCGACTGCCTGTAGCACTTGGGGGCGGGCTCTGCATCTCGCGAGGGAAATAACTTCTTGGGTAGACGGCCGAACTCTTGCGGAACGAGTCGGGAATCTCCTTAGGATTCACTTCCTCAAGTGTGACACGTACACGCAGTCGGGAATTGCGTTTGTTGTCCTCAACTAGGATAAACTTTCGTTTCTTACCGTTCGGGATGTCGGGAAACAAACCTTCGGGGTTCTTCTCGTCGTCTCTGCTGGCGCGTCTGACTGCAATAGAACTATGGTGAGAGCCAGGAAGTGCACCGTGGAGTGATGGCATGGACGACCCCGAAGCCGAGTGGCTGGGGTACTGCTGAGGATAGTCAGTGAAGACTTGCGCAGGTCGGATATCCTCATTCGCTGTGGCTGGTCCCGTGGGTGCTTGGTGATGGTGGTGATGAGACCCATCCTCGTATTCTCCATCCCCTGTACAGACATTCAAATTAGCGTACTAGACCAGGGTCGAGATGCTATGTGTAAAAACTAGAGGCTGCGAAAGAACTGAAGCGACATGGTATTTGCAATTTTTGTGACAGGGTTCCAATACAAGAAGGCAACAACGTGTGGCTTGTGATATGTGCGCTTGGTGTGTTTGTGCAGTGTAAATGCAAAGCAAAGGCCATGCAACTTTTGCTAGCAGACAGACGACTAGACCGTCCCGAACCAGCAAGGACTACCAAGCGCGTGGCAACTAGATAATGTACAGAAGTAGTGCCAGTCCCCCCAGTGCTCCTAAAAGCGCCTGCGGCTTTGCGCCGTTATATAAACATGAAAAGGCAGCCAATTCCAAAACAACCAAAACAGGCACGAGGTATAATGATAAAAGGTATCACGTAATTGCACAAAGACAATGGTAGCAGCAACAATAACAACGCATGAATCACATCTGGTGAAACATACCGACTTCGTCTCCTCCACCCTGAGCGTTTCCTTCGTGGGCGTGGTGGTGGTGTATCTGCGGACCCATGTTGCTCATCCCAGGCTTCCCCATGGGCGTACCGCCACCGGGGCCGATGGCGCCAGGGGTCGACATCCCTGCCGGGCCACTGGGACCGGACATGTGTGTGGAGTGGGGGGTCTGAACCGCCTTACGGTTGTTCATCTTGGCCATTCGACGCACACGTCGACTTCGTAGTCTGGGATCTTGATTGCTGTTTCGCCAGCTGTCGACCGCTCTCTGGATTAGTCCTCTTTTCCCGCGAAGGCACGGGTTAAGCTGGGCCAGCGCCCATCCGACCGTGTTGCACTCAGTCTCATATTGCAGTCGATTTCCACGGTACTGGTCTTTAGGACAGCAGGCCCTCGGATAGACGCAGTTCTCCGTCTTGAACTCGCTTCCCAGTTCGTCTGTGTTCACGGACTCGACGTCGCAGCGAATTGTGTATTCCATCTTTACCCTGTCGCGAGAATATTCAAATGCAATCCACTGAACACCGTTATTATCCTGTCTCACGACTAATGGCGTGGTTGCAGGAATCGGGCCCGGGGCCGCGTTGTTGTTATTGATACCACCAGGAGTTGTGGACCCGGTAGGAGTTGACAACTGGCCGCCGTTCTGTTGCGGTTGCGCATTCCCAAGAGGTCCAGGTGTAGGTCGCTGCAATTGAGGTGGCATCTGCGGCTCCATCTTAGTATGGCGAGGACTGCCAGTCATACCCGTTTGCGCGTGTTGATTGTTGTGCTGCGTCATCTGATGCTGCGGCGCCGAGTGGGACATCATCATATTCGGCTGCGAGGCCATAGACTGATGCGGTTGCGGCGCGTGTTGTTGGTACGGAGAGGGCGCCTGCGGCGGCATCGAAGAGTACTGCGGCTGCTGCGCGCCATAGTACATGGACTGAGGTTGTAGTTGCGAAGCGGGTTGGCCGTAGATACTTCGGTGCTGGTCGTGACCAGACGGCGACGCGACTGAGGCAGGCGAATTGGATTGCGGCGTATGATAGGAGATGGGAGGATACGGTCGAGGCATTGAAGCTGCGGCCATCATCTCGGAGGTGTCTGGCGACGTGTCAGCTTACTTTGCGCTGGCAACAAACGCGCGCGCGACGCGACAAAAACTCACCTGCGGATGTATACCCGCTTGTCGTGCCCGGCGTGCTGTAGGGGCTCTGGTGAGCGTAGTATGGCAATCCTTCCTGCGCGTGTTGTGCGGCGGGCGCGTGTCCTGTCTGCTGGTAGGCGGGCTGTATCGAGTGCGTCGAGGAGTAGGAAGGGTGTTGCGACTGTTGCTGGGGCGCCTGGTGATGCTGCTGGTGAACTATACTCGAGGGCCGAGTGTGCTGTAGGTGCTGGGAAGGCGCCGGACCCTGCGAGTGGTGGGGATGATGCTGCATAGAGGAGACAACCATTAGTCCTAAACTCTGAAGTGTAATGGCCAAATATCAACAACCATAAAAAAAAGAAAGTTTTAAAGATTGGTCGCGTCGGTATATTTTTATTTTTTCTACTTGACACTGTCAAGGACCAAGGAACTTAAACATCTTAATGACGAGGTTTAACGGGTGAGGCTTGCTTAAGCGACGGGGGGGAGGTATAGGTTATAAGACCGGGGGGCCCCTAAGCATACTACCGTAAGAGATAAAAGAATTGCAGTACCAGGAAATGACACCACCAGGTGCTTGCTCCTAAAAGGGAGGAGTGGATAGGAATCGGAAGCGGAACCCGAAGGTCTCAAAGTTCACCAACTAGGTTTCTCTTCTCAAGCCTATTTGGGATGGGAAGTCAACAACAGACGTCTCGTAACCACTCGGGATGGATAGAAAAAAGTCTATTGCCTCTTAACTTGAGAGGATGAGTCGGGAAAATAGAGAACGACAAGCAGATTTGAGATCGGTGCGAGGGTTCAGGATGCGACGATGAGGAAAGGCAGGGCCAACGATATTTGAGCTTGCCGCATAAGGTGAGGTGGTAAGGTAAGATAGGTATGAAAATATCGAGGTAAACGATACTTCTGGCCCTTCTGGCTGTACCTGTACGTACCGTAAAAACCGGGACATCCAAAATGGATGGGGCTTATTATGTATCGATATGTACGTCCCAGAAGACTCTCATTCCGGGATAATTAACAGGAACGATATGACTGCTTAGTTTGGTAGAGGAAGGACGTGCGATGCCTGCGGCAAAGCATGAAATGTGAAGGAAGAGAAATGGAAGTTGGAGATTTCGTGTTAGGGTGTGGATGGATCAAGATGTGGGACATCGCATGGAAGAAACGTGACAGGGGGCAGGGGGGACAGCTGCATTTTTAGATGAAATGGCCAATGGCGGCGCGGCCAAGGAGGGCTAGTCTACCCGAAGAGGTATCCTATGTCCGGGGCTAGCCAGCAGGGCAAGGGGCGAGGAGGCCTTTGGCGAAGCCATCAGGGAGCAAGGCGGTGTGTAATGGTACTGTACGGGGCGTGATGGGCAACAATCAGGTACGGTACTCGAGCGAGACCCAGTTGCGTGTAATTCTACGCGCAGGACAAGCTAAGAGGGTACCCACGAGAGTAGGTACCCATCTAGGTACCCATCAGAGTACCCACGACTGTACCCACGACGACGAAACTCGTCCAGGCATTGAGATGACCCCTTGCTAGAAAGGACAATGTTCGGACTAGCAGAGCGCAAACTACGCAAACTGGACGATCTTCACATCGAACCTCTCGTAACCGGTCAGTCTTCCGCCGCTTGGCTGCGAAACGTAACTTGCTCGCCAGGTCGTCTCCCGCCTCCTTTACTCTGCTGAATTCTGAATCAAATGGGTGTGGGTGTGGTGACAGCCAGCGACTGCTGAAGCCCCCTTCACTCTATTGGAGAATCGTGTTTGGTCCACTCGAGCCAACAGCAGAGCACCGCTTGACATATACACGCTTGTGAACATGTACCGTGTACGACTTCGGTCGAATATTACATGTTTCCTGCCTATCCTGTTTCTGGCGATAAAGTCCATCGCACTAACCGAACTGGTAGTACATGTTGGGCGCAGGAATTGAGCCGGAGAAATTTGATCCTACAGCGCTAAAGCACACGTAGGTAGTGTCAAAGGAGAGATATCTCGAATGGACTCGACTCCCGTTAAACCCGTTGAACTTTTTTAAGCCGTAACTTGAAGTGGAAAGGACACTTTTCGACGGCTTTAGCAAACGGGCTCTAGCCCTCCAGCGACCGTTTACTAGCACCCCAGCCGATTTGGCACTTGCGCCATACAGTGAAGATCGGAGGCAAACGCAGTAAAATCCGACGGCTAGTGCTTGGAATAATAACAGTGTGGCTGGTACGCAAGATGTACGGAGTAATGAAATAATAAAATCGCGAATTAAGAAAACAAACACGAAAAAAAAATCGTCGCTTCTCCCCCGCATACACTTGGACCGGGGGCATCACGGGCACGTCAACTTTCTGAAGGGGTTCCTGGCAGGATCAGGCATCATCATCCTTGGATACAGAACCGGGGACGCTAAGATAGCCCGCACAAGCCCTGTTCCAGAAGAATAGCCCCGGTCGCTTGTGAAACAAGATGATCCCCTGCAGTTCCCTTCATTTCAGGACTGATCTCTCGCGACGAAGCCCCATCTTCGAACGCGAAAAAGGACTTAGCATAGGGCATCTCAACCCAAAGACTAGACCATCGCGGCATTTCAATCAGGTAGAGATGTAATCGCTTGGAGTGGGTATTTGCCGCGGAGCAACTAGGCATCGTACTAGGCATCGTACCATGCAACGATCGCGGCCACATGCCTGCGCTGACTCGAGTCACTGGACCGAAGCCTGCAAGCCCGCAGATCTACGTTTAGGTGCTCCAAAACTTAAGGTACGGGATTGCGTGAGGTGAAAGAACGAAAAGAACCTAAACTCACCGGGTCTGGATACGGCTCCTCTTTTGCATAGCCGTTAGCTTGCCGATGCTGTCCCATCTTCATGATCGTTGTCTATGTAGGGTGACTCGAAATGAATTCGCAAGCAGTTGTCAGCCCTGTCGTATATTTCGAGTCAGCAAGATAACAATAATGAACTGTATACTAGTACAATAGTCGTTCCCCACACGGTCCAGTTTGATGCAGCCGTTGGAAAGTGCCACGCGTGTAGGAAACATGAGGAAGTAAGTGGATCGACCAGCAGCAAGAGACCACACCATATGTGAGAAGAAATTCTCCGCATGTCTCAGAAGCCAGGATACACGTCGTATTTCCAAGCACGCGCGCAACGGCAGCAAGCATGCTTAGAGAGGAAGTTTGATAGTAACCTGCATAATAGAAATAAGTATACTTACTGGCAATGGTATAAGGTTATTACAAAAATAGTAATAGGAGAGAAAGACTATAATCATCCGATGCTTTAGGTGAGAAACGACGGGATGGCTAGCTTCTTGTCTGTTCTGAGATTAATAACAGACGTTAGTTTTTAACGACAAGGTGGGGTTGTACATGCTAGAGAAATAATATGTAATAAAAATAGTAACGTGTATCGATAGGTGGAAGGATGGTTTGGGCAAGAGTTTAGTGAATAGCAAATTCATGCAGCTCCTTCAGCTGAGAAAGTGGACGCTTTGCGCTGGGATTGGGGGGTATGTTTGCAGGTTTGGGGCCTACCTAGGTAACTGAGAGGGAATGTACCAGTACCTAACGTATCATACACAATTATTCGTAATCATAGTAAGAAGATATTGATTATGCAAACGGGAAATTGACAAATAGATTATACGTACCTTCGGATATAAAAAGATTAATGAACAGTGCAAGCCGAGATGCTGGGTAGGCCGATGCTAGACAAACCGAGCATACGGGTTTGGGTCGCGGGTCTCGACAGAATCCCACGTTTACCTCACCTCGTGGCGTTTTTGTAGTTTGCAAGGTCGAACCTTTCCGCTGGTAACGGCGAGGCTAAGTTGCGTGTCTCAGGCACGAGCCTCTTACGATGCCTGTAAAATCTTGCAGACAGCTGTGCAAATCAGCCAGACAAACGACGTAATTTGCTGCAAGCTACCTGTCGTGGCCAGGCCCCAGGGTTTGATCTGTGCTTCCCTATTAGTCCATGCAAGGCAGCCTTGTCTAGTCAGATGCCGTCAAGGTAATCGAAGAAGTGCACATGGTTCCCCAAGATGGGATGGGTGAGGGGGGACGACAAGGAATGGATTAATGTGGTGGAGGGGTGTAGAGGCCAGCTACTCCAAGTACTGGGGGTTCAGCAAAAATAACCACACAAGAGGTAAGGATTCATGTCTAGGTAGATACGTGCTATTGAGCATGCGGCCATGAGATGATGATATTGAGAGAAATTAATAAGAGATGGGCAATGAAAATGGAATTTCAGATAGCCGAAGGTCTATATACAGAATATCGGCAGTGACAAGACGAGAAAGATAAATGATAAAAAAGGGCTACCACATCAATCCAGGTTTGATAGTAGCTTTCTCGACAAGGATGAAAGGGGAACAGAATATCAGATCTGAAGATATCTAACCTAGCAGCTACTTAACGCTGTTGGCCTTGTAATAATAGACAACAAGGCCAAAAGATCACTAGGTAGGCAGGAGAGATGCTATATCTACATAGGGACAAGACATATGAAAATTGAGATATACCTACTGGATTCCAAGATATCCTCGAGTGGATTTGAGAGTTTGGTACTGGGTTAGGTAATGACAGACCGTCGTCGGGTACTCTCTTTCAAGCCTGTCGACGTGCTAAGCTACCGGGATCAGGGATCAGCACGTGCGTCAAGGCAAGTAACTTTTCAGCCTCTTCGACGATGCGATCAACAAAGTGTCGCAAGTAGAAACGGTTGATAACGAGTGTCTTATTGTGTAACGCCAATCTAAAGACACCCTTTAGTCGACTAATAGCCAGGTTCGATTGTTGTTGGGATAGTTGATAGATCGTGAGGTACGAGCGGCGATAGATGTCGGAATAAAATCCGGAATTGATTGGATCGTATCTTCGTTGTGCGATCAGACCTTTCCTCAGATAAATAAGTCCGTACTCGTCGTACGGTAATGCCAAACGGGCCTTATATTTCGGTACTCTGGTGGTAATGGTAGTCGGTTTTGATGAAGATCGTGTAATAGTCACTTATATATCAGGTCAGCCTTTGCGACGTATTTCTGTAGCTTCCACTGGAGGTAACTGGTAACTATCCAGGACCTTGTGAACCCTCAGGGATCAATAAGAGCGGGATGTGAGCAGGGATGTTGCAGCTCCAAGGTACCTTAGTTCAATTGAACAGCTAGGCCTCACGCTGGATATAAAAGCACCAGGAGACCGGAATTGCTTGTCGCGATAAGGGGTAGAACCAAGATTAATCAATTATATATAATGCTTCAAGAAATTGTGCCAATGTGTTCTAAATAGGGGCTTCGATTTGATGCTTCACCAGCATTGATGCAATCGGTTCTCTCGTGCAGAATACACGCATCTACAGGGAATCCCGTGGCTAAGCAGGCAAGGTTCAGGGTCAAGGGCCTGAGAAAAGCGCGACGTGCCTGTACCAGTCGTCTGAACCACAAGAAGATCTGGGGATAAATGGGAAAGGTGAAATAAAGAAAAAGATGAAAGACGCCGCTTGACTGACACCAAGGGAGTTGAGTAGTCCTCCGGCTCCTGTTCTTTGTGCATCCTGCCCTCCACATATTTTACCGACCGACGTTTTATTAATACTTCTAAGTAATGCTCAGCTGTACTCAGCTGTACCCTATTACACCTGGAATCCGCTTGGAAACAATTTGTGTATAAAATCTGGTTTGAATGTCAGATTGTCTACCGGTCAGCTACCCCGTTTTCCGGATCTATCTCTAATTGAGGTAGATCCGGGTTTTATATCGAGGACTCAATCAATTGAAGACTATCGGAATTGCGTGGACAGGTACGGAATGGAAAGGCGATAAATTTAGATTGGTATTAAATTTCGCGACAACAGTTGAGTTCTGACTGCTACGCAAGCACGCGACATTCCCGCTTGGGTCCTGTATATTGTGTGCTGCAGATGAATGGTGGCTTCAGATAGGCTTCGATAGGGGTCGGGTGTTCTTCAATCGAGGTACATGTCGCTGAAACATGCCGTGTTGTGCAACATCGGGAGTAAATTCAAGCTTAAAATAAGAGCAAGCGGTTACTTACAAAGACGCATGAAACAACAGACGATTCGTCACCCGGAGTCCGCACAAGCCGCAGACAAGTATTTTTAGCTGACGGGTCTTATATTAGTTTGCTTCAATGTATTGAATGCGAAACATATGTTTGTGTTGTCTGCGGGTAAAGTGATGGATCGAGTTGATATCGGTGATAGTTGCGTACCGAACAGAATGGGTTCGTCAACGGGTTGCCCGTTAGCCGGGGTCTGCAACAGCCAGGGGGGATCTAGGTCCGTGGTATTCCGTACAGGCAGGCAGGCAAGTCGTACAGGTTCTCCAGAAACTTGGTGACAAGGACGGGAAACGAAATGGGCAAAATGTGGCAGAATGCCTCTTTTGGATAGCTGTTGAGGCCGTTCGAGTTTAGTCGCGGTATCAACTTGTCGGATTATCAGGCGGAGTCAGTGACCCGGCGGTTCAGATCAGGATTGGGATTCTACGCAGGTAGTGCGCTGGCTGCATGTAGGATTCAAGGTCAAGGGCCCAGGGTTCTTTTTTAAGGTCGCGTCCCATGCAGAGGACAAGGGTTCAAACTGGGGCCCCCTAGACGAAGCAGGACAATGGTGCTGTAAGAAGTGAAGGATGCGGCAGGGGATTGTAGTCGGGATGGGAGTTGATTTCGCAGAATGCAGAATGGGGACCGATGGAGGGGAACAAGGGGACGATGAACGATGGCAAGACCCATTGGGGAGTGACCCATCAACCCACTACCCATCAGGCCCATCGAATGACCCATTGGATGCATAACAGCTAATAATACCCTGTGGATACAGACTACTGCAGGTGGTGGTGGTCCGTGGGTGGTTCTCGACTAGGATACGGCTTCCTTCCCAGGGTAAGTAATAGCCGGTCCCAGCGGTCCCAGCGGTCCCAGTCCTTGTCCCTGCCTATCTTAAAAATCCTAGACTTCAAGGCCTCATCTTGCCTCTGAATCGTCTAGCGTATCCTGCACGTCTGCCATGCCTTCCAAATGCAGCTGGACTATGCCTTAGCAGCTTAGCTAGGTATGTGTGTATGCGGCATGCTCCTAGCCCCAGTAGGTATCGCCATGATTATGAATCTTCGTCTTATATAATCCCATCACGCGTTCTAAGATGAGCATATACGACACCGCCATAGAGGAATGTACGAGAGTATACTAGCTAGCAATACTAGCGTGTTCATATATCTGAGTATACACCTATGTACGAATAATAGTAAGCGAAGAATCTTTTCATGTAAAGAAAAGTGTGACCTAAAGCGGGTATAGGAACCAGAAAAAGGCTCCAGATCTCGATGTTTCCCTTTCCAAATTGAGGTTGTGGCTACTATAGTACGCACAGTACACCCGTCGCTTAACGGGGTTAAGCAACTCTGGTTATGTATGGTATGCAAAGTGTAGATCGAAGAATGGAACACAGGATGGCGAGAACTGAGGAACTGACAGAACAAGTGGGTAATTCCCCAAGCAAACCCTAGATGATGAGAGTAACACTTCCTTTATCACTATTGCTACGCAGAAGGCAAGCGACTGCAAGCTGTATGCTACGGTGAAAGTCGTTACCAGCAGGACGGAACATGAAATATCACGAGACGGCCTACGTACCGATAAATTACAAATTCGCATGCGTAGGGTGTGAGACTTAGATACACCAATATCTAGTTAATAATCATCTTACTTCCTTATTACCTACCTAAAATGGGCCGGAATTAGAGGCGGCGCCTCTTTAAGTTCGTGGACCATTTAGGAATTCAACATTAGAGTTTTATCGGCGCGAACCTTTTTACCGCGGCAGCGTGCCTTGATATTGCGGGAGGCTAAAGAAGACTGCGACCATAAGACCAAGACGAGTAACTTGTAGCCGATAGTTGTATGGTTGACACCAGCCGTGTTCCTTTGAATCATAGCACTCAGCAAGAAAAAGGAGTGATTTTGAAGAGGCAGAGAGGTGAGCTGTGAGAATATCCTACCGAGAATACTTGCCTTCAAGTTAAGGATTAAAACATTCCAGTCTCAAGTTATCTCGCGGGCTACACCGACGCAGGTGGATCATAGATAGCACATCTCTCGGATCAGTCCACATCAAAGATGAAAAAAATTCAGCGGCCTGAGAAATTCGCTGCAGAAACAAGCAACTGACGTATTAACGTATGGAGAACCTGGGCTAGAAGCTTAAGATCGACATAATTGCGCATTTATGCGAATCTTTATTAACGGCGTACCCATATCCGTTTGAGACATTGTAAGTACATGAAATGAAAGGAGTTATCAAATGGGAGAAAGCTGCAGATACCAGACCTAGATCTTCGCGGCTATTACGCCGCTTCGGAAATGACATCTGGTATTATGCATAAGGGTAAGCATACAAATAGGGCCGATCGAGGTACTGGGTACGAGTATAGCTTGGAGGATACCCCAAATTCTGCAATACGTATATGTAGGTAACATTGGACACCCTTTTTGGTGTGCATTTGCGCGCTACCTTCATGTATGTATGTGTGCGAATGAGAGACGCATGTACATACTTGGAAGCATGTAGGTAGAGGTAGGTGTACTAGGCTGAAGGTGTACGTGTATGAAGATATCATCATTGATATGTACACGCTGCTGGGTAGCTCGGTGTACCACGTGACCTGAGATCACTCTGAGACGCCGGCGTCGTGTCGTCAATGCACGTCTTTCTTCCCCGTTACAGGTTTTTCTACCTAGTGCCATCTTTTTCCCTTCCTGAAATCTTGATGTCTTTCGTATCCCATGTATAATGACATGCTTTATATTCGCCACAGCGCAGTCGACCCAGACACCTGAGTAGTTACTTGTAATTGTCGATATCGATTTTGATATGTTGGATGTTGTGACAGAACAAGTACGTACATACAGCCGGTCTGCGATTATCTAGCCTACCGTAGTAGTTTGACGCGCTGCATGATGTAACGCCTGCATAAATCCTTGACCGGCAGATCTCTCATTCCCACTCCAGAAATAAAAATCCCCAGATTGTTCAACATCCAAGCCTACCCCTGGACGGTGGAATTGATCCATACAGGACCCTCGGACGGATGTTGACCAAGGTGTGCGCCTCCTGAGCCTCGACACGCTATTGATCGTTGATCCCCGCTAGCTTCTGAGGGCGTCAGGCTGCCTGTCAACTCGGAGAATTTTGCCGCTCATTTGCGAGGATGTTTGAATGCACTGATATGTCAATTCTTGGGGAGCGACAGGCCACCAAGCAGCTATGCAGCGGTGCCCAGTCGACAGATCTAATCTCATCACCCACTGGCTGCTTAGGGATCTTGAAAAATCTCATTCCCAAGCTCTTGACAGGCTCCCGAAAAGAGCACCCTTACCTTCCTACCCACAAGGATGTGCACCACCTTCAATACCATTCCACGTGGGATCCCATTCGTTACCATATCCATGCTTGGTACCTGCGGAAAGATAGACAATGAGGCGCTTCTCGAATAGCTACATGCGCCAGCAAAGAGATTTGAAGAAAAGTTGCCGGTCCTAAGACAAGCAACAAGAGCAAATAAGACATCCAATCAGACTAATATGCAGAATTTTAGTACCAAGTAACAGTAGAATGATTTAGCTCGAATTACGTCAAACCGACTTCAGTACCAACAACATCCGAGTTCGCCCATTTAGCCACCCCCTATCACATGTCGGCCAACAAACACAAATACGGTAGACAATTAATTTGTAGCTAAGAATTAGCAAGAGACACCAGCGCCCCCCTAATTTCGAACAGGGATATAGCTATCACACAAACTGTGTGGGCAGCTCTAAGAGCATGAATTTGCCCCGGCCTGTCCAACTTATGTTGTGGTACTAATGGTAATAGATTTCAAATGGCAGGGTAATGTGAACCACCTACTGTATTGACCTAAGAGCTAGCTGCCCCCAAATTTGCGGCCCGCTGACTTTCAACGGAGCTCTGGAGGGATTCAAGCTCCAGCAATTATTATCAAATATGCAATGTCAATGTCAGCTGGGTGACCACTTTCTTACTGATTGCGATGAGGATTCAAGCCACCCACGCACTCCACAATCAGTATGCGCGGTGCGGCCCAACTGTTCAAAATGATTGGATGCCTTACTTACGCTTAGGAGTCTTCCATAAAATCATAGTCATATGCTTCGGCTGATTATTCATACTTAACTTACACATACATGAGTTAGCAGTTATTTCAATCTATCTAATGCGCAAACGCGATAATTAATTATGATGAATATTAGCTACCAAGATAAACATTGTTATTTTGCTTGTGAGAGGATCGATCAAACTATGGTTAAGTCTATGGAGGCTGAGGCGGCAATCAAGTCGATCGTGATAGATCCACTTTTCTGATGAATTGCCATAGACTTGAGTTGAACTCGTGATATATGAGAAAAGGCAATTATTACATATTGACTCTTAATAACTTTGCCTCATTTGTCTTGTGGCGTAGTTTACAAACATATCTATACTTAAACTCCATTGTCGGCGCAAGGGACGACTCTGTCGAAGTTTGTCACTCAAAATTGACCTCTTGAACTAGCAACTCACAAACTATTATTTTCCTAAGTCGAGTTCGTCTTGGGAAATTCTCAATACAGTATTTGCGGTCCTGGGTACATCTGTACCAGCCGATAGATATCTCTTAGGTGATAAGTTCAGACCAGCCTCTTATGACTATTGATTATTATAACATTAAGTAACGTATCGAATATTATAGCCAACATCTGAAAGTGAAGGTATCAGATTATTTGTCCAGCCTTACAATAGGCCCATATCCTGCGCTATGTGCCAGAATTAAACCCATGCCTTCAAATTCTCGGCAGGCACCACGGGATTGGTAGGCCCTAGCCAGGGTCATCCCTAGCAATAGAGCCCTACATATCGCAGTAACAAATTAGGACTCGAGGAGTATGGGGTACTCCCGTCCTACAGCAGGATGAGCTTTTGCAGGTGAGCTAATGCTCGCCCGCTGTCACGGTCCACGAGGTAGTCCGAGTGTTGTGCTTCGATGTCGTGCACCACTTAGTCTACGCCAGACTCGTCATTTTATTACCCCCCGTTTGACCACTTACTAACATAGATTTACAGAAGACGCTTACTGCTTACCAACAGCGCTCAGTGAACGTCTACAACAACCAAGGTTCTACACAATTTGGCCCATAAACATGGGTTTGAAGGACTAGAGAAGCGCCAAGTGCTCGATTAACCAGACACCTTACCCGGAAGCTAAAGAAACCTCTGGCTAGCAAGCAGCACGACCAGCTCCATCGGGATTTGACTATGGATAGTTTTCTCTTCCGTGGAGGATTCTTGACGCAGAACGTTAGTCCAGGATCTCCTCGCACATATCGATATTCGGAAAGTCGTTGCCACAATGATACGAGAAATCTCACTACATGAAAATCATGAATCATTGTTCTGACTGCATTGACGGGACCCTATCCGGCGCTCTTGGCCTGTGAGAAGCTGGGCGGGTTTGGCTTAAGTCGGCTACAAAAGACGTCCGTCGGATGCTTCCGCTGAAAGCCATAGGCGGACAAGCCGTGGAGGCCCAATATACTTGATCAGTAAACCTATCATAGCGACATAGCCCCTTCTAGCTGGGCTGGATGTAACTACCGGGACGGGGTCATCGAATCCTTCAGAGCAGCTCGTTTACAGCTCTCACGAATCAGACTCGACGGTTCGACGGCTGATAATGTATTTCATAGTATGTCCGCGCGATGTCTTTGAAGAGCTAGGCTTAAATAGAAGCAATGCGTATCAGAAACTACGACATCTCTGGTTTGTATTCCTCCTTTCGGAAGGAAACTGACTCGCAAGACCTGTTAGCGATACGACGTCGTAGGATCAGTATCCCACCATAGGGGCTAATATCTGACCGCCCAAAAGCTGATACCATCTGCCTCAACGGAGACGAAGATTACAGAGGCTAGTGATGAGCGTGGAAATAATATGCCTTCATCAGATTAATAGCCGTAGAGGACGCGAGGGATATCTTCACCAAGACTCTCATTTGCTCATTTCAAGCGTTAGTCGCGGGAGTTATGTCCGCTGAGTGTACTTGTACATGCAACCCAGAGGACATCCAGCCCCCATCTCCAATGGCCTGGGTTGAGAGCTTAAAGCTTCAATATTCCCGTTTAGACTTTCCGTTCCCTTCAAGACCCAGGTAGGAACGGTGTAAACAATCAACTTAATAGCACCGGTCATTAAGCCGTATTCAACCAGACTTTACAGAGAAACCCGAGATTGTTAAGGAATGTCGCTATCACTGCACTCTGAGCATACGTATATCCCGTTGAACAGTATTCTCTAAAGACTTCTTGCCATATATAAGAGAAACAGCATCGTGGAAGCTCTCTTGTGTATGAGTTCGCAGCTATGAGGTCTAACTCACCTACATTCTATGTAACCTGATGAATAATAGGGCTATGGCCGCATTGCACTAGTTGTTTTCACACCTGTCATAATACAAGTCAGTCTTAGTTCTTTCATAACCCGAACCAGACTCCTCTCCACTTTGGTTGAACAGGTTCATGCCCTCTATCAAGCACGGACGATAGGCAAGTTACCATTCGGCACCTACAACCTGGCCATAGCTTTTTCCTAGCGGCCTTCGTCCACCGACGGACGAGATAGCTGCTTTCACATCCTGACCCTCGCTGTAATCTTACCGCAGGAGCCCGGGCCGCAGAGAAACATTGGCAACAGGGCCAACTCTCCTAAAACAGTTAGTCACTTCTCAAGATCTAAATAATAACGCTCACACCCTACGTACACTGTACTATGTGATACATACCGTATATCAAATGTACTTCTTCGTTTGCCGCATACGCGCAACCCACACATGTTCCCACACCAGCTCCGATGCTGTAATAAGTGATTTGTCACACTTAATGTTAACGGCTCTCAGTAATCGCAATCTTCGAATGCGAGCGTTGGTTATTCGTATATGGTTTGTACGTGGTAGAATCACTTGCCTACTGGCCCGGCACGGGGCAAAAAGGTCTTGGTCGAACTAACATGTTTTACACTGGTGGATAGAAATGGGGGATGGCTGAAGTTGCCCCCTGGACCTTGCAGGCAAACAAGGGGATACACTTCTTTTCTTTTCCCTGTTTCGTTTGCCATAGGATGCAACGCGAATGGCACCGTACCATTCCACTTGACCCTTGCAGGTACGTAATAATATAGGTACCCTGTGCTATAACAGAGACCAAGAAAAGAGTACTTCCCCGTTTTACCTTGCTCTTCTTGATATTCAGATAACCCGTCGTTCCCCGTGCCGCGGTCCTGCCTTTTAATGCATTAAATGGCCGACTTTCTACGGTCTTGTGACATTCCATGTTTCCATTGACGTTCCATAACCACAAGTCTACGTACTCCCCGATGCTACGCTGGCCTCGAATCATGATAGCTAGCTGCTTGTGTACGTAATCAATACTCTCGATCGTGCCGTGCTATCTTCTGGGTCGTCTACCAAGCGAGTTTGCTTGGTGAGGATCATTGACCCTTTTCGTAGAAAATGCAACCAACAATGAATGTCTGCACTGGTTGACTGGCTATCTTATCAGCATACGTAGCTCGTTTCTAATAATATGAGGTTCAGAAAGGGATCATAATGCTCTGTAAAGACACCGCCTCTTTGGTAGAAAATACCGGGTTGATGAATTCATTGCATGTCGTTCTGCCGCGCGCTTGCATACGTGCCCTGACCATGCTTGACCATGCCCTGCTATCGCAACATTTTCTCCCCTGGCTATGCTTTGCCGCGCCTTCTTCCCGCGTCTGGAGGTCCATTGTTCGAGAAGCTCGCCTCGCCCTCTACCGTCACACGGACAGGGTCACCATACCAGAACGCGTCTTTTTCACGACTCGAAAAGGGAACACGGACGAACATCTTGGTGCTAATGTAAAATGAGGATGGGGGTCACAGTCGGGACCGTGTTCCTTGCAGATGTACCATGTTCCCCGTACGTTACTGCTACTATCCCATGTCAAAATGTACAATCCCACTGCAGTAGGGCGGGCTGGGGACCGTTGTACCTCGATAGGTATCTGAATCGTACGGTACGGGAGATGTACAATATGCCGTGTCGTCAGAACTCACCGATGACAATCGGTTCGCGAAATGAAATTGAACGGAATTTGCCTTCCACAGTTAGCCTACATCTGGTAACGAGCTCGGGGGAAAGGTTAGGTTACGGTTACTGCAGATAGGTGCAACAGGACTGTACATTTCTCCTTCGAGCTCTTTTCCTCGCCCATCTCCGCAATCCTTACGCCGAAAATGTTTGCGACCTTCTAACGAAGTCACCCCTCCCCTCCCCTTCCTCATTTCGCCCTGCTTTACCAAGTTAGATCGGTTCGAGGTGCTTTCACCCGATTCCGTTCCATTGCAGAATGTGAGGTAGGTATACTATACATACCTCATACGTCTACTATAGGTCCTGAAGATGACGCTTATAATAGCCTACATAGGTATTATAACATAAGACTATCTACTACATGCTGAGGTCATGCTCGTTCGTGGCCATGACCTTGTTCCGTGACCATGTCCCAATGCTTACCCCCTCCTATCACACCCTTGCCCGCCAAAATGCCGTGCTGCGCATGGCGCATCTACATAAGTACGTACATAGCGTAGTCCCATCTACCGTCGCAGCGTGTAGCGGATAATAAAGGGGATCTTTGTGCGAGTCTGCGAGTGCGAGCAAGGGATAAGCTCGATTGCTTGTGGTTTGTGCGACTGCACATCTCAGGGATGCGACAGAGGCGAACCGTGGAGCTGGGGCGCCACCACTCCGTCAGAGGTCGTCCCTCGCGCCCTTGTCTGACGGGCTTGCCAGGGAGTTTAAGGTGTGGTATGTATGCCCTTGAGGGGGGAGGAGATTTTGGGGTTCTGTGCATGGGCAGGGAAGCGAAGCACGCACTTGCACAGGGGAGCCCAAGCAAGCTTGCCTTGTCAGGTTTGGGGGGTTGAGCAGGCATGTTCCCGTTGTGGGGGAACGTCGAATCGAGTCTGGCATACCTCGCATCGTGAAGAATAGTAGCAATAATACTACATAAGATAGGACCGACGGACTACTTGTTAATACCGACGCGTCTAATCCAGCTAATTTGACGTAGGCAAGCTTTAACAAAAGGCCATGATTTCATCACGCTTAAATCAACCGGATTAGCTGAAGCAACCAAGCTTTTAGCTGTCAAGGGAAGATCAATCTCGCCAAGAACTCATGCACGGGTCTCGAATACCTCGTCTCGACTAACCTAGAAACACTCGCATATGCAGAGGGCGGGCTCAAAATTAGCCATGAGATACATGAAGTGATCAGCGAAAACCGGTCAAGAAACATCATGATACATATCCGCACATCAGACCCAAAAACGTGCGTCGTTATCGGGTGAGAACCAGAGAGCCTCACTGCTCCCTCACGCGGGATGCAGAAATAGAAGGAATGGCTGAAACATCCCCGGCATCTCAACGGCTGATCCGAGTCGACAGAGATGACTAATTCGAAACAGGCACGTACATTAGGGTGTTTTCGAAAAGTCCTCGCCCATCACGCATTGCACATTTCGTATGGAAATGCCAATCAAGTTCTCGGCGATTGACTTCGATAAATGGTTTGGGACCGGAGAGATGCTCAAACCGGACAGACTAGATTCTTGCGGCAAAGGGGTAAAATAAAATTCAAGCTCTAAAGAAATCGTCCCAGAAAAATCCCAAAAGCTACCATACACATGCGTAACGCGTAACTATGTAATTAGACGGAGAGCTATACCAGAAAGGAAAGATCTTCACCAGCCCCTGAGATACGCGTGAAGCCGGCGGTTCTCGTCTCGCGTTGTTTTCCGCCGAGTTATCTGCTGCGAACTGCGAACTTCGCAAGGTAGGATCCAAATTGCAAGTCTACGCGCTGACGCCGCATGGTATGATCTTTTTGCGATAGCAGTTTGACCCCTCTCTAGTTTTAGGTAGGTGGTGGCGTCCATTCGGCCACGCCGTGCACATTACACTTGGGACGCCTCGTGATGCAGTTGTAGATTTCCCCTTTTTCCCCAATCTCAGATGCTAATAATGTTCGGTGTAAGGGACGAAAATTTGGCCTCTCTGCATACTGCATATTCATGATCATATCTTTAGCCAGATCTAGAGCATATAGCCGCTTTCTGAATCTTGCATGCCTCGACTAATTTTAGCCCCTCCGCGAAATGTGATGCGCTCCGCATTGTCATCCGCAGGTAGACTTGTAGGCTTCGCGGTTACTGACTGAATGTGATACTCGTCGGTTCGTGTTGATGTAATTTCATGCTGTTATGGCTTGCATATGTGCATCTAATATGCTATATTGGGAATCAGGAATGCTAAGGTGTTTGCTATGTTCTCTTTCGAGAGGATTAAGGAATGGGCGTCCAGTTGAGATTATCATGAGAACTGGAGGCTTCAATCCAGTATTGATGGATGCTGTTATGTTGATATGTTGCTGAGACTCGCTGTGTGTGCGTAAGTGTATGTTTTACAACCCCTTTCCTTGGGTACAAAGACAAAGCGAACAATGTTGAATGTTGTCAGTCAGTAATGTAATTAAGTCGGTAGATGTAATAACTCAGTGAAAGACCCGGACTAAGAGGATTCAATTACTACTTGTGAACGATCATCTATCTCTACCCATTGACTCATAACTTGCTATACCTTAGAGAGGACAGAAATACTACGATTCCTTAAGTTGTAAGGTAAACGAGATTATCTAGAATATGTCAACTTGCGAGAGAACTCGACATTCGAGTCGTTTAGCCTTCAGCTATAAACTAGAAAACGATTAGAAACTTCGAATATTTGTTACTTGAAAATGCCTGCCGGTTTTTCTCGTAGCAAGATGTTGATCCTGATAAACCTAACCTGTCAGAAATGCTTAATGGAACTCTGGCCATGCTTACCTTGAAGTATACATCTGATGGCTGAGGGGAGATAGTCCTGGTTACCTCAGATGAGTTGATTCGAAGAATTCAAATGTCCGAAACCATTCTCGTTAAGAAAACGATATGAGCTGGCCGACTCGAAGGAGAATACCTCGATTGTTGCCACTTCTGGAGAGCAGGAAAGTTGAATTACCGGAGTTCTTGATAGTCTTACGAATATAGTTTCAATATCTTAGGGGTGCGTGCCTAAGTAGGGAGATAATTCCATGCACGATCGCTGTTCAAGACTTAGAGAAACCCGAGGATCAACAGATAATGCGTAGATTATTGGAGTTTTGTGGCGATATAATATTGGGAATCTGCATCACTAACATCTAGCCAGTCTGATCATGAATAGCCAATTTTCTTTTAAATACCTTGACTCCTTCCATGTGGTCTTGTTAAGTTGAAGTATATAACATTCAAGCGTCACTTTAAGGGAGATATCAACCGACGGACTGAGCTCTTAAACGCCAACATTAGTAGAACAAAGCAACGTAGAAGCATGAATTTCACTGCGTGAGGAGCTATTAAACCAAGGTGAATACAAGAGACTCCGAGCATACATTCATAAAGATACTACAGCAGTGGGTCGTCCACAGTCACCGTCGAGACCCGCCGTAACTGTGTATACTCGTCTCTGTGGCCTGCTAGAGACAGCTATTATAACAAAATTACCTACTTATGTCAGATGTAAATGAGGAGGGCTGAAAGGATACGGTTTGCTTCAGCTTGAGTAAGACGTTTAATTTGGTCTTGTGATATAGGGCAATCTAGTATGAGCTTCCCCGTGGTGACGTTTCTTAGCGGGAGAAGAACGGCGGCAATCAGATCTGGTTGTAGATTTTGATGACTCGGCTGATCTTCTTGCTCTTCTAGATCTTCTTGGTCTCTAACGTCTTCTTGGTTTCTAAAATCTCGATGGTATTGATGTTGAACTTCTTGTAGACTGTTGAAGGTCATCATTGTGTTCTAATGGCACTGTGTTCCGAATTCGTTCGAATTCTGTACCGAGCGTGTTGAACGCAGCGCTGATTCTGTTATAATCGGGTAGAATAGCCATCCGCAGCTTGTTGGATTCGGGGCTGGGTGCGTTAGTTTGGATTTGAGCTAAGACAATACTCCGTATTGACGATCATGTAATTGTGCGTGCCCAGCGTGATGCCGGCCTTCTCCGCGACGGCGAAGTAGTTGCCTGTTATAGTGCCGCCGGTGCGCTTTTGCGTCTACTAGTATCACCGCGTCTACGTTAGCAGTGCTTTGTGTCTCTACTACCTTGCAAGAGAGAGATCCTCTCTGAACTTAGAAGCGCCTCTCCTTCTACTGTGAAGGTAGATATGTAAGTAGATAGGTAAGTAGATATGTAGGTAGATAGATAGGTAGATATACGAGTAGATAAACAGGTAGATAATCAAGTAGATAAACAGGTAGGTAAGTGAGTAGATAAGTAGGTAGGTAGGTAGATAAGTAGGTCGGTAGGTAGATATCAAGGACAAGAGATGAGGTGGTTCACGACAGACTAGTACTGCTAGAAGGTTATGGTGCCCTCGGTGCCAGCTGGGTTGGTTGGTCCGCGTGCCAGCGTAGATATCGTAGATACCTCCGTCGGTTCCTTCTGCGCATTTGAGGCCGGTTGTAGGTGCCGAAGCTTTCGACCACGTAATTCTCGACGAGAGGCTTCTGGGTCTAGTCGTGGACGGCCAGATACCATGGTCGAAATTAGCATCAGCTTCTTAACGGGATGCTAGCTGGTCCGTAAATAGCTCCCAGGAGAATGGTGAACGTTCTAGGGGAAAACATTACTACCCGGGGCGACCTCGTCATGGACTCAAGGGGTGACCTACACTGTTGCCGCTGGGTTAATATGATCCGGGGTACTCTATTACCCTCTTTCGCGTGTTAGTTACTCAGTCAGCGCCTAAAAGCCCGCCCTGACGATGGAAGCGACACGGACAAGAGCCTTACTTCGGGCCACCGGAATTCCATCCCTTGCCTCCGATAAAATTTCCACTGCCTCCCCCCTACAGACACTTGAGGTCACCATTCGTTCATTAATCGACGTAGACTCTCTCGGTGTTCGGGCCCGTAGATACCTGAAAGGACTACAACATCAACCGAGATGTCGATCCCTATTTTCCGAGGCGCTTGGGAAGGGTAGGACCGGTGTGAAGGGGATACGCATACCCTATGGTTATGCTATATTGCCCACCCGCCTCGTTGGTATCCGTAACCCATGAACCAAGAATTGTCTACCACAAGTAGTAGTAGTAGCTATTATGGGTGCTGGTGGTGTTAGGGGTAGACTGGCACCTGTCGAGTTCGAGTTCGGTGGCGTGAAGTAGCGAAGCAGTCACCATGCCTGCGGCAGAGGCGCACGCAACAAGTAAGGAGGTGAATGAGACTATAGTGGAATGTAAAACGTGTATTGCTCTCTTGTCCTATGTATCTAATCCGTGACGTTTACCTCCTTTTTGTATCCCATATCTTCAAACTAGAAACCCCCATGAAAGGTAAGCATTTCGCTAACTTCTGGAGTCTTTGCTTGTGACGAGTGATCGTTTCAGGACATTACAGACTGCGGTTCGGGTAAGTACGTCAGCCGACTTGGCTAGATGGGAGAGTCGGGATATTTGGCAACGAGGGACGTTCGGTTGGATAGGTCGGTCGAGGAAGTCGGTCGAGGAGCTAGGCGGCATCGCGTTCACATTACTCAACTGTCCCAAATAGAGATACACCTTGAGTTTGCCCTATTTCGCTTTTGGAGGTGTGAATGTGTTGTAGATACGAACGAACAAGGGAAGCGGGCGAGCTGGCATCCTTTAAATTCTTACTTCGCAGAGAGCTCTTTCACCTTGAGGAAGAATGCTTCCATATTGGAACAATGCCAGCTATTATAGAGCTGTAGTTCAAGAACCTCTAACGTTTGCAATCTTTTGGCCGTCCGAAGCTTCTCTAGATTCCCTTGTCGAGGACAAGTATCGTACATTGCGTAGTCATTTCAAATGTATGTAAAAAACATCAATCAAAATACTAATGCTAAAGGTAACGGACGTGCTGTGCCTTACATACCCTAATTAAAAGGATCAGTACGGCCGTAAACAGAAAGATACCGGAACGCAATTTGACCAGCACCCCGGAGGCCAAGGCTCGCCAAGTCTCCAGATTCCGCGCCTCACACGTGGTAGACCGGGGATTGTTATTGCCCTCAGCCGCCATCGACATCATTTCAAGCCATCTACATCTCACATGGCTTCTACGTTCTTCAAAACGCCGAGAATAATGTCGGCTCTCGCAGACAAATAAGAGCCGAATTCCTTGTTACAGTCCTAGTCCCTAGGTATCCATTCCACGCCACTGATGACATTTGGCACGACGAGACGGGTACGACGTCAAAGCTAACGATGACAAGGAATATTTGGACCCCTATGCGGAATTCATTATCTTGCTCGCCATCGGGATATATTCGAATTATACCATGGTGGTTCCATACATAGACCATTGAAGTTGGAAACGTGGGTGTTGGCAAGTCCGTTTGCATCCTCCGGCTTGCGGCACTCGGGGATAATGCACGCCTGCGGTTCAGCGTGGCGAAGCTTCCGACCTGACATGCGATCTGCCGAGACCCTCCAATCAAGACCTCCCAGTACCTAGATCTGACAAGTAGCAGACCGATGAGTGCCGACCGATCGATACTAGTAGCCCTATGGAGCATTGGCATTGGCATGGAGATGGAAGATGTTCATCAAGAGGCTGATGTGGCAAAGCTTGGTATTGACCGTACGCCGAGATTGGGATTGCGCTCTCAACCTATTGATAATTGGCATATAAGATCCCGTTATATCCGAACTTGCTCGCGGAGAAGAGATTACGCGTGATGTAGTCTCCAAATGGTAGCTTGCAGATATAATCTGGCTCGCGATCTTCTACAACTTCCGACCTCCGACCTGCCAGAATTATCAAGCCCTATGTCTCCCCTACCGCTCCCGGTGAGCGGATATGGACTATGCGAAATTGGTTCGGGGCCCTCCCGCTCGAAAGTCCTGCAGATGGAGTGATTGCGATAGTTCCCTCCCGCGTCTTGGCCCGCGATCCGAGCCCCGATGTTGTACGGGATGCTGCATGCTGCATGGGACGGTGCGTCTTTAGGTCCGGTAACCGGGAAAAGCAAAACATCCAGGCATCAAGATCCTTTGGGCTGCCTTCCTGGGCCTCAAATATGATATCCAGCAATAGTTCGCGAAGTGGAGGATTTTGAATGATTCGACAAGCGCTAGGCGTACGGTATGTGTTCTTTGCGAAGGAGAATCGTCAATACACGAGTGCCTGACCGATTCGCACTTCTTCGATCGTCTGCGCAGAAGCCGCCGTGCCAAGAAGCTGACAGCCGATAAGCGAGGCCTCGTTGCAACATGTCTTGCAGCATCGCTCGTATAGCGTGTTGAAGCGATACGTTCCATGCTTCATTGACTCGTGTAGTCGGAGCCGAGAATCGAATTATACCCAACTTGCAGATGTACGTACGGCGCTCCCGCCTAGGTGAAGCCGGAGGATTATCGTTGTTACTTCGTGGGCTCACCTCAGCCTACGTAGCTCACTGTCAGACGACGGAACATCTTAAAGCGACGACTCGTGGCTATCATAATTCCAGCGGGGGCACAGCAAACCTGCGAATTTCGCAGATTACTTAACGATGCCCGAACGCATCTGATACTTCCGATCCTTCCCTAGTCAAGTTTTTGTGGCTCTCCTGACTTGGATTTCGACTCGTTAGCTTTTACGACGCTTGGGAGTAAGATTAAGAGATGCCGTATATCTTGAGTGTATAAAAAAAAAGGAATCGAAAGGCTATGGGACACACACTAAGCCCTGGCATCATGTAACTGCCATTAAAGAAGCCTTCAAGATGTGACCCTGAAGTACCAGAGTGACGTAGTCGGGCTCCAATCTCTCCGGGATATATGTAGGTCCTAGCTGGTAAAGAGGCTGAAAGTGGAAGCTATTAGACGCGACGGTCGAAGGATTCTCTTACGTCCTTTCGTCTAGGGCTCCTTGGTGGCCGTCCCATTAGGATGTTACAAACGACTAATACTTGACCGTCATCCATGGCATGGCTTTAGTTATGAGGGAGGTTTCTTTCTTACTACTACCCTACGCCCTTCTATTTTCTCTATGAATCTAAGGTAGATTGTAGATGCCGTTTTATGTGATATGGCTGATTGGTAAATGAAATTCGTAAGGATGAGCAATAAGCACGCACTGACCCCTATTGTATTGGTGTAACGATGACTTGCCTCGTAGGACTGTCTACTGCGTCCATGGTAGCTACTACTGATCGTTAACTTTTCTATTTATATGGGGGGTAAAATGCCGCAGAAACTTATCTGGGTAGCTAGGTAGCTACCTGGGTAGTATAGGACGAATTGCTTCCATCCAGGTACATCAAACTGACCTCGTGTGTCGGACCAGTATGTACGACCGAGCCGAGCCGCCTATCGACAGATTGCGCTGTACTCTACCCAGGCTGCGAGTTATGCAAATTCCTGCTAACTCAGACTGATGTCAATACCTTAAGAATGAAAATATAAAAGGTTGAGACGAAGGTAATGCATACACTCTTAGCAAGCTCACATATGTAACGCAGATGACTTCCAACTAATATAAACTCATTACTATCTTCAATATAACGTACAGAGACTGACCAAGATGGCGAAAGGCGCCTCTCCACATGTGCTTATTGTAGGTGGCGGCCTCGGCGGCCTGCTCCTCGCGCAGACCCTGCGCAAGAACAAGATATCCTTCGAGATCTTCGAGCGGGACCAGAGCGACAACATCCGGGTCCAAGGATGGGCTATCGGTCTGCATACGTAGGTACCTAAGCTATCCTATCCCAGGAAACACGGAAGGGGTATATACCAACTGCTGATATGTACCTATGAAGCATGCTCGACGAGCTCGATGCATCGATCCCAGACGACATGCCGTCGCGCGACTTCGTAAACCACTTGCTGCCACTGAAGCAACACTACGAATTTGCCTGGTATAGACATGACCGCACCACGAAGCTCGGCGTGCGCGACGACGGCAGCGGGAAATTTATCCGCGCAAACCGTGCTCGGCTGAGGAAGTGGCTGGCGACGAACATGCCGATCCAGTACGGCAAGCGTGCTGTTCGCCTCGAAGAGAGAAACGAGCGCGTCACAGTGTATTTCGAGGACGGGACCTCGGTTACGGGCGACATCCTTATTGGCGCGGAGGGCCCTTATAGTCCTAGTAAGCATATACAGTGCCTTATGTTCCACGGCGGAAAATAGGACCGCGCTATTGACTTCCTCTAAGCTAGGAAATATCTACTTGGAGGCCGAGATGTCATCCAAAAGCCGCGCCAAGGCATCATCAACGGGGAAATTACGCTGAGCGGGCGCGACATGGAAGAGCAGTTAGAGATGGGGCACTCGTGCTACCTAGTCGACGTGAGCCCGACCGACGACGCCCCTTCCTTTCTCTTCGTCGGCCTGAGCGAGGCTCTGCCCGATGGCAAGTCCGGAAAGTACTACTTCAACCTGTTCTGGCGCGACGAGGCGGCCGCCAGCAAAGACTTCTGGACGTACTCGGCGAGCCGCGAGGAGCTGTTCGAGACGGCGCTCGAGAAGACGAAGCATCTTCCGGCCAAGCTCAGGTCTATCGTGGAAAAGACGGGGCCGCAGGGTATGAAGCAGCCGCCAATACACTTCTGGACGTTGACTATGGATCCTGAGCAACTGCCTAAGGGGCGGATCACGCTGCTTGGCGATGCTGCACATTGCATGCCTTCGTGTGAGTTACCTCCTAATAACCAGCAAGAAAACTTTTCGAGAGTAAAGGACCTAACACCGTCGAACAGTCCGCGGCGAAGGTGGATTCCACGCCCTGCTCGACGCGCTTAAGCTTGGAAAGGCTTTGGCCCAGATCAAGACGAACGATACCGAGGTAATCAAGAAGATACTCGGGGACTACCAGGATGAAATGATCGAAAGAGGATCTAAGGCGGCGGCGTGGTCGAGCATTGCGTTCGATGAGGCATGGAGTGGCGAGGGTGCTGGGCCCCCTATCGTCTGGGGTCTTCCCGTAGTAGAGCTGCCTGAGGAGAAGATCACCCTGTGACCTACCATGCATTGGCATACATAAAATTCAATCCTGAAATAATTTTGATTGTTTACTAGACCTAGATAGATTGGCAAATTCGGATACAGATATAATTTATGGTTAGTATTGGAATATTATGCCTTAAATTCCCCTGAATGAAAGCTCTGAGTCGATACTTTCATTCGCATTCTACGGATTGCTAACAAGTTCCCTCACAAGCTATTGTTGGCTGAACTGGCAACGGAGTGAGTTCCTCCTTTAGGCCCCACGAACACTAAAGCGATCAAAGTTAGCAACCAGCCTCTCACGAGATTTCCCTAACCATGCTGTGCGGCAGGAATGTAAGAGATCCCAAGTGGTTCTGAGAATACGATAGACGACACTCACCACACCGCTCCCACCACAAGTCCCTCTCATATTATCGCCGACCTCAAAATGCTGCGTCGCGACCAAGACCTTCGAATACGCCTTGCCGTCCCCGTCCTCGCTCGTGAGCGTAAGAGTCAACCGAACATCCAACTTCTCCGTCGGCGCGTACGCGCCGGGGTCCGACTCCAGGATCTCCACGGTCCACTTCGACGACGAAGCCTCAGCCGTAGGAGTGGTAGTGCACTCGTGCACGGCGCCATACGGCTGCGCGTCGGCCCACGCCCATTCCACGGTGCAGTTCGCGGAGCTCGGGGCAAACGACGGTGACGACGCCCCGGGCTCGGCGGGGATCGCGCTCGGGTTCGTGACGTTGACGAGGATGCGGGCGAGGGGGCTGCTGCCGGGACGGCCGGACGGGGAGAATGTGGATAGTTTAGTTACTTGCCACGGCGTTGGGGGTTCTAACTCCCCGTCGGATTGTTGATGTATCGCAGCTGCATCAGCGAGGACGAACAAGCTCGTAAGAGCGACAGCGAGCTTGGATAATCTCATATTGATCGAGCGTTACGTTTCCTGATCTCATTTGTTGGGGCATGAGGTGGTCGCCCCGAGAAATAAAGAGCATTACATACTTAGGTATATAGCTTCATAGCCCGCAGTGCTCCTCGCCTCAAAGCTGCAGCATCGTTTGCTACCATCACGTAACGTTAGCCCATTACGTAGCACCGAATGGTCTAGGCCAGGCCAGTCCCGAAAATCAGTCTACGTTCGAATGCTGTATTGCGGAGCGGTCGTGGAACCGGCTAAATGCGAGGTGATCGAATCATCGTGTACACAAAAAGCCACTAGAGCATGTGAGCTGAATACGAAGCTGTTACAAGTAATATAATATATTTTTAGATGCGATGCGTATGATGCTGCTTGATATTCTGGTACTATGCGCTTCTAGCCTCGGACAAGGCGTTATATATGTGGCAGCCATATTTTCATGTCCTATGTGTCAGGTGGCGACGGGTTGATTGCTTAAGATGCTGGTGTCTCTTTTACCCGTCTACTTGAGCGAAATCAGCTTACTAGTGAAGGTCTGGGCTGTGTGATCTGTTATAAAAACGGAAAGAAATTGCGACGTGCATTCGTTCATCATCTCCTCATCATCTCCCGGGACCGCCAGAAGGTGGCATTCGACTGGGCTCATCAGGCCACGCACGGAACATATCGCGGAGCTTGTCCAACGGCGCCGTCATGAGTCCTGCTGCTGTTTCGAACGGCGGCTTGTTGGGAGCGCTCGGGTGGCTGCGTGTAGGCGTGAACGCCTTCGTCATCTCGAACTGCTGAGCCAAGTCTTTCGATCTTGCCGGCAGCAAAGCTTCTTCTAACTTAACGAGGTCGTGTTCCTCCTCTTCCTTGATATGCACCTTCAGATCCTCCATGAGTGTTACTAGCGTTGGGATGAAGTCCTCGTCCCCGGGGTTCAGGTTCTGGAATTTGTAGAGCTGGTCTTTGGTCTGATTGAATGATACCTCGTTAATAAGTCGTCATCTTGATTCGAATAGGGAAAGGAATGCATATAATACGTACTATCTGGTGTTCTGCACGGTCGTGGTCGGCCATCGCTTTGCCGTTGTTAACGCCCGTCTCGATTGCAGGATACACGACCAGCTCTTCGGCAATGGCATGTCGCGTAAGCTCCCACACAAATGCGTTCTGGTATCGACGCTGGAGATCGGGTTCAGTTGAATTCACGATTTTTTTGTAATATCTTTCGATCTCCCGGTGGTCCTGGCAGATTATAGACGAGATACTATCGGCTTGAGTGAGCGACTGAGTTGGATCCCCCGAGGAGCGAGTATCTCTGGTGGACCTGCTACTAGAGGATAGTCTACATAAGCCATTCGACATAATTTGATGCGAATACGGGCGCCTCGAAGGCATGTGAGTAGCCGACACAGATACTGGCCGGGCTCTGGCGCCTAGTAGTCGTGCTGGTTGCAACGATCGTCGTAGCATCTTGATGATATAGGACCTAGCTGTTAAATTGCTGTGCTTTCAATCCTAGTACCTGAGAATGGATTATGAACGACGATGGAAAGCATAGAAACTCGGGAGACTGTAGTTAATATCCATTGTCGCTGTACCCATTGTCGCGTCAATGATCTCTGGCGATGACAACTATACGGGCCGTCATCGATACGTATCTGATTGTTCTAATTCCGTTTTCTTTCAACATAATGACGAACAGCATAGTCAACTGACCGCAATCTCGAAGCTCGCCATATCTAGAGGAACCTAGAATCACTTAGTAGGGGTTCGATGACTCTCTCATGTTCGTTCGAGCTGAGATCGTAACTTTATTGGGCGGGCGGTAACGCGGGGGAGCTCAGGTACGATCTAGAAGAACAAGGCGCGTTACTCATCAGATCTATGCAATTATAAGACATCCGATATCTAATTGAAAGTATTATGTAACTATTAGAGAATAGATGACTGTTCGGGTTATATGCAAATTTCTTATTTACGGTTTTTCTTATATCCAAAATATCGAAAATAATTACAGAGAAATTTCCAAGGAAAATCAAGAGATAAAAAGGAAACAGACCCCTTTATTTATATCCCATTCATCACCATCATCAATCATCCTACCGCCAAGTGCCCGCGATAGCAGTCCCTGCAGTAGAGCACGCCGAGACCGTCGGGACGGTGTACGAGCGGTTGGGATCGCTCTCCCAGGTAACGGCGCCCGAGCTCTCGACCTTGACGAACTTGTACTGGAAGGTGGTTCCCGGCGCCAGCTTGAGCGTGTACGTCCACAGCGGGTTGGCGGCGGTGTACTGCGCCGCGGACAGCGCGGGCGCCTTGCTCACGTCCCAGCTTCCGAGCTCCGAGATCGAGCCTACTAGCTTAACGGTCTGCCCGTACGTCGTGACGACGTTCTGGTTGAAGGTCAGCGCGACAGTGCTCGCGGTAGCGGTCCCCGTGCATGCGGCGGCACTGGTGGTGGTTGCTGTAGATATCTTACTGGTGGTGGTCGGTGTCGAACCCCCGCTGCCGCTGTCGACGATGGCGATGTCCGCGCAGGACAAATACACCTGGGGCGTTTGGAATGAGTTCCACTTGAATCCCAACAGGGTATGGTTCGACACGAAGTCGGGGATGCGGATCTTCTTGGTGACGGTGTACCCGCCGGAGATGGTGGTGAAGCAGCTGTTCAGCGCCGAGTTGTCGACGCCCTGGCACTTGGTCCCGGAGTTGAAGCCTTCGCACGTGAACCAGTCGTTCCGGTAGCAACTCTGGTCCGAGGTGCAGTCGGCGTTGTACCCGCAGTCCTGGCCGTCCACGTCGGTGCACGGGAGCAGGCCTGCCTCGAAGCAGTCTTCGGCAGCCTGCTTCTCCGCGTCCGTGGGAAGGTAGGTAGGGTCCAGAAACTTGTCGACTAGCTCTTGATCCTCGCAAACGCGGTACGAAAACACTGCGGTTTCCAGAATTAGCCATCGCTTCTTTTAAAGAATTGAGTAGTAGTACTGGTGAGTTCTTACTTCCGCCGTGGTCTCCGTTGTGATCAACGCACCACTGGACGTCGATTACCTGGCCCGGAGAGTACGTGGCTACGATATCGGTACCCCAGTCCGACCCAGGTTGATTGTAGTCAACGCTCACTCGTGCATTGTAGCCGCAAGGGCCGCTGCGGCCAACCTGAGCTGTATCCAAGTCGGGCCATGCCGTCACCGGCTCGAGAATAGTGCATTCCGGGCAAGTGTCTATGCCAGACTAGATGGTTCAGAGCTACGAGTTAGCTTCTTGAGATCGGAACAAGCCCACGCTGTGTGTGTAAGTGACACATACCTCAGCTCCAAGACGAGTACGGCTTGAAGGGATAGTCAGATACCCGTGCCCGCGCACGAGAGTGATGAGGCCGGAGCTGGCTAACGCGGTAACTGCCTTCATCATGAAGAATTGACTGGACGGATGCAAAGACTCAGGAGAATGATTTGACCTTAGAGGTAGGCGCTGATGATGAGGATGCAGCTGTATTTCTCATTTGACTCTGAAGCTGGACGAGCTGCCCGCTATATACCCTTCAACAAGGCCCCTACGCCGGCATCATCACGGCGAATGTCCAAGAAGGCCCGAAAAAGTTGGATGGAGATGATGCAGACGACGACGACGATCTTGTTTGCCGACACCGCCTCCTACGTGTATACCGCCGAGTCTATCACGAGCACTCCTATTCCACTGCGACGCTGCGATAGCTAACTCGGAGAAAGTCCTGGTGGAGAGCTGGAGCTTATAACCACTATTAAGCCGCATAGCTCCGGGCGTTCGTCGGTAGCTCTGGAAGCGCGCGCGCACATGGGAAGAAAAAAAAAGACGACCCCAGATTCGTAGCCCGTCCATGACACGCATGGGATGGTGTGGCCTGGAGGCTGGCCTAGACTTGGATGGCACGCGATGCGGGACTGGCAGGCAACCCCGGGGGGTAATCCCGGGGAGCGGAGAACCACCCCTGAATCTGGAATCTGGCTCGTAGGGCGAAGGCGGGGACTCCACAACCTGGGGGAGAGAAAGAAAGATCGTGGGGCTCAAGAAGCTCTCCCGCCAAGATCTCCCCATCTCCGCTTCGTTAGACCCTGCACGGTCGAGATCCGTACCGAGATACCGCCGGATGAAACACTCTCTTGTCTCCTTTGAGGGCTGGCTCGAATATTCTCCTTGCTACAACGAGTTACCTCGGGAGCATTTCCATGCGTGGTTGGCAACGTGGTCCCACTGCGCCGAGACCCGGGTCGAATCACCGTCTCCCAACTCCGCCGCCACACTCCGCTTCTTACCTTGGAATATCATCGTGGGATCATTTTACTTGGTGATGTCTTCGTCATGTCAAAAAGTAATGGGCCGACTACGATTCTGATCGCATGTATGTAAAATCATGATAGGAGCACGTGGGAATTTACAGCAACATGTCAAGAGAATAGGAAGTCAAGTAATTCTGGGAGGCAAGTAATATTAACAGACTTGTAAAGGGCCTTTTCGTAAGCCATACATCATGCATTTTCGCCGTAGTCACGTTGCCCATTGCCATTTTTCCTTTCCTCCCCATTAGGTCAATCTCTTCCCCCTTTCCCCGTTTTTTCCATCGTAAATCATTAATTCATGCAATCAGAGTGTGTCGCACGAGGCAAAGAAAAGAGGTTGTGGGTTGTGGGGTATCAAGCTCAAACGACTTGGGCGAGAAATGTAAGAAAAGAAAAGAACAGCTCATCAAGTCTCCCTCCGTACGTCCATTCCCTTCTGCTCTGCAAGTAAATCCTAAGCACGCGTCGTAAGAAGTTCCTCATTCGCAGACTTCGGACCCTGGCTACGTACTCATTTGCACACGTCTACATCCCACTGGACGTTTTCGCGCACTCGTGAGCAATAGTACGGAGCACTTCAGAGACCCCGCCGACGGTACTCTCGCTCTCGCTCTAACACCCACTGGCTAGGCGTCCAGTTGGTGTTTCTGCGCATTCGCTTCCTCAAGGATCGCATCTCCCCGCGAACAGTATCGAGCTTCTCCTCATCTTCGGCGGGCATCCAGACTGCCTCGATGATACTCATTCTGCAGCCCTTGGGCCTAGTGACTCCCTACAGTGAATCAAAGCATCAGCATCTTACTAGTGTATATAGAACATAGGTAAAAGGAACGGAGGAAAACTTACCTTGAAAACGAAACCGGCATCGGCCTGCTCGAACAGCTGCACGAACTCGCGCTCCTCGCGCTCCTGGGCGTTGAGCAGTGTCATCATGACGAGGTCCATGCTGCGCATCAGTCGCTCATCCCACGGATTCTCCTCGCCGGGGCCTCTGAGGCACAAGTCGTTGATGATAATACGCGCGCCGGGCTTCAGTGCCGGGACCAGGTTCTTGAGCAACTGGACTGCGTAAGGCCGCGAGTAGTTGTGCATGATCCAACGGAAGAAGTAAACGTCGGCGTCCTTGACGACCTGCTCCGTGAAGAAGTCGTGCGCCTGGAACGTGATGCGCTCGGCCACCTGCATATCCTCGCAGACGGGGTTGGGAGCACTGGCGACCGTGGCCGGCAGGTCCTGAACGATGAAGCGCATGTTGCGGTACTTCCGCGCCAGGTGCACGCTCGCGAAGCCGTGACTGCCGCCCATGTCGACGAGCGTGCCGCCGAAGAGGTTGTTGTCCGAGAGGTCGCAGCCGTCCGTCAGGTACGACAGCTCGTAGCCCTCTCCGCCAGTGAGGCTGGACATGGCTTTCGCCATGCGCTGGGCGCGCTCGGGCTCCTTGCCGAGCGTCACGAACATAGGCTCCTTGCCGACGGTGTCGAAGGCGTAGTTGAAGCCCGTGTGGTCGAGGCTGGTCGCCTCCGGGTGTTCCTTAAGGGCGTTGATGACGTGCGCCGAGCCTGGGTATACCTCTTCGGTATTAAACCCTACCCAAGCCTGGAGAGCATCGTCGGAGGCAAGAAGTCTGGAGGCGGCCGTGTGCGCGATGACGCCTTGGGTGGGCTCCTGGAAGAGACGGTTTGCCATAGCATGGCGAAGAAGGCGTGTGAGGTTCGTGGCGTCCAAGGAGGTCTTAGCTTGGAGCTGCTCAAAAGTAATAGTTCCGTTGAAGGGGACCAAGTTTGCTGCGATACTTCATTAGCAAATTTGTCGGTATCGTGTATATAAATATCTAAATAAATCAAACTTACCGATTCCATAATGGTTGATCAGTTGCAGGCTCTGGGTGTTCATGAACTATTTTGGCAGTTAGCACGACTCTAGAAAGTTACGATATGAAGCAATAAGAGCAAAATAGAAGGAGGGAAAGGGGAAAGGGAGAGAGGAATATGAGAGAATATATCACTTACATCCCAAGCCATCCATCGGACAGATTCCTTGGGGCCGACCATGAGGTCGTGCAGCTCGCGAGTAGCTTGAATGATCTCGCGACGGGTGGTGGAGATGTCGTCATGAATGTTGGGAAAGTCTCCGGCCGCGTCCTCATCGAAGCTGGGCGTCTGAAGACCCTTCTGGCGGAAGTACACGTCGATCTTCTCGGTCTCAGCGCTGATCTTCTGAGCAAGCGCAACGATCTTAGAAGGAGGAGGCACGTCCTGAAGGGGGCCAGTCGCCTTTTTGGCGGGCATCTTAAAAGGCACGAAGGAAGACATATTTGCAGTATCTGCTTCAGAGATGGAATATTGCTGGGGGTAATGTTTCTTCTCCAGTGAGGTGGTTTGCGGTGGTTCTGGAGTAGGTTTGAGACTTGTTTTTCTGCAGTCTGAATTTGTAGAGGTAGGAGTGGGTGACGCGTGGAGCCAGGTAGCCAATCTAAGCCTAACCATCTTGTCGCCCACGACGATGGCCCCGTATTTATATTAGACCTTGTCGTCGACCAACTGTGGTTTCGAGCGAGGGGTAAGCGAGGGGTAACCAAACAAGCCGCCAACGTGATAATTGTTTGACAATATGAAAGATAGCTAGACAATGACAAAGATGCGAGAGTGGAAACAATAACTATCAAAAATTTAAGGGGGAAAGCAAGCAAGTTATAGACAAAGGCAACCAATCAATGCTCCCCAACTCAAGATACAAAAGGGGACGGTATGTGTTACTTGCTAGACTGCAATTATTGGTCACATAGGTAGGATGAAGTATGAATCCTCAGACGATTAAAGACTTGGTGCTCATCATAAACGAGAGTGTCGTGGACGTGGTGTAAGCAAGCCCCAAAGCTTCGATCTCGTTAAAGGAAAAGATTCTGGACCATTTATCTGTATCACTGCTGCAATATCCTAATAACGTGATGCGTATGATATCGTGAAGACGGGATGAATGAAATTGATCCGAATAGATTTCATCCCTTAGCTAACAAGAAGAGACAAAGACACCCGTAGCTCTGCTGAGCTTGGAGTCTTATATGCTTCAAGTAGCTTGTTACTCCTATTATTCTCTTAGTCACTGCCAGAACCTTCTCTTCGTATCTTAGTATATTTTGCAACACCAGCTAGAAACGAGTGTCACATACTTATAATGTCGCCTTTGCCTTGTCTGAGAAGGAAGTTTACAGGCTCCGTTCGACTCGCAGGCCAGTGTAGGCTCTATGGTTCGGGTCCGAGGTTTGATGAATGATGTGATACCTTCCTGAACCAGGAAGACAGCTGATCTAGAAGAGATAGGGACTCGACGTCTCGAGGACAATAGTAACAATTAAAATAAAACAACATCAGGGATCTTCCGGACCAGAGGACTGGGTTGACAGCTCCCGAGGACTTGGTCTTGGGTTTAGGAGGCGTTCGCTTGTGGTGTGTGACACCGCAGAGCATGCGAAAAAAATATAGCGTATGGATTCTTGTTCTTTTCTCGGTACGAGCAGCCGACCGAGGACGACGAGAAAGAGCCGTGTGCGCGTGTATGATCTGGGTGGTGGTAAGGGATTGGAGGGTTCGATCCAACGAGATGGAGACGCGAGAGACACGCAGGTCAGGTCCCCCTAGAGAGCGATTTGACTTTTTCCTACAAGTTGTATGACCCGACGTGTCTTAGGCCCCATTGTGGCTCCCTATCTCTCTCCTATGCCCTTTCCGGTTTCCCAACGGCTAGGAATAGACGGCATCCCGACACCGTGGGAAAAGCCTGGAGGAAAAGACGGAGCTCCCTAAATGTGGACTTTTCGTTATGTGGCTGATTTGGCTGGCCTGCCTGCTGTGTGCGGTGTTCGGCCGTCGTGCGGATAATGCTGTGGGTGGCTTACCTGCGGCTATCCTTTTCTTGCCCGGGTGTCTGCACCGTAGTAGACTGTAACCCCCTGTGCGCATGTGCGTATGCGTGTTTATAGTCCTCTGCGGTGCCCCCTCTCTCAGAATATCTTACCATTGACGGCGAGTCTTGCGTGTTCTCATGTTTGAGCTCAGGTATCGATCAGCACGTAACGGTATAACATCCACAAAACGCTTTCCGGAGCTTCTACGGACGAATAAGATTCATTATGGACCCTGTAAGAGCCATACGACATCGACGTCTCCTGCTGAAGTATGACTAGTACCTGCCGTTGTTTGCTGTACGTGGCATCTCCAAATTCGTAATGTACATTACGACTGGATCTCGCTGGTCGTGATGGAAGAACTGCATATTCCCCTGGTTCCATCACAATGGTATTCGGCGTGAATACTGCATACATGAGTTCCACGACTGCTGGAGAAACCTTTGGCGTGTGTTGCTTAGTTGGTGATCGTAACGGTCATCGGTATAAAATCATTGGCCAGTGGCGTCATCTCCCTGGAAGCCGGCGCCGATGGCCTGCATTGAGAATCTTCACCAGGTTGTAGGGATTTGGGGTTGAATGGATACCTGCCAGTCTGTCGGATTGATATCGTCTGGGGTATCTCGTTCGGGGAGTTGAGGAGGTAAGCTTGAAGGATCTTACAGTGACGCACTCGAGACAATAATGATTGAATCATGTGATCTAGTCTTTAGTTTCACACGCTTATATGGTTAACAAGGGAAGAAGCCGATGGGCATTTGTCTTGGTTTCATATATGTACCTGGGCATTCATCACAGTGACAAGGTCCATCGCAGTAAAGAATAGGAGCTTTCTATGCGAAACATGCCAAAACGGACTGGGAAGAAACTGGAAGGGCGCAATGGATACCTGCCTAGTGGTGACCTTGAATTGAATATTAGAATGTGTTATCTGCCCAATTGCCTGGACCCATGATCGCGATGTAGCTTGATGCGGCGACAACTATCTCTGGTCTTGCCGCCGGAAGTATCCTGTAAGGAATGGCTAGATGAACCGATAATATATGAATGAGAGACTACGGTATCATTTAAGGTGCTCGGAAGGGTTTGGGTGGGCGATGAAGATCCAGACCTTACTGCCAGTGATGTCTTCGAAGGGTCCGCCTGGGTACCTACCTCATTGCCGCGGTTTTATATGAAGCGAAGGATTATACCGTTGATAGAGTTGCATCAGTTCATGTTATTTTGGTAGGTAAATGGAGTTGCTACAGCCGGATAACTTGATATCCGGCGTGGAGCTAATAATGAAAATTGTTTGTGGCTGGGGATTTATCGGTTATAAGCATCCTAACCTTCTCCCCGCACTTTTATATAAATATAAGGAAGGCACAGTAGCAAGGTAAAGGGCTTCGAGTCGGGGGCTTGGAGTGAGAGAAGATATAGCCAAAGTAACCAGGTACTAAGGTATATGATGTGCGAGGTCAAGAAGTGTTCAGCTCAGCAGCAGTACTTTCATACGTCCCATATACCATCGGTGGAGGTAAACATGAGAATTAAATGCATATATTTCAAATAGAAACGCTAGGAAATTCGTAACACACCCGTCACATATTAGATGGGATTAGACATTATTACATGACTGGCGGTAGCGATTCGTCGTTGAAATTATGTCGCCCTTTTGATGCAAGCCACTGACAGTTGTCCTTTTTAATATAGTGTCACATTGAGGTAGATAGGTAAGTACAGCTAGTGTCAGATAGATCTACCTGTTGGGCTTGGCCACCACGAATTTGGGAGTCGCTTGCTACACAGCATATTGATAGTACTCTTCCACCAGATCCACTAAGGCACGGCTGTCAGATCCTCAAATGATAACATCAGCTAAATGAAGCGGTCGAATTGGAGTATTTAGCGACTCTTCGATCCCCTTGATATACTTGGATTTGTTCCTTCCGAATTGCATCGTTTCTGGTTTAATTAGGGGCTACGAGGAACGCGCAACCATGTTTGCTTGACTCCCTCTATTGGGTTACTATATGAGTCATTATCATGGCGGGCGTAATAGCTGCGGTTACTTGCTTGACGTGACAGCAGCCACGCCGCTGCACGGCACTCTTTTTGGGGGTAAAGCAAAAGTTCACAGTGTGTCCTCTCGGTGATTCTGGACCCGGATAGGCGAAGCCCACTTCGTCTCAGGGTACCTACATTGACAGGTGGCGGCGAATCATCCCTCTCTCGCGAAAGTCGGTTGTTATCACGAAACATCCAAAAGATAGGCGGGTTTCCCAAATGGGTTTGCAAGGATGGACTCGCGGAGAATTCGAGACTCGACGCGAAAGCTGTTGGAAATAAAAAATGCCCAACCAAGGGGAGACGGTTCGTTTTCTGCGTACGTGATATATACAAGCGTGCAGCGTGATGAGCCGATAGACAAATTGGTCTGACAAGTTTCCGAAGGCGCCATCGGGTGTTACCCCTGACAAATACATATTATGTCGTATGTTTCTCCCGCTGCGTATCGTGTGAAAACTCCGTATGTCACGTATGTTACGGCGATAAAGCTAACAGTTGCTATATTCTTCTTTCTGCTCGAAGGTCGAATCTCTTGGTGCAGAGCGTGTAGGTGGGGAACAGGCCGTGCGGAGTTGATCTGCCTCACGAAATACGGCTTCGGAGAAGCTTTACGAAAAGGATGTTTCCTATTTAAGCTATAAATAATGGTTATTATCCAATAGCGATGGCTCCTGAGAGCAAGGGTGGCTGAAAAGATCTAATTAGTCAAGCTAAGTGCCGATCGAACTTTTTGATACTGTGAGCAATCTCCTTTCAGTCAACATTCTTCATCCACAAAGAAAGCCATCCCGTTCGTTCCCGTTTTACATGTCTATTCCCTGCCGCCACGCGGGTGGGTGTCTTTCTTCCCGCCCGCCCCCAACGCCCACGCAAAAAACTCTGAAATCCGGTTACTGGGTCTCGGGCCTTTGGCCGTACACGCAGACAAGCGGCATGTACAGCAGCATCGAGTTGTCGTGGTATCCCCTCCTCACGTCGACGAGGAAGGTCTCCACCTGCTCCCTGTTCCATTGGAGCCCCCTCGTCATCGGCCCGAGCGCAATGGCTTGGATTCCGTCCAGTAGGATGGTCTTCCAATATAACCCCACGCTCTTTAGCGTCTTATTCTTCGGCCAGGTGCCGATGGGTATGTGGAAGACCTTTTCGGTCACGTTGACGTAGCCGCACTGTCGCATCATCGAGGCGATTCGACCTTCGTCCGAAAATTTAAAGTTGACTCCCAAGTTTTCCAGCCCCTGGTCTACGTACTTCCAGTATTGGGCCACTGGGTGGTTCTCGGTGAGGCTGTTATTGCTGCTGAAGGGGAAGTGGTGGATTTCTTGCAGCTCTGTCCAGCCACCTGGTCTTAAATGGCTAGAATGAATTAGGATTAGTACCCGCTGTAAGATTCTTGCTGCAGATAGCAATGTGGAAGATATACTCACTCAAATGATGTTTTAAGTAGTTTATCCCAATCCTTGATGGCCATAATCGTGTGCCGTGAATGAATGTAGTCGAAATGGTTCTTGGGGTGGAGCCAGGGGCTTTCCACGTCGTCGACCATAAATCGTACGTTAGGGGGGACCCATTGTGGTTGAATTGGACTCAAGTCGATACCAAGGACGTTTGCGCTGGGGTACTTATCACCAACTATGCATAATGGTAAGTCGAGGATCATTAACGACCGGATGAAAGGGAAAGTTCTTACTCTCAATCGCCCAAATTCCTGTACCTGTTCCAACATCAAGTATCTCATGCGGATCGTCTCCGATCGGCGCAAAATGTAGTTGTTGGCATAGTTGTTTCACCATGCCATGCTTCATGGTCTCGCGTTCTTGCTCGACATCATCGTTGGGGAAGTTATATCGACCCTCCCGGAACTTGTGGTACCTTCTGCCATTCTCGAAGGAGAAGTCCCAGATGCTTGATGACACCGAGGTAGATGCGCTGCTCGCCCCGTCGGATTCGTAACCGGCGTCACTCATGAACTCGCTATCTGCCACAATGGCTCTAGCCCCGACTTGTTCAACCGCTTCGACGTCGTATTGTAGCATTTGACCACCGGGCGGTCCTCCGTACGTAGCTCCATACGCATTATTCCCATCTTCTCCTGTCATAGGTGTATGCTG
>JAOXNQ010000006.1:956840-1176549 GCA_028571165.1 Hypoxylon perforatum | reverse complement strand
AATCGTTTTCTAAAACCCCCCATTGCCGGTATAATACTTTAGGTAAAAAATTATAATATAATATTTTCAAATTATTAAATATCAAATACGTATTTAAATACATTAAATACCTTAGTGCTTGAAACTTATAGAGGATATGCGCTATAAGGTGTTATAACTATAGGAGGCTTCAGGGTTAACCCGCTGTAAGTTATAGCACTCATAGGGTGCTAATATCATAACTCGTGGTTACCACTAGGTACCTAAGTACGTACGTACTTAATTATAGGGGTAATAACTAGTAAGAATGTTATTGCTAAAATAAAAAAGATTTTAAAAAAATTGACCATTTACTCTACCTCTTGATCAAAGTCCCAAAGGCACCTCGTAGCTAAACTCGGCCAAACCAGCAAACTGGGGAAACGAGTTGCCCACGCTTTGGTATCGATCCAGCGACAGGAAACTCGTCAAGTCGGTCCTCACACACCCGCTCTTCTCCAGCGCCCGCCCTTCAAACCGGTCCTCGATCCACTTGAGCCATATCGGCCTCGTGGCATCCAGCGTCGGCACGTGCCCCGTCCCGTTAGCGACAAGATACTCTAGATCACTGCCCGTAATGGCAGTACACGTGTCCTGGACCGTCGCGGAGGTCACCTCGTACGGCACGTACACATCCTGCGTCCCCTGAATCACGAGCAGCGGGCCCCTGAACGTCTTGCGCCCCGCGTTGGCTATCTGCGCGTACGCGTCCGCGTACCAGGTCTTGTTATAATCGTCGCGGTAAATCTGTTCGCCGGTGAGATACAACTGTGTGCCGACGCCGATGCTGCCCTCAACCTCTTTTAGGAGCTGCGTCCGCGCGATACCCAGCGGCGTCAGCCACTGGCTGAGCTCAAAATCTGGGAAGATGCTGTGCAGCATCATGCCGACCCACGGCAAGATGAACCCTGGCGTCCCGCTAAACACGCTGGTCGTGGGGCTACCCGCAATCGCGCCCAGATATCCGTCTGCGAGCGCTTTAAACTCGTCGTCTCCTTTGGCTGCGAGGACTTCCGCAACGCCCCATGCGACTCCGCCGCCTTGGCTGTGGCCCATGGTCACGAAGTGCTTATCGAGGTGGTCGGGAAATGCGGCTAGGGATGCCTGCATGGCGTATAAAGCATCATGGGCTGATGTAGAGGAGAGTAGATACTGGTGCGGGATCTCGGTGCCGTCCCAGGACTTGGAGATGCCGAGGCCGGCGTAGTCAGGCCCCACTACGGCGTACCCAGCTAATGCCAGGGTAAAAGGGGCTGCGTCGGCATACCAAAGCGCCCGGTGTGTCGACGGCGCGTGCGAGGCAAAGAAACCCGAAGTACCGTGGGTCCAGAGGACAGCAGGTGCCTTAATTGTCGGGTTTTCGTTACATCCTGACACCGTTGGGCCCTGTTTGAAAGGCTTGGGCGAGAAGGGCCACAGAATGAAGGCCGAGGCGGGAATTACCGTCCCGTTAAAATTCGTCGTGGTATATAGAATGCGTGATAAAGCCGTATTAGGCGGGATGACGAATGAAGTTGTGTTGGTAACATCTTGCACCTTCAGGAGCATGCCAGGCTGCAACGCACTGGTCGTATCAGAGAGTGGCGGCAGCTCGTAGAAGCTATCCTCAGCTGGTCCGCCATTGGCAAGTTGAGAACGATCGAAGTTGACAACAGTATTGATTCGACTAGCTGACTCTGAAGATAGATTTGCTGCTTTAATTTGGGAGGCTGATAAAGCGAAACTCGAGTTAAAGCCTGTTGACTGTTCGACAGCTTCAGGCGCTTGAGCATTAGCAAAAGACGCCGCCAAGAACGCAACCACTGTAAGAGCTCGGAATGAATACATTTTCTCAATGCGCTTTAAGCTGAGCCTATTAATTAATCGATTTCGAGTGTCTTTACAGCTTATTTATACATGAAGTAGAGATTCTATAGAAGCAAGTGTATGGGATCTTGATTGATCATCCCTGGCATCCGCGAGTTCCTCCTATTGGTCCATCAGCCTTAGAATTGCCTATTCTGGACTACTTATTCCTATAGCATGGGTGCCCTGCCCCTAAGGCCACTATCGCCAACTAATTCAGCGGTGGAAAAGTGGAGGTTGATTTCCACGGAAGTCCGTGGACAAGCATTTCTAAAGAGTTGCTCACGTAACAATACTTAGTTGACCCTGATAGTCCATCTAATTTCAGGATAGTTGATATGATTCGGCAGGCATGTTGTCATCGACTGCGCCGTTGATTTAATTCCTAAGTTGTTGGGCTTATAAGATACGTAAGCAAATAACCTTAGGTTAGAGGTTAAAAAACTGACGCTGTAAGTACCTGGCAGTGTTAAACGTCGCGCCCCTGTGCCTCAAGCGACAGCGGAGCAGACATTATCTGCACTCTCACCCACATCCTTAAGTTCTTATCCTTTCCATATCCAATGAACAACAATGATTCCAAATGATAAAATGAGAACGTAAACCACTCGAAATCACCATCCGCTATCTTGATAAACCTTATCTTCAAGACATGCTCAAGGCGTTTCTGTACGTCATTAGAGGTGGCGTAGGGCGCGGATTGACAGACGCGGGGTTCTATAAGAGAGTTCGCACTTTGGGCTTCGGGCTCAAAAATTCATTCGAAGTAAACCTCAAGACCAACAAGAGAATATAACTACAATTGAGAATTGAGTTAAGAGTTTATCAATTAAGATGTCTGAATCAACCTCTGCCAACGACTTCGCAAAGCCCGAATCCATCACGGGTGGCTGTCTATGCGGTTCAATCCGATATCGAGCCAACTTCCCGAAGGACCATGACTTCTTAAAAATGGTGCGTATGAGCCTACCTAGGTAGATTTCAGAATTTAATGAACCTCTTTAACTAACGAGAACCTCAATCCAGAGCGGCAGCTGCCAATGCACGCAATGCCGGAAGAACACAGGCGCGCTGATCTTCATGGCACACACCGTCGCGCTCAAGGACTTCACTTACCTAGCGCCAACCACAACGCTAAAGAACTTCAACGCAACGCCGGGCATCCAGCGCGGATTCTGCACCAACTGTGGTAGCTACTTGTATTGGCGCGACGAGTCGCGCGATGACTTGGAGCTGGCGGTGGGCACTGTGGATGCCGAGCTCCTCTCTGAGTTCGGGTTCGCGCTGGCGAACGCGTCTGGCAACAACGTCTGGTGCCAGAACGAAATCAAGGGCGTTACGGATGGCATCGTTGGAAAGGGGCGCGGTGTCAAGTGGGCTACGAGTAGCGAGGAGGGCACCAGGATGTAAGATTTTTAGGATGTGGGGTATGTAACCCCACATATCTACGTACTACAATATATTACTTACTAAACACACTTACGTTATATTCGCAGCTCTTACTCTTATTCAAGGCATCAGTGGTTTAGTGGTAAAATCCATCGTTGCCATCGATGGGCCCCGCGTTCGATTCGCGGCTGATGCAATCTTTTGTTTTTTCCCTTTTGGTTCTATAATGGATCATGCCCCCCTAGTCATCGAACCTTTTTGTTACCTTAGGTACATACCTACCTAGGTATCTGAAATGAATATTCTCGACGAGTATGAGCGGCTGTTATCAATGTGCTTTATGGTGCGGGGTATCGCAAAATAACTTGTGCACATTCCCGGTCTCACCGCTTTCGGCGGGGTAGTAGTAAACGGTGTTCCTTTCAGCGAAATTGGATGATATCGAGAGTTGAGGTTATCAAGAGGTCGGTATATCTATTCAAGCGATGTTTAGCGTTACTTATAGGTAATTTTCGACATGATCCTCGAAGGAACCTACATATTTAACACGGACATCGCGATGCACGCGTGCTTTATCGTTTCTTCACATCTCAAGTTGCATCAATAACATCTCTTCATCTTCACCAATCACCAAACCGGCACACACAAGGTAACATGAACGAATTAGGTAGATCACCTTAATAATCTCTCACTCTGCAGCTTACACGAAGGTATATACAATTGAAGCTCCTTTCTCCCCCTTAGCTATCCTCGACATAGCCACCTACTTCACCTCCCGTCCCCTCATTCCCCTTCTACAAGGCAAGCGCCGCAGCCACAGCCAACAGACCGGCAAAGCCGAACGTCGCCGTCTTGGCCGCACCGGCCGTCACGACGGACGCGGTCGGGTACGCGGCGGAGGAAGCCGCAGAGCAGCCCTCGCCGTTGCACACGATAGACGTAGAGCCCGCGGGGGCAGTCGTCGTCGGCTTCATGGGGTATCCGGTGCTGGCAGCGGCGCTGGAGTACGCGGGCGCGGTGCTGTTGCTGGCGCTGCCGGTGGGGTACACGGGAACGGGGACGGTCTGGATCGTGGTGGGAACGTACACGCTGCTGCTAGAGCCGGGTGCGTTACCAGCCGGGTAGCTGGGCACGGCAGCCGCGGACACGGGCTTGGATTCAGAAGCTGAGGCAGAGCCGGCGGGGTAGGTAGCGACGGAGGCAGCAGGAGTAGTCTCGCTGCCGCTGCCGGCCGGGTATGTAACCGCGGAGGTGGCGGCGGTGGTAGCGGGCGTGGTCTCGCTGCCGCTGCCTGCGGGGTAGGTCGTCAGGCCAATAGTGACGGTCTCGGTGGTGGCAGAGCCGACCTTGGTGCTGTAGACGGGGCTGGTGACGACGGCCGGGGTTGAGGTGGTGATGGGCGTCGTCTTGACCTCGCTAACGGAGTATACAGTCGTCGATACCGGGATAACAGTAGTGGATACGCTGATGGAGTTGGCGGGGCAGTTAGTCACCCAGGCAGGACACTTGGTGATGGTGGCGACGCGGGTGCTGTAGATAGTGCTAGTCGTCACGGGAACCGCGGTCGCCTCGGTCGTGGTAGGCTTCAGCTTCTGGGTCCCGACTACGGTGATCGGGCACACGGTGGTGTATAGAGGGATCGTTTCGGTGACGACAGCGCCTCTAGCCGGGCAATTGGTAACACTTGGGGCACACGATGTCACGGTGTAGACTTTCGTTGTCATTACCGTGCTCGTTGTGTATCCTAGGGTCGTGGCGGAGCTAGCGGTGATCGAAGACGAAGGGTAAATGGCCTCGGAGCTGGAGCTAGAGACGCTGGCGGTAAGGGAAGACGAAGGGTAACCGCTCTCGGAGCCGGAGCTAGAGCTGGAGCTGGAGGCGGAAACGCTAGCAGTGGTCGTTGCGGTTGGGTAGCTGCTAGATGTGACGGTCTCGGAGGCAGAAACCGATCCGGTGGTGGTCGCGGAAACGCTGACGGTAGCCGACTCGACGTACGAGCTGGAAGTCAAGTCGTCAGGTTCGCAGTCGTCTTCCTCGGAAGAGGTAGAAGAAGAGGCGCTGTACGAGGAAGTCGTGGTAGACACGGCGGCGCTCGAGGTCGACGTTACAAGGGCAGAGCTGGTCGTGCTGTCGGTGCTGGTCGAGCTGACAGACTCCGAGCTGCTGGAGGTGGCGATGTAAGAAGACACGGCGGAAGAAGAGGCGGTGCTGCTGCTGCTAACGGCAGAGCTCGTTGTGCTGTCAGTGCAGGTCTCGGAAGAGGTAGCACTGCTGGAAGTAGCGCTGCTGGAGGTAACGCTGCTAGAGGTAACGGCTGAAGAAGTCACGGTGCTGCTGACAGCCGAGCTTGTTGTGCTATCGGTGCAAGTCTCGGTGGAAGTGGACACGGTGCTGCTGGTGGTGGCCGAACTGGAAGTCGCGCTGCTGGTGATGGTGCTGGTTGCAGCACTGTAAGTGGAGGTGGTGCTGACGGTGGAGATAGTCGACGAGCTGGTAGAAGACGTCAGGGTCGACGTAGAGACGGAAGAGCTCGTAGACGCGGCGGGAGCACAGACATCGCCGGCACAGCCACCACACTTCAGGGCTTCACTAAGGGCCTCGTGGTACGCCTGGCCAGCGAGATCCTTGTTGACGGACGCATAATAAGCATCCCAAACCATAGCACCTCCAAAGTGAGCCTTGTTCTTGTACGAACAGATCAGGTTCTTCGCCGCAGCGTGGGTGATGTAGCCGCTGCCATCCTTGCTGGCAGAAATGCTGCCGGGAAGTCCGATGAAGAGCTCGGCGGCATCGTTGATACCACCGCTGATGAAATCCTCCCACAGATCGTAGTTGAAGGTGGCGCGAGTAACGGCGTCGCAAGAAGGGTTGTTGTAGAACTGGATCCAGATCTTGTCGAACTGGGCCTCGGTCAAGATGGTCTTCATCTGAAAGTACGCATCAGACTGGGGGCACTGGGGTGCGGCAGTGAGGATCATATCCTCCTTATCGGCGGAGATGAGGCTGCGAAGGTGGTTGACCATATGAACGTACGGCTCTTGGTTGTCTGTATGTTTGAGTTAGCAATGTGTGAATTTTAATAAGCCCATCTACGAGGAAGTAAATTTCATCGTGAAATGGACAGTGATCAGGGGTTTAGATCTTACCGAACTTAGTCTCAATATCGAAATCGAAACCGTCGAGGCAAGTATGGCTAGTGCTAGACGGATCGAAAGGACGAGGACCGGTATAACCCTGCTTGTAAGGACCGAAAGATTTATAAAGGAACTCGGCAAAGTCAAGGCCATTCTGGTTGCTGGTGAGTGTGTAGTTGCTGGTCGCGGTGTATTCTCCGCCGATCGATAGCAACACCTTCTTTCCCAGCTGCTGGCACTTCTGGATATCCTCCTTGATAAATGAACATCCACTTAGAAGCTTGGAGTTCCGGCCGCTCTTGACATAGACATCCGCAGCGCAGTGAGCGGCAAAGTTGGTTCCGGGGTAGTTGGTGCCATTTCCGTTTTCTGGTGAGTTGTTCACAAAAGCAAGCGTAACGTAATCAATGCTATCCGATTCACAGTGTGCTCCCAGGGTGTCAGTGCTGGGGCCTGCTTGTCCCTATAAATCATAATTAGTATGTTTGAGCGCATTTTGAGAGCGGGAATCTCGTACCCAGTAAGCATTCAGCTTATAGTCGGGTGTGTAGGAGGAAGCAGAAGCAGAGGATGCCAGAAGGGCGGCAGAAACGACGGAATTCTTGAACTGCATGTTGACGAAGTATTTATATTATGAGATTAAGTGATACGTAAAAATAGAGACTGTAAGTTGGCCTAAGCCTTAAAGAATGTGGTGATCGTGTTACTCAACGAAAGGACGCAAACAAATGTTTGCTACGGCTGGCGTACAGACCGTTTCTTGTCGATTTTTGACAGGTGATGGGATGGAAGGAGAAGGAAGGAGAAACCGAAGAAAAAGAGAGGTTACCTACAAGGTGGTTTTGATCGAACCAATCCCGCCCCTATTGGGTAAGATACTGTCCGGCCGGGTGTCCCTTAGCGACTGCCGTGCACTAAGGCCCAGTGAAGCCCTACAACTAGCGACTAAACATCTGCAAACACGTAAGGCATCCATTATTTTACTCCATTATCTCCTATTCTTCAATTTCCCGAGCTATCTACTATGTATTCCAGGTGAGATTACGCTGTCCCAAACAAGATCACTCGCCGATGCAACCCCTGTGAGGCTACCTGTAGAGTCACCGTCGAACCAAAACTCATCACGTTCGATGCGCGAAGGATATCAGACTATCAGGATTAGGAAGGTGACCGGATTCAGGAACAAGTATAGCGCTCAGCCCAGGAACGGGTCCTGCAATGCTCTAGACTGGAGTGACAGGGTGAAGTGATTGGCTAGTTCTATAAAGTCGTGCTATTGAAACCACCTGGACGGCGCGGCTTGTCTCCCATAGGCTAGAGCCTGGGCGCTCAGAACAGATCGATGGAGATCTAGGGCGAAGAGAAAACCAGGGGGTCAGCTCTTGTCGGGCCGGCCGCGGCTCGCTTAGGAGAGGTTGTTTGATGGAGAAATTTTGCGAAGAGGAAAAGATCATCGCCGTTTGCCAACGACATGCGAAGAATGAGGCTCTCGGGTTGACGACACCAAATGGTGAAAGCATGCATCGGATCTTCAATTCTTTATTTCCATCATATCCATTCATCTTCTGTTCGGTAAGATTACCGGGTTCCTGACGCTAGAAAAGCGCCTTTTTTCATTCATCCTAATTTGCCTGAAGCTGACTGCTAGGGGAGCTCCGGCTCTCTAGTTGGCGCGTCGCTAGTCGGTAGCGCCCAACTTCGCGATCCACGGATAACGGATGCAGCAAAGTCCCTCTTTAGTGTCGACCAGGCACATTCAACGGGGTAAAGATATACTTATAGATCAACAAGTGATGCAGCGCCGGTCTGATTTAAGCATCCTACACTAAGGAATGATGATTTTATTAATTATTAGTTTGAGCCGCCATGACGTTGCCTACCAGCCTACAGGTGTCTACGTGTAGTCACAATTAAATTAGGCGCTCAGCAAGCCGTGTATCCGGTCCTCTCCCACACACTTGTCAGTTTTTAAGGTTAATTCGACCTGGATAGAGGCGCATATATATGAGCTGATTTATCATAAGCCTCGATAACGAAGTGCAGATTTTGCGAGCTGTAAAATTGGTACCACCTCAAAGTCGCTACAGTCGCGTCACCCCTCAGCGCCGGCGTGATCAATTTTGCGAGGCACATTGGCGCCTAGAGTGGACCAGCCAGTTCAGTGTTCTGCAAGATGATCCGACACCATGCCGGAAATTAGTATAGTCATCTTCCACATAATTTCATCTTGGATTAGGGCAAGAAAAAAACAGGATGAAAGTAACAGGACAAGGCCAAAGTCCACCAATTCGGCCGTATCGGTTCGCGGATGAGAAGACCCCCCTTTTTGACAAATTCTTCAGTGGCACAGTGCTTGTGGACAGTATATGCACGTGTTAGGAGTATATGCACAGCCTATAAACCCATGTCCAGACTCTACCAACAACACTGCTGTGCCGCAGAACTTGATGTTACGTAGCTTTCATGCGAAGGACCTCGCTTGCTGATATGGCACTTCCAGCCTGCCAATTCCCCGAAATAAGCTGTTCTATGCCCTACTTCTTGACCGATACTTTAAGAGCCTCCAGTTGAGTTTTTAAGGTACGTGCTCCATACCTGCCATATAGTACCCTAAAAATTCGATACATCATCTACTACGGTAGCGGAAAGAAAATATTGTTAGGTTGCAGGAGGGGAGCAATATTACCAGATTCCGTATTCACCAGAGGACTCCGCGTTGGCCGCGGTGGCGTAGGGGGCCGATACCTCTCGACGACATTTTGGGGAAACATGCCTGCTTTCACGACTCCGCAATCATCGACATACTCTCCGCCGTACCAGTTCGCATCCTCCTCGCACGTTACTGTTATTATCTGGCCCATGCGGAATTGGAGATCGTCCGTGTGATTCGACATATAGTCGTAGGTGGCTTTCACTTTAAACGGTACCGCCGAGGTCGCCATATTCAGATTTTGGTTAAGACCATCATTTGAAGTTCCAGCGAGAACATTTATAACATCCAAATTCAATCCGGCACCCTCCAATTCGATTGGGAACGGCGGCACTGGAGAACTTGGCGCATCCAATCGCTCCCCTATTTCAAAGGCTGACCACGGCCCGGGGAATGAGTCTAATGACCACATATCCTGTATTGCTGGCTCGGGATTTAGCATACCTACCGTTGTTTCGATAGGTCTGTTATCTTCTAGTTCATTTTGTGCTTCGTTAGCAGCCTCGAACTCATCACGGAGTTCTACCTGTACGTCGCGGAGAATCCCTTGTAGTTGGGTTTTCAATGTTTCGGTAACCCCTCTTTCTGCCGAGTCAAGGGCCTCATCGATCTTGGTCTCCAGCACTCGATAGATTCGCGGGAAGAGCTCCCGCTTTATGAACTCTTCGTAGCGCTTGGCCGTGGAATCGATTGGAGAATCGTTGGCGAAGTTCGCTTCGATGTGGTTCTCGTGGTCTACCTCGTCAGATTGAATATTGGTAAGTGGTGTGTTACTGAACAGAACTTACAAGGTGATGGCAGGTCATTCAAATCATCAGCCGGAAAGAGAATAGTGTAAACATGTCTCCATTTTTCAGCTTCGCTTTTCTTAGTGAAATCTTTATTGCGGCTTCGAAGTAGTTTCTCCGTGGTGGAATTAATCCCTTCCCTCAGTTGCTTTGGCCTCTTAGCGCACGGAGGATCTTGTCTCATATGGATTTCTAAGGAATTATCAGATTCAGTCTGCGTGTCACACCGAGGGCAAACGAGTGGTTGTCTGTGCGCCCTATAAAGATGCTCCCTGTTACTAATCAGTACCGATCTTGGGATTCGTTGCAATTCGTTGCAATGTAGCAGAGGGAAAACATACTTAACTCTATGTACTGTATGGAATCCGGGGCCATAGCAAGCTCTTCTGGGTAGATTTATGTTGGACAGCTGTCGGTGGTGATTCCGCTGGAAATATGGACATGCAAACTTCCTCTCCCGATCAAGCCCGTCGACGTCGGCCCCCGATTTAACTCGCTTTGGCTGTTGACCTTCGCCGTCTTCTTCCTTATCATTATCTTCGTCGCGCTTCGAAATATTACGTTTTCCTTTAGGAACGCAAGATTTATTACGTTGGTCGGTAGAAGATTGACTGGTGGTCGGACTTCCTCTAGCACCACAGGATGAATTTGATTCACCATCATTCATGGTACCTGAAGCTGCAAGGAGATTGTAGCTTGAGTAGACTACACCCATAAGATCGCGAAGTATGACCCGTTTCTTTTCTGCTCGCCGAACATAGACGGACTCTTCTTCATCAAGGTCATCTTCGCTCCCCTCATTCATTGAGCTACTCGAGGTCTCGGATTCTCCTCGTGAAGGCGTGGTGTAAGCGCTGGCAATGTCGGAAGTATGTCTCGGTGATGAAAACATAGACTCATTAGGCGAACTTAGCTCGCTCATAGCGTTCAGTTTAGAAGGATCTGATTGCTCATAATTTATCGATACCTGCATAGGTTGTTTGCTGTCGAACGGTAATAAATTTTGATGACAATTGTCATCTATTAGCTTAGCCGATGTGCTCGTCAATTCTGGAGAGTTATCGTCACAATTATGTTCCTCGGTGAAGTTGGCATGTTGGCTAAGTGGCCGTGGGATTTTGTAGATGGGTTGATACCGCCAACAACGATTGCATAGGGGCTTTCCTTCTGGGTTACACCGCCATAACGACGTATGTTGGGAAGAACAGCGAAAACAGGTAATTTGTGCATTCAGGTCCCCTTGTATTCGTATAGCAGCCTGTGAATTGCTTGTATCTCTCATGTCACTTGTGGGATCGTGTTTATAATCAGGGGGTGTGAGAAAATTGGCGTTTAATATGGGCCCCGGAACTGTTCGAATTGGTAGCTGGGTATATCTGTATAATCCATCAAATTAACTAAAAATACTCAACATAAATGTCTAGAAGTTACGTACGTTTGCTTTAATCTTGTGTAATAACGGACCTGGAGTGCACTCTGTGGACGCCCGGGGAAGAAGTCGGCAATCTGCGCCCATGTCAAGTTTTTGTTTTCCCACAGGTCGACTAGTAATGCGTCGTCTTCTAGAGTGAATTTTAGTTTTAACCTTCTTAGCCTTGATGCCGGTGGTGCCATTCCAGGTTTCTGTGTGTATGTAGAGGGCGAAGAGGGGTCATCATTCTCGTCTTCGTCCACCCGACCCTTTCGTTTCGGCCTATGCATCTCAATACCCCCAGATCTATGAAGAGTATTTCTCGCTTGGAATTCGCGGTTTACATTTTTGTTACTAAAACAAGGACGGGTAGAACAGAGGATTTGGTGAAGTTTCAGCTCGTTACCTTGAGCGAAACCACGCCGGCACCACTCGCATTCATAAGTTGACAAAACTACAGTTTATGTTAGTCTTGCAGAGAAAAGTAGCCGCCAATATCTAGAGACTACAGGTAAAGGGCTTAGAATACCTGGTTGAACTGGCTTGCAGGGACCAGAATTGACATGAGCTTTGTGCTGTACCGAAATGTCCGCGGTCACATGTGCATCGTCGACCGGCGAGATGAGGCCACCTTGGACATCCTGGTTTAAACTGCAATTCCCGCTAGCTATATATTCATCGTAAGCTTGCTTCAAGATGCGTACTTCTTCCTGCCAGACTGGCCCTCGGCGCCTTTCTGCGAGCTCATAGTAGGCCGCCCCTTGGAAGCGGCGTGTAGGATTAAAACCCTTCTGTTTCAGTAGGACCTCGATAACTCTGATGTTCTTTTGGCCTATAGAAGCTAATATAGGTGTAGAGTATGCCATGATTCTCTCCTTTATTGGAGCCGGGTCCGGATCTGCCAGTGATGAGGACATCAAGAAATCTATAAGATGATCATTGCCGTTTTCAGCGGCCAGTACCACCGTTTCTATGCGCGCAATGTCTGCGGGACTCTCCGGGATTATTCCGTTAAAGGGCGGTTTAATGGATTCAGCAGGGACTTGATAGAAACAAGGGCATAGCTTTGCCTTGTGTACTGGCTTTGGCTTAGGGTATTGGGATGTCTTCCACCCGTCGTCCCAATCATGAATCGCTTGCGATGACTGTCCGTACGAGCTCTGACTACGTCCACCTTGGCTGTATTTTATTTAGATGGGAGACTTTAAAAGAGAGCGAAGTCTGCTACCCGCAAAGAGGGGAAACGCACCTTGAACCACTACTACCAAGAGAGCGGAAAGATTTACTAGATCTGCATGTTGTGATTGATTTTATCGACAACCGAGAAGCTCGAGATTGATAAGATGTTCGAGATGTCCTTGTCAGATTGGACTTTGCCGACCGGGCAGATTGGCGTGAGATAGCAGATTTCAATGACCCAATCGATATTCCTGACATGAACGACTTCGTAGATCGTCGGGAACACATTGACTGTGTCTCGCTCCTAATGTTCACATCGCGTTCTTGAAGGACTTTAGAACTTCGACGACTCGCTACCCCCCAACCTGGACTGGAAAGGAATCCAGAAGAGTGCGGGGGGCCTGAGTCAGAAGACGAACGTGGCTTTGGTCTCGAGCTTCTTCTCATTTTCAACAATTTTGAATGTTGGGTTATATGAAAGGATACTAAAGAAAGATAGCAGAGAATCACTAACGAGCGCGTAGTTATCAACTAGGGAAGCTAAGAAGTGAAGAAATTGGAGGTATTGGAGACATAAATCCAGACAGGAATCCTGCGCAATTGCGCAGGGCATCATATGCGCAACCCATTATAGCTGCGGCTTCGCCCTAGGCTGAATGGTGATGGGTGATGTTGTGAGATGCGCATATTCTACGAAAGGGATTATTTATTGAAAGAAGTTGAAGGACACAAAAATATTCATATATCGGAATCTGGAAGCATTGATGAGCGGTCTAATTACATAGATGCAGACTCGCGAATCGGCTATAAGATAGGGGGGGTGTCTACTTCTCCGCCTTGTTGAAGGTACATGTAGGTAAGAGAATCCGTATAACGATGAGGATAAAAAGTTGTTAATTTTTAGAATATTACTATATATGTATTATATATATATATACCTAAATTAAACAGATCTAGTAGTTTCTTCAGTCTGGATCATCAACGATATTCATTTCACTCATTAGGTACTTTGGAGGGGTTAGTAGAGAGTAAGCAGCCCTACATAGATCGTTTTTCCCCAGCCAGGCATCAATACCTTCATCAAAATTCAAGCTGTGTCTATTTGATGAGAGAGTAGTAGATATCACCCACAGCTACAACTCACGATGGGCGCAGTAATCGTAATAATTTCAGGGTTTGCTCGCCTCTTCTAGTTTCTCCCCCCGTTGCTCATAAAATACAGTGGCAAACACTGACGACATATAGGATCTTGCTACTCGCAAGCGCGGCTTCCTTCATTCCTCAGTATAATCGTATCGTATCCCGCAAAACCCATACTGGCATTGCTCCTTACTACTTGCTCCTCAATCTCATCGTAGCCACGGAGCAGTTTGCCCTTGGATTGCATTTCTTCGTTGATAATAACGAGATTATGGATGACATCGTACACAACCCGCCGACCTTCGGTGATTGGCTCAATATAGCTCAATTCTCTGTCATCTGGTTCTGCCATCTTATCCTGTAAGCGAAGCCGCAGTCGTGTATCAGTTCACCTAGCATGGGTTTTATAATTCCGAGATGCGTTTGAGTTTGAGACGACACTGGCTAATCATTCAGCTAAGCTTCGGCTTCTATCTCTACTACCCGCCAGCAACGCGTACGATTAAAAGCGTCACAACAGCAATATATATCAGTTTTTTTCTCATCTCAAGTGGTACCCGTCATCTACGAGTCTACTTTGCCGCCAACCGGCGCTTCATTGGCTGATCCCCGATGGATTATTGCCATATTCTTCATCACACATACCTTTCTCATAAACCCTGTTATCACGGTCCTTGCCGTTGTGACTTTATTTCCTCAACGACGCGAGATCCTGTCACGCTTAGAACCCTGGGCGCTGAGCACCGCCAGTCTAGCTGCTCAGGCTGTAGTTTTCGCCTTGGTAGCCCTTGCTTGGACCATTCGTCTCTCTTTACCCTGGAGTATCAGCATTGTTTCGTGGTACCGGTACCTACTCGTTGGCTGGGCTGCTGTCGATAACTTGATCTTTGCTGCTGTGCAAACCATACTATACTGGACCTTGAGAGGACTAAAAGTGGAGGGAAACACCAGTAATGAAATAACCCCTTTGATACGATGAAGGGTATAAGAAGGGACAGCATGGAATGCTAGCAGTTTGACAAACATTTGAAAGGGCGATACTAGGTACCCACGTGGGCTCTATTATGCTGTATCGAGGACCACAACCTCCGCTTCAACTTCACCAACACTCTCCACCGTCAACTTGTCCCCAGCATGCACACCGTCAACAAATGCGCCATCACCCTCACTTAAGATATCCTCTCGGCTATCTATCCGAACTTTGGCTTTACCTTTCTTGGCCATGGGGACATGGATGTACACCTTTCTCTTGCTACTCTCCGTCACCCCGGACCCCACAATCCACTCAAACTTTCCCTGTGGTGCGATCAAACCGGCACCCATGACGAAGTCGGCATGGATGGGGATGGTCCCATCAATTGTCGGCTCAGCAAGCTTTTCCTGCTCGAACGTAGCCTCCGGCCCACCCTTGAGCGGACTCAAAATTGGCACGAAGCCCTTGCGCTTCTCGTCGTCTTCGAAATGACGGGTGTGGTACCTCGGAGTAAGTCCTCGCTTCCAGGGAAGCGCCCAGATCTGGAGGAAATGGACGGTATCCTTCGCATGCTCGTTCTGCTCGGAATGCGCAATTCCCGTACCGCCGGTGGTAAATTGGACGTCTCCCCGGCGCATCCGATAGAACTTGTCGGACTGGCCACCCTCGGCACCCTTGCGAAGCATGCTATCTCGGTGAGTCAACTCGCCGGAGATGATGTAGCTAAATATCTCAAAATCGCGATGAGGGTGGGTCGGAAAGCCAGAATTCGGCTTAACTCGGTCTTCGTTCAGGACCCGTAGCGATCCGAAGTGTGTTAAGCTCGGATCGAACCAATCAGCGAATGAGAAGCTGTGGTAGGTGTTGAGCCAGCCATGATCGGAATGGCCACGGGCAGCCGAATGGTGGGGTGTGATTTTCGCGTGCGGAAGCATCTTTGATAAGGATAAGGTGTTTCTGAGAGTGTTCATGAGACGATTTTGAGCTCAATATGGGATGAGTCTTTTGCTCTCACAATAATAACAATATTTAAATTGATGAACTGTAATTAATGATTTTATATGCAACCCCAAATCTGTTAGAAATAGAATATGATACTGTAGATATACTCATACATTTCTTGTAGAACAACCAAGTACTTACAAGTTTACTTCCTCATGATTGTCAAGCATTTGACAAAGATTGGAAAGACATTACCTAACGCTGAATTGACACCTAATTTTGACGGACTAGAGCTAGCTCTTGCATTAGTCAGGAGTCTTAGGTTCATCGCGCAGTCCGCTATTATTCTTAAATTCGCCTTCTGCTCCCTTGCAATTTTGGGGCTGAAAGATGCTGACAATTTATTAGCTCATGCTTATGATTGGGATGCACCTAATAAGGTTAGGATGCATAGAAAGGTAACGAAAGAAACCTCCCTTGTTCATATCCAATCGATAGACAAGGATTTGTCACTTTGCTGAATGTGATTGTGATCGCGATTATGATCGTTGCCACGTGCCGTCGGTGTAGCTTGTGCAGGCTTATGTAGGGTCCTCGTGCAGGTGGGTGCAGTTGGTGTAGTGGCACTTGCAAGTAGAGTGGCAGTGGCATCACACACCAGAGAGGCAGTGGCACATCTGCACGCAGCAAGCAGCCATCCGGGAAATGCTCCCAAGATCCAGAATACTGGGTGCGGTAAGAACTCGGAAAAAGCCAAACACCGACGCAAGTAAGCCAATCATAGGTAGCATAGCGCATGGAGAATCCCCCACTTCTTTTTTTTTTCTCCAACATTGGCCGTAAATTATTTGCATCCTCTGTTACTTGAGAAAAAAAAATTAGTACAAAAATTTAACCATGATGCCGATTGCGCGCACTTCATCTCGTAGTGCAGGTGCTTCTGCACCCATGTTCATGAACAAACCTTTATCGCAACAGTTTCCGACTTGAGGTATTATATTCCAATATCTCTCTCAGTCGTCTGCATCCGTTAGGAGCACCAAGTAATCGCGCAAGACATCACGAGCGTCTTTACCGACTTTGTCCTATTGCCCCGCGATTTGACCGACTCGAATCGAATCCCACTCGTACCCTTACCCCACGAACTTGTGATAGAACAGGTACGTTGCGACGGGTTTTGTTACTGTTGTAATTGGCGAGTTGGGACGGATGGTCATCTCCTATTCCCAGTAGGACGAGCCTGGTTCTAAATATCCCAATTGCGATCCAGTTCGTCCCTGAAAGTTCGGGAGACATGGACGCAACGTCGGCTCAAGACTATTTGTCCCTGCTGCATACCCACCACCATATTGTTATGATGAGTACTTTTCTTTTCAAATGTTCGACTGCCTAGTCAATTATGCGGAGAAATTCAACCTGAACAATATTCTATTCGATTTCCTATCCATGCTTGCCTCCCAGAAGACAGCATAGCAGCAAATACTATCTTGGCTTCTTAAGTCTAAACATAACCTTTTTGTGTATATATATGTTGTCGCATACTCGCAAAACTTATCTTCCTGCTGCTGTGCTGTCGTCTGCGAGACGATAACTTGCAACGTGTTATATAGCTCCATCTGCTAATCACACGATCTTAGGTCTTGCGATCTCGACCTACTAGTAATCATGTGTGGTGTAATTGGTCTCATCTTGGGCCATGTCGGCGACGACCCCAACTCCCCATGCAAAGCTGCTACCGCTATCCACGAGGCACTATATTTCCTCCAACACAGAGGACAAGATGGTTAGTAAACATTTATGCAGACTCTGCCCTGGCTGTCATATTCTCAGTTGAATGGTAACCGCTGTTGGACGTTGCACTGGAATCCATCTCAGATCGCAGCTGTCCATATGGTTCCCTCGATCAACATAATAAACAAGCGAACTAACATTGATTAGCTTGTGGTATAGCAACATGCGCTGCTGGGGGCCGCATATATCAATGCAAGGTAAGAGAATATGCATTTAACCTTACAATCTATTTACCACGGCGCAGGCCAGTATTAATTGTAGAAACAGGGCAATGGAATGGCCGCCAAGGTCTTCATGGATGGTATGAGGGTTCAAGATCTGCCGGGTTCTATGGGTATTGGACGTAAGTTTTCTATGTAGACCCTGCCTACCGTCCTGAGTGGATCGCCTTACGTCCAATCTATGTGTTATTCGCAATGTATATTAATCCCCTCGTGTACTAGATCTGCGATATCCCACTGCAGGCACGTCGTCGAATGCCGAGTCACAACCGGTAAGTGTGTGAACTGGGTCAAGATAGCACGCTTTTCCCATCTCCCTGGTTTTCGCAACTTCAGGTTGCCTCTAACAATAACTAATGAGTTAACAGTATGTTTCAATACTCTTTGCATATGCCTATTTCAATGGAGAATACTCCAATGAACTATGGCTTTAGTCTTGCACGAATATTAACATACAGCAGGTTCTATGTCAACAGCCCTTATGGTATATGTGTAAGTCATCTACCCCTTTATCTTTTGCCCCCCTTTCATCTATCTTAAGGTATAATTACCTTATAGTAGCCATCGTTTCTTAATCTCTAGCGATTATCTCCTTAGTATTCGAATGTACTAAGTATTCCGGATAAGCATATGCTAATTTAGATATCGTACAGTTTGCTCATAACGGAAATCTCATCAACGCCCCTGAGCTACGTAAATACCTTGATACTGTTGCCCACAGGCATATCAATACAGATAGTGACAGTGAATTGTAAGTTGATCTGGTCTCTAATATAGCTTTCTTTATCTGTGCCACGTACGAGAGATGACAGGAGCTAATGAAGACTTAGGATGCTCAATGTCTTCGCCAATGAACTAAACGAAACCGGAAAGGCCAGAGTCAACACCGACGACATATTCCGTGAGCCTCTCCCTTCTGTCTCGCCCATCTTCTTCCTTTTCATCTCCATAAAATGCTAACCTACCACAGAGGCGTTGAGCCGAATGTACGAGCGATGTTCAGTATGCTATACTTTCTAGAATCAAGCTTCAATAATACTAATACTTAATTTAGGGTGGCTGGGCCTGTGCGGCAATGATAGCCGGGTTTGGTGTCCTCGGGTTCAGGGATAGCTATGGTATCAGACCTTTGGTACTTGGTGAAAGAGACTCCGATACTCTACCTGGCGCTAAAGACTACATGCTTGCATCCGAGTCCATCGCCCTACGGCAACTCGGCTTTCGAAATATCCGGGACATCCTGCCTGGTCAGGCAGTCTTCATCCAGAAAGGACGGGCACCGGTCTTCCATCAGGTTCAGGAGCGAAAGACCTACACACCTGATATTTTTGAATATGTAAGCTTGGCTACCACAACTCCTGCGCATCCATTACCTTATTCAATTAATTTCACGTCACCTCAAGTCACCTCCTGTTCTTGAAATTCATGTGACATGCCTGATTCCGATTAGATCATTACTGACTTCGTCTTTTCTAGGTGTATTTCGCAAGACCCGATACTGGTTAGTATCTGCCAACCCTCGTTTCTTATTGGGCTGACCAATTTCTAATATCGGTATTGTAGTCATCGACGGTATCAGCGTCCACGCTTCTCGGCAAAGAATGGGCTACAAGCTGGCAGACAAGATACGAGAACTCCTAGGGGATGAAGTGATCAAAGACATTGACGCTGTCATTCCTATCCCCGAAACTTCTAACACTTCGGCTGCTAGCGTCTCTGAGCGATTAGGCAAGAAATACTGCCAGGGGTTTGTGAAGAATAGATACGTATTCAGGACATTCATGTACGTTACGCCGCTTCTCTTCCCAAACCATGTTAAGTCCATTTACTAACCTGAAGCGTTACAGCATGCCACAGCAAGGGGCTCGCCAGAAGGGTGTCAGGAGAAAGCTCAGCGCAATTCAAACCGAATTTGAAGGACGCTGTGTTCTACTTGTCGATGACTCAATTGTACGAGGAACAACAAGCAAAGAGATCGTGGCGATGGCGCGTGAGGCCGGAGCCCGGAAAGTAATATTCGCTTCGTGTGCTCCGCCTATCACTGCACCGCATATCTATGGCAGTAAGTTCCTATGCTCCCTTCCAATCGTATACGATGATCGATTGATCACAACCTACTTTTGGATACACTTAATACACGCATGAATATTGTACTAACTACTGTCCCTGCAGTCGACTTGGCCAGCCCCACGGAACTGATTGCTTCAGGCAAGGATCGCTTTGCTATCGCCAAGAGTAAGTTTCTGCCTGTTTTAGGATTTCCCTCTATACTCCAAGGCTATGGGGGTCTCCGAACTTGAAGGGCAAACGGTTTCTGACTTAAACTTGCAGGTATCGATGCCGAGGAGGTGATCTATCAAGATTTAGACGACCTAAAGGCGTCATGCGCAGAGCTTGCTCCGCCTGGCGGCCCTACCGAGTTCGAGGTTGGCGTGTTCTGCGGCAAGTACGTGACGCCGGTACCAGAAGGGTACTTTGAACACCTGAATGAGCTGCGCGGCACGAAGCAGAAGCACGCCTCGCATGCACAAGTGGCCAGCAGCGGCCCAACAATGGTCGCAAGTGGAGGCCAGAATGGCATAAATGGGTCGGCCGCACATGACAGCGCATCTGGAGGTGGTGGGAAATCGCCGGAGGGGCATCGGAATGGAGTTGCTTCTCCTTCGGTTCGGGATGATATCAGCCTGCACAACATGGCTACCGATCCGGAGAGACGTTGATATTCAGTCTTTCCTCACGGAAGCTAGATCAGCGAGCAACTCCACCAGTAGACAACATTGATACATTGTAAAGTTACTTATATATCAATATACTTTGTTCGTTTAGCAAATGCTCCGTTCCAAACCCTAACCTTGAAGTCATTAGGAGATGATATTTCATACTAACGAAGGCTACCCAACTACTATATTGTCGATTCCCCAAGCCAGGTACCTAGGTAGGCACATTAATGCAGTAAAATCCCAATTATACCATTATCAAAGCCAGCAACACTACTTAATGGCATAATTTTTATCGACTTCACACCGGCGCAAAACATAAGATGATACTTAGAACCTTCTATTCGTCTGTAAGCCTTTCTATGTTCCATTTGCTGGAAAATCGGTCAACAGATTGCACAAGTATTCAACTTTTGCAATTAGCCGGATTCTCTTAAACAGTCCAGGTGCTTTACTAGGTACCTACCCAGGTAGGCGATTAGATAGCGATGCACGTATAAGGAAGAGTAAAGAATAGGCAGTCGCGAACTGGACGTTGTAGGTACAGGCAATAGATATTAAGTACCTCGTGTGTACCTACAACCCTCAGGAATCGTTACTTCCTCCTCGTATTAACAAGTCCAATCTAAGAGTAACCACGGGCTTCTTCGACTACCTAATAGGTAGATTGGATGAATTCGGGGACACAATGACAGACTTGCCCTGTAGCGACAAGAACTTATTCATCCGATGTTCAAGAGTGGATACGTCGTGCTTGCCCAGTTCACAACAAAACGGCGCACCTTCTTATTATACTCCAGGAAACAGCCCTAATTTTCTTATGTAAAGCCGGGCTTCTCGTGACTTCTTTCACCCACCTACGAACCTCCTACAATCCTTCTCACTGACCAAATTGGTAGTTCACGTCCTCTTTCTGCCTTTGACACACCCTTCCAATCGTCTACCTTTGGGTTGCTGACCCCTATTCACGTATGTGACCTAAGATATTACTATCGTATACACTTGGCCTCATAACATACTCCCGTTACAAGTAATTGTTCAAGGTTAGGGGATTCCATTTCAGTAATAAATCTCTATCGATATCGCTCTAGGTTAGGGGAAAGGATTGATCATTTCGGATCGATCTTGCTCTAAGCTTGAACCTAGGAGCCACGACTTCCCCATATGTAACCGGCCCAGTCATTTGTGCTTTTCCCATATCGCAAACGTCTTTCATCATCAAGTGTATTGTTATACTCCTGTGCCAACCGCCGACTTTCCTCGTCGCTCAGCATATCCTAATTTGCACCGAGTCGACCTAGGTTGAAGCAGTAATCATACAAACATGCCTCCGAAGCGCACACAGAAACGAAAAGCAGCGACATCGCTTGCTAGCGCTAGCGTCCCAAATGGATTTCGCATGCTACCTCACAGCATGGGCCTTGTTCCTATTGCTCAGCCGGCCGAAGCGACTACCTTAAATGCAACAACTCAGCTCGACACTGAGAAGCCGTCTGCGACCGACAAAGCGTCCAGTCCTGAAGCATCATCCACCGTGAAAAAGCAGTCTGCTCAACCGAGAAATATAATAAAGATCAAAGTTCCAAAGCAGTCACTGCTAACCAACAAGGTTACGAAATCTATCAAGAATCCCGACACTCGTAGCAAAGTCGACACAGCCACCAAGCAACCCGATCCCGTTAGCCTCGATGTGTACGTAGAGCCGCACAGCGGTCGACAGCTGCGACCGAGAAAGGCAGCCGTCGCACCTGAAATTCCTACAACAGAGTTAGCTACACCTCTCTCTGCTACTGACGCTCAAGGCGGCGACGAGAAGGCTAAGAAAGGAGCGTCGGCCAAACGAAAGCGTCAAGTCGATGACGGAGAATTCGACACAGGTGTCACTGAGCCACAGCCAAAGAAGGCTAGGAAGAAGAGTAGGAAGACGAAGGACAATCCCTACGGCCTGATGCCTGGCGAGACCCCTTTCCCCGAGTTGGTGAAGCCGACCGTCGACGAGTGCGAACTAGTCTTCAAGCTGCTTAAAGAAGCGAATGGCAAAGATATTCAGCACGTAGCCCCTACAGCTCCGCCAGCTCCCTCACTTGAGAAGATGGGCTGTGGAGAGGTGCCTGCTGTCTTAGATGCTCTGCTGAGAACTTATTTGAGTGGTGCGGTGACCTTTGAGAAAGCTGCACTGATGCTCGCTGGCTTGAGAAAGGCTTTCGGAGAGCGGACGGAGGAAGGGGTAGGGCAAGGTGTCATCGACTGGAACGTCGTTCGACTTGCAACCGTAAATGAAGTGACCCAAGCCCTCAGGGGAGGGGGTTTGGAGAAGACAAAGGCTACAAATATCAAGGGTATTCTTGATATGGTTTACCAGGAGAACATTGAGCGGCGAGATGCCTTCATTAAGGAGAAAGAAACCGGCCAGCCCGCAAATGTGCTGGATGCTACAGAGAAGACACAGGGTCAGAAGGATCTTGAGATTCAAAAGACGGATCGTAACATCATAACGCTCGACCATCTCCTTGGCCTACCGGCAGACGAGGCAATGAGGAGGTTTACCAAGTACCCAGGAATTGGCGTTAAGACGTCTGCTTGCGTCGTTCTGTTTTGTCTTCAGCAGCCCTGCTTTGCTGTTGATACCCACGTTTTTAGATTTGCGAAGTGGCTGGGATGGGCGCCGACGAAGGCAGACAGAAATGACGTATTCTTTCATCTCGACATGCGGTGTCCCGATCACCTAAAGTATGGCCTTCACCAGCTTTTTATTCAACATGGCCAGACTTGTTTCAAGTGCAAGAAAGCCACCGTGAAGGGTACCAAGGACTGGGAGAAGTCCGAAGACTGCCCCCTTGAGCATCTTCTCGACCGTTCAAAGGAGGAGTCTAGAAGCAAGATGCCGTCTCAGGCCAAGAAGCCATCTCAGGATAAGAAGCCGAAGATAACGGTCAAGAGAAAGACACGTCATGCAGATGCCGAGAATGCTGAAGACGGCGGGGATGCTGAAGACGGCGGGGATGCTGAAGCTGGCGGGGATCGGGGGTGCTGAAGCTGGCGGGGATCGGGGGTGCTGAAGATGGCGGGGATCGGGGATGTTGAAGATGGCGGGGATCGGGGATGTTGAAGATGGCGGGGATGCTGAAGACGCCGGGGAAGTAGGTGATGATGCAGATGCAGTGAAGGACGAGGAGTAGGTGGATTATCACCAGACAGCCTTCAACCTCGTCAAGGGATCTCATGCACCCCCCCTTCGCCGACTCAGATTTATATTCGACTCTCGCTCATGGGGCTCAGTCAATTGCCCTCCATCTAGCCATTGCTTGTGTTCATCGATATCCGCGGCACTTGCCTGTTGACACCCGCCTGCGTTCATATTCGACTGTTTTTCTTATATTTTAACCGCATTGCTGGGGGTTTATTAGCATTCATCATTTATGTACATGCACCTTATCTACTTCGCATGCATGAAGCGTGCCTTTTACTGCGCTGGTGAGGAGATATTAACAGCTGCGATGGGTTTATCATTTACAATGGGTGATCGTGGCATCTTCATAGACGTGGCTGAAAGGCCATTTAGATATGCAATATTCAAAATACAAAAAAAGAAGTATGCGATGTTTTCTCAACTTTAAATGATGATATCCATGACTGTGACTTATGAACTGGGGCGACTCGTTTTCATCAGATATGATATGCAATAATGGGAGCTGCAATACGAAGATGCGCGCCAAGGTATCAGCTATAGGCACTGTATTTTCAATCAAGTAAATGACATATTTATCTTGCTCTTCGCTAGTATTTCTAGCCTTATGTGTCTTATTACTTTCGTTTCTTACCTAGTTTATTGCCTATGTATCTTCTCTAATATGTGTTTATTTTGTTAAATAATCAAGTTTGTTTTATTAGGAGTCTCCTGAGCCAGTAACACGAACTCCTCAGGCTCGTCTCTTATACTATGGGCGGTTAATTAGGTGCCCAGTGTGCTAAAATTCAAGGCTGAGTAATCACTAGGAGCCCCTGAAAGCCCACTGAGTCCCGCTATAAGCTCCGCACTGTAACCACTATGGCTAGTACCTCCCGCTCATGTGCGATTCTTTTAGCCCGCACCTTCGTATTATCTCTTTAAAGGTACTTCTATATGCATTTATTAGATTCACCTATCTTAGTTGTGCTTCTTTGCTACCTACCTGGGTTACCAATGTAAGGCGACAAAAACTCCTTGATTACCTAGTAGATGTGACTTTGTAGTAAGAGCTATTTGGCCTAGTAGAGAGTGTAGAGAAATATTCCGATCAAAGGGAGGCGGTTCTGTGTTCGTGGACCCATCAGATCCGACCTAGTCAGGTACCTACCTGGTACCTAGGTAGCTCTGGTCAGGAGAAGTCGCGTCCCCCGCGTACTAAGCATTTGCAATTAAAGCCTTATCGATAAGGAAACGCCTCAGCACCTTGCTAATCCCTTGAAACCTCACGCGCCAGGACCTTCAACACAATCACATACTTTCCTAGCAAGAGGTAGTCTGCCAACACCACGACATTCCGACCTGGGTTGCAATATCCTATGGGTATGCCTACTCACGTTGCAGACTATCTCTATTGCAATTTCTAGCACTGCAAAAGTCCAATTTCTTTCTATTCTTCCATTCCTTCCTTCCTTCAGTTAACTCCAACGTCGAACGTATTCTCGACTCGACGAAAGACCTCCTGTACCTAATCTACATACCGCGTGGCATATCACCTGATCGAGTGACGATATGACCGATACGATCCAACATGTCGATCACCCAATTACTTGAGGATGCTTTCGACAAGCTCCGAAGCTTCCCGAAAGGGATCCATCTGTGCTGTCCGAAAGTTTCGGAAGAAGACGACGAGCTCTACGATGACCTGACCACTCCTGGCTCGATTAGCGTGGCTGAGAAGGCAGAACGAATACAGCACGGTGAGGAAAGGCTGAACCTGGCCTATACCTGCTCCTTGATACTGGGCCTCTCTGCAGATGCCACTGGTGGTCTAGGTATAGAATTCGAGGATCAAGTTGGAACGACCCTCAGGTCATGCGCAAGTTGTGTGCGCAATTGGCACAAAAAACGCAAGCCTTTCCTCAAAGACATATCCCAGTAAGTTCAGGTCCATGCCTATTGCTCTTTTGCGGGATTGATGTTGACTCAATCAATAGAACCTACGACGACAATGTCGTTTCTGAGATGGAAGACCGCCTAAACCAGTACGATTTTGGCAGGATCAACCGAGGCCTCGAGGGCGCCGTCGAATTCATAGAAGCACATGGGGGCATAGCTAGCCAGAGCACTTTCATCAAAGAGGAGAAGGAGGAGTTTCTTATTGCCCTTTACGAGGCCATCTGCTGCATGCCGTATCTGAGCTTGCCCGAGAACCGCCCTCACTTCGATTACGTTTTTGAGGCCATCCAGAAACGAAAGATCCTAAAACTGGATGAAATCCTCCCAACCATGACCTTCTTCCTATTCGACGAGAACGAAACTCGCAACAAGTTTGCTGTCCACTCTTTTTCCCGGCAACCTTCTATTACTGCCGAGGACTTCGAGTGGGCAATCAATGATAATCTCGCCAACGCCATCATAAAAGCGAACGAGATGCATACGTCGCCTCAGTATCTGCTTCGCTTCTGGCAGGCCTTTCTTTATATATTGGATGTGCTTGATGAGAACCTCATTATCCATTCCTTACGGGCTATGACTGTTCAGCCAAGCATATATGAACTGTTGATCACGCAGCTACCGCACATTACTTCGGTTCCCGTCTTGAAGTTATTGCTCAAGGCGTTTTGCGCACTGATCCGGAAATCCTCTAAGGCGTTCTGGGGTGCGTACAGCCATTATCCCCAATCGTCTGTTGCCGAGCGGATATTGGGAAGTCCGGCCTTCAAGACATTGCTCTCGCAGGCTGGGGAGCATGATATTATGTTAGAGACACCAGCAGCCATTTCCTGGGTGAGGCCATTCGTAGAATCAATTCCTGCGCACCAGCAGAGTGAAATCTGTGATACACTTGTGCACCACTTTCTAGAAATAAATGCCAAGGATCCCAGCATGACACACGGAGGCCAGTTGACTTCTACCCTTGCTGCAATCGAAGCCCTCTCTTCTACTCTAGGAACCTTCGCCTCTCCAAGCTATAGGCTACACGCCATCTCATCAACTATTCACACCAATCCCGTCCTCAATTCCACAATGAAATACAAGGACGTAATTATACGGCTAGCCTCGCTCAAGCCCGATAATCAACAGAATGCTGCCATGTCGCGTGTTGGTCTGTCTGTGATTAAGTTTGCTCTGGCCCTTGACTCCCGCATCATTGCCGAGGAGTTTAATGCGCTCCACAATAGCGACGACCACGTCCAGAGAGAAGTCAAGCGGAATTCATCGGGCCTTTGGGATGCGTTCCTGGAGATCCTCCAGCCTGGTGCAGATGACCTAGCTCGAGCGATGCTAGTTGCCACTGGTCCTCTGAGTTCTGTAGAGATATTCCGGCCGCTGAAGAAGCAGACTTTGACGCCGACTAAGAGGGAGTTCAATACTGAATTCCAGAAGACGACGGAGGTAATTGCAAGAATGGTTGAGAGATTGACCGACTTTGACGAAGCAACGCTCAGGAATTTCTGCCTGGATCCTTCGACAGTTTTACCTATCGTTGCGACCCTCATTCACGGTGACGAGAATATCAACCAAGCAGGAGCTTCTTTCATCAAGACGATAACCGGTAAAATGGAAAAATCGGACGCTATACTGACGTTCCTCCAAGGCTATTTCGTTCATTCCCTATCTTGTTATACGAAGGTTGTTACCGAAATCAATGAGAGGAGGTCTGTTTGGTCGCCTCAATTCAATATCATCCGTTTTTCTAGGGAGATATTACGCGGCCTCTGCGACCCGACATCCGGCATATTACGTTCGAAGGAATTGAGCGGGAAGGAGCGCGAGGTTCTTAGCGCCTGGTGGAATTCGCAGTGGATCTTCCTTGACAACGCTTTCACTCAAACGGAGGGCTGGAGTCGTCTGATCGATATGGAAATTATGAAGAATTTCTGTCGAGAAGCTATGGAATTTGCCGACGAACTGGTGGCCCAAGACGGCCTTCTCGCCTCTGCGTTGAGCCCTCAAACTGCGCATTCCACCTCGATTGATAACAGTGAACAACCCGAGAAGCAAGCCATGAAGGATATACTCGAGCAGCCGCGCAAGTACTGCTTAGGACTTTGCAAGATGCTCCGTTTAAAGGATCTGTACCTCGTCACTATAATAGTAAGAGTCCTGAGCAAACTCCTTAGACGACTAGTAGAATTCGACATGGACCTTCCCCCGCCGGCGCTAGCATTCGTCAGAAACACGTGTATTAAAAATGAGAGGGGGCGGTATACCACACAGACAAACATGGATGAGAGACAACGCGCTGAGTTGATACGCGCTCTAGGCGAGGACACTCAAGAAGATGACATTCAGATCATCGCAACTAAGAAAGCAGAGGGGCCCAAGAAGCAGACTCGGCTCGATGCCTGGTCGAAATCAGGTGACGAGGTATCAAGCGACCCGAGTGCACCCAAGAAAGAGAAGCTAGTAGTCAGGTCGGCCAAGGATGATATCCGTGACATGCTTAAATCCTCTTCTTCGGAGAAGAATCGGGCTACTTTAGAGAAAATAAAGGCCCGCCACCCCGAAGCAAAGCCCGCAGTCAGCGTGGGATCCATACGCGAAAAGCGCCTTAAGGAAGCTGAGGAAAAGCGAAAGAGAGACGCCGAAGCTATTGCAAGAGCGAAAGCCTTGCGGGCACCCAGACCGCTCGTCAGTGGTGAGGGGTCCGGTCTCCAGGGTCTCTCCGGTGTTCACGGCAAGGATCACGCTCCGCAGAAGAGTGAGATCATGGTCAATTCCTCATCGGAAGATGAGGAAGATTCAGACGGCGATGCTGAGTTCTTGGCACGATCTGCCGCGGGACAGAAGCTGCCTAAGAATGCCGCCGGGGGCACGAAGCTTCCCCGCCTCCCAGTCAAGAAGGTAAAGATCCAACGATCTGCGAAGGATATGCGAGCACGACTCATTCCTCCGATGGACGTGTTACATCAAGCCATTCTCGAATGGGACATCTTTCATGAGGGCAACGATCCACCCAACGGCATAAGGTGCTCTCGAGTCTCTGATTCTTACGGAGACCCGCGAGAGTACAAGGGAACCTTTCTCCCACTCCTCATCAACGAGGCTTGGAGATCCTTTGTAACGGCAAAGGACGAAACAACATCGAAACCCTTTGGTATCAAGGTTGTTAACCGAATGAACGTTGACAAGTTCGTCGAGGTTAGCACCGCGCTACCAATATCCCAGAACAAGGATAGATTTCTATCAGAAGGAGATATCATCCTGTTTTCGCATGCCGCCAACCCCTTAGAGGGTACGGATGCGTTGCACTGTCTCGCTCGCATCTGGCGTGTTCAGTTTAAAAACGGCAATCTGGAAATACAGTTCCGCTTGAGCGGCAGGGCTGGTCCTATTTTATCCACGATGATGCCGCAGGCTGAGCTTTACGCTGTCAAGATTACTAACATGACCACGATAGAGCGCGAGTATGCTTCTCTAGAGAGTCTCCAATATTACGACTTGATGCCAGAGATTTTGGAAGCCAAGCCATCTCCTATGCTCAAGTTTAGCCCAGAAGCCGTTCAACAGGTCATGGAGAACTATCAATTGAACACGGGTCAGGCTAAAGCAATCCTGAACGCAAAGGAGAATGATGCGTTCACACTAGTCCAAGGGTAAGCCAGACGTGCCAGAAGATTCTTCTCAAAACTTAGCTAATCGAAAATAGTCCTCCTGGAACAGGTAAAACGAAAACGATCGTAGCCATGGTGGGTGCCTTGATGACAGGTAGTTTTTCTGCGATATCTGGTAATCCTATTAAACGACCCGGGGCGCCGAACCCGACTGCCAGTAAAGGGACATCCAAGAAACTGTTAGTGTGTGCCCCGAGTAACGCCGCCGTGGACGAGTTGGTCTTGCGACTCAAGGATGGAGTTAAATCCACCACCGGGTCATTCCACAAGATCAATGTATTACGTCTTGGTCGTACCGACGCGATAAATGCCGCCGTAAGAGATGTTACTCTAGATGAAATGGTCAAGGCCCGTGTGGAAGGCGCCGCGAACCAGAATAACGGCCCTAGCTCACGCGAGCTAATGCACAAGGAGGCTGGCCAGATCAAGTTGGAATTGGCTGATTTACGGCCGCAATTAGAGGCTTCAAGGATAGCCGGTGATCGCGCTGCGACGAATCAGCTGCAGCGAAAATTCGACGAACTAAAACGTCGTCAGGGTCAAATTGGCGCAAAGATCGATGCTGACAAGGACAGCGGTAACACAGCCGCCAGAGAAAGCGAAATTCGACGACGCCAGATCCAACAGGAGATTCTTGACTCTGCCCAAGTCCTCTGCGCAACGCTTAGTGGTAGTGGACATGAGATGTTCAAGAACCTTCAAGTGGAGTTTGAAACAGTGATCATCGATGAAGCTGCGCAGTGTGTTGAGCTCAGCGCGCTAATCCCGTTGAAATACGGCTGCTCTAAATGTATTCTCGTCGGTGATCCGAAGCAGCTTCCGCCGACGGTGCTATCACAGTCTGCTGCACGTTATGGGTATGATCAGAGTCTTTTTGTTCGTATGCAACGCAATCATCCTGACGATGTTCATCTGCTCGATACGCAATACCGTATGCACCCGGAGATTAGCCTGTTCCCTAGTCAGGAATTCTATGAACAACGTCTTTTAGACGGGGAGGACATGATGAGGTTACGTCACCAACCGTGGCATCAGAGTGCGTTATTGGGTCCGTACCGCTTCTTTGACGTGAAGGGTATCCAGGAAAGAGGTCGCAAGGGCCAGTCACTTGTCAACTTGGAAGAGCTCAAGGTCGCCATGCAGCTATACGACAGACTGGCGGCTGATTATTCAGATGTCGATTTCAAAAGGAAGATCGGAATCATTACTCCTTACAAGGCCCAGTTATTTGAACTCCGCGAGCAATTCTCTCGCCGATACGGTGAGAAAATCAAGGAACACATCGAGTTCAATACCACGGATGCTTTTCAAGGTCGCGAGTGCGAGATCATCATTTTCTCGTGCGTTCGAGCGAGTCCTACGGGTGGTATCGGTTTCATGACAGACATTCGTCGTATGAACGTCGGTTTGACCCGTGCGAAGTCGTCGCTTTTCATTCTCGGAGATTCCAGAGCTCTGGTTCAGGGTGAGTTCTGGAATAAACTAATTGAAGATGCGAAGGTTCGAGATCGCTACACTGCCGGCGATGTCCTTTCCTTACTTAGGAGGCCGGGGGCTAAATTACCACCTCCCGACTTTAATGCTCCACCCCCTAAGGTGCCACAGGTGTCACAGGCACCTACCCCACAACCTATCCAGAACAACACCTCGGGAAAACGAGGTATCCAGGCTGGTGATGAAGATGTAATTATGGAAGATGCTCCGCCGAGTCGACCGCCCAAGAAGAGACCGACGCCACAACTACCACAGACGTACACCGTCCTTGAACGGCGAGGCTCAAGAGGCACAATGGACACCTCAGCATTCGGCGGAATCAACGAACGAGGTGAGAGCATCACTATCAACCGCTCGTCTGAGCTTCCGGTTATCCACGAGTCGAGCAAAAAGCGACACAGAGATAGTGTTGATGACAGCACGGCGCCAAAGAGAGTAAGAAGACCATTCGAGTGAAACAATACGATGAAATAGATAACCAACCAGAGACGATACAGGTGGCCAGTGGCATTCTATCAAAAGCACGGAACATTCACATACCACCGGGCTCGTCGAATTCAGCTTCTTCATCCAGCACTCCTCCCCCTAGCGCTCCTAAGGTATGTAACATTACAAACATGATTATTCGGCTAGCTAACGGCAATTAGGGCCCATCTGGTGGTCCTGCTATCCGACCGCCGAAAAAAATGATCAAGAGACCGCCGACCTCTTCGGATCCTTTCATCAAACGTAAACCTAATAGGCCTCAATAAGAGGCTTCTCGTGTATAAGTCTTTACACCGTACCTAATTCATGATATAATCATGCGAGGAGGATAGGCGACAAAAGGAAGGGTATCATGCATTTACATTCGCATGCATCTGAACGGCGTATGGATCATTGTGGTTGCTTTTTTTTATTTCGCGTTGAATTAGATGGTTAATACCCGCCGGGCCAGGACAAGACAAAAGGGTGGTAACATCGTAGTGACCCGGTAATGTACGAAAGGTTTGCCTTCGTAGGTTCGAAGTGCTGGAATTGCATTAGGTAGTTCGGGTGCTTTTTAAAGAACCTCGAAGATTAATCCCGATGAGAGCCTTGGGTTCGACAACGACCGGGCGCTGATACTTTAAGGTAAGTAGACCGACCGTATGGCTTAGCCCCCTCCGCTGCTGCGGAGGCGTGATATTCGTGATATGGCCTGATGTGTTCTTCTAAAACTCTTCTAAGTGACTGTACGCTTAACTCGAAGCCAAGCTAGCGACGTTCAGTTGGTTTTACCTCGAAGCCGCGACATCTATCACAGCTGTGATGCCTACCTAGTTCCCTTTCCCCCATTTTCGTCCAATCCTTTTACTCATGCTGGTCGGTAATCTTCGCTCCCACTATCCTATGGCTTACGTCGCCACCTATTAGCAAGTACCTTGGGTACCGTAAATGTCATTCACAGGCTCTCCTCAAGGTTTACCCTTTGTTTCGCAGCCCAAGCTGGGCATCCTTCGTTCTGCCCTTCCAAGACCTAATTAATCTGAGCTCATAGCGCCCTGTATACATAAGCATTAATAGGTCGGCTATCCAAGATTGCCTACCAATTATCCCGTACCTACCTAGGGTACAGCGAAGTCGCTTCAGTCTAAAAGTTCAAATCAATTCCCGCAGCCCTACCTACCCCCTAGGATATCCACTATCTATTTTCCGGCTCCAGTATCATATTTTCAATCTTCAACATTGCTACGTCAGTCTATCCTTCGTGGGTGTAAAGACTCCTGGTATTAGATACATTAAAAAGTGTGCATACAATGCGATGAACCGCATCTCATAGACCAGTATGGATTTCGCTACCCCGGCGGAATGCATTTGCTTGCTCTCACGAGTGCCCACCTATTCGGCCATTTATCCCACCACGAAAAATCATTAGGGATACGAATCCAAGAGCAAACCTGCCATAAAGTGTCGCATCATCGGTATTTATTTCACCATCACTCTTTTATACACACGTCTTATTAACATTATCGTAGAGGCATCGCGAGACACGTATATTGCAACGGACCAAATATCTACCTGAATATATTACAATCCAAGCGCCCAGTATCCAAATCAAACCTCAAAGTGTTCAGTTAAGGCCCTACTCCTGCTACTGAAGATAAAAAAAGGAAAATGACACTGTCGCCTGTCATGGCCCATATTCCGTCATACCTAAACTCTCTTATCTAGACGAAAAAAGATGCCCCCTTAAGAGCATTTCCGTATATGGAATACGGAATGGAAGAGGAGCAAATATAACAAAAGAAAAGTGCCTGTAAATAGGGCAAAGTAGAAGGGAGGGTATCTATCAACAAAAATGAACTGAACTAGCTCCCCCAGATTAAAAAAGATTAAAGACCTCGCTTTCGCTGAGCGGCGTTTTCCCCTCCTCGGCAGGGTGCCCTTCTGCCGCTTCCTGAAGCTCCTGCAGCAGCGGCTCGACGATATCGAGGTCGACTGCTTCGCTACTAATGCTGCTACTGGTAGAACTACTCGTGTAGCTCGAATCACCACGGGCGCGGGCACCGGAGTGCGACTGGGTAGCCTGCAACTGCTTTTGGAGCGCTTCGAGTGCTGCCTGGCGCACACTCATAGGACTCTCTTCGCCTAGCTCACCCCCGCGAATACTGGCTTCTCCCGCCGATGGGCCGAGGTTTGACGGGCGGTTCCTTTGGGGTGGCCGTAAGCGCAGAGCTTCGAACGGCTTGTCGTCGCTTTGCGCAGACCGAAGCGATTGTGCGCGTTCCGGTTCAGGAGCCGAGCTTTGGCGCCGACCGTGGGGACGTAGTAACTCTGCATGACCAGAAATGCTCTGCTGTAGAGTTTGCTGGTTCTGCATTATTTTATTAAGGGTTTCCGTCATGGATATTAACGACTGCATGAGCACCTCGCCATTTCGCTCTAACCGATGCATTCGTTTCTCCATATCCTTAGCTCGACTCTCCTTGAGCTTCTCGTATCGCCTCAGAAGCTTCTGACGCTCCTGTTCCTCTGCGAGCGCGTGAGCTGCATACCGTGTTTTCCTTGCTTCCTGCTCTTCCCGCTCGGCTTGTCGTTCTTTTCGACGAAAATAAGATGTGCTGCCTTCCCAAGGCATCGACGGCGATTCCAGCGGAGAGGGCGACGACGAACTGGTTAATATCGGAGCACTCGAGCTCCTTCCCCGGCGTTTCTTAAAAGCATCATGTGGTGATAGGTAGGGCGATTTGAGTTGTTGGCCAGGCCTGATTGGCCCAACGTCTGATCGTTTCGAGGTCGGTAGTGGTCTTGATTGAGACGCCGAGGTTGGTCCTTCGCTAAAATGGCCAAGTACTGGGGATTCGGGCCAAAGAGTTTCTGCCGCCACGTCCGGTTTGAGGTGTGTTGATGGTGACTGGATCTGACGAATCTGTGCTTTGAGCTTCTCTATATCTCTTTGCTTCCGTTCGCGCACTCGATCCTTACGGCTCGCACTCCTCTCAGCTGCGCGTGGAGGCGAAAGAAGGTCCCGCTGCGTAGAGCGGCTCATTCTACTTGAAGGTGGCGAAGGGAAATTGAGATTCAGAGGGGAATCGATTTCCTGTCGCGACGGCGGTCGGACCACTATGGGGACGGACTGAAATCCTACAGCGGCCTCGGCCTTGCACAGCTTGGGTGAGGACTCCGTTGTAACCAAACTCTCGGCAAATGAGCCGCGTGGGCCGTCTGGGAGGTCTTTCCTATCACCATTTCCGTTGCCTTCGTTGTTAGAACCAATAGCCTGACTTTCTGGCGTGGGTTGGCTAGTAATGTACCCAAGACCGCTAGACCCGGGCGTGGAAGTTCCGGCGTTCTTACTTGAAGTCCGGGCTGGTAACGCCAGCGAAGTCAGCGGGTTTGCAGAGAGGGTACGCGGGGTAAGTCCTGGGGACTTGGAAGAGGGCCTTATGTTGCCCTTTGGCACATAATTATTGCCAATTGGCTCATCTTTGGGTTGAGATATTTGCTTCTCCTGAGAGGTCCTTCCGTCGCGTTTTGTTGGTGGAATTTCAACCACTCGTAAGATTCTTTCGGTGTCAGGCTCTGGTGTTTTCTGGCGATCAATTTTTGACCTCCGCTCTCGTTTAGGGGATATAGATCGTCGACCAGCAGCGTGTGGTTTCCTCACTGACCCTAAAGCACTCATAGGGGCTATATGGGGGCTGACGGCTTCCAGGTGTTTCCGCATATCGGGCTCTTTACCTTTCGCTGAAGGAGTTTCTTCTGACGGAACTGTTGAGAGCCTCCTGGGGGGAGGAGCTAGCCTGGTGGCCTCTTCTGCGCGGGTTGACGATCTTGGGTCTAGCGATATAGAGGATGACGATTCACGATCCACAGTAGTCGTATTGAGAATTCTCTTGCCGCGATCGAATGTCATACTACGTATTGGTTCGAGCCTGGCGTCAAGTGCTCGATGGAATTCCGCTTCCATCGACCCAGTCACTGGAGACCGCGCGGGGAGGACGGGGCGTGAACTTAATTGCCCAGACGGGATGGAAATGGCAATGTAACGATGGCCGCTAGTGGTCCGGGCGGAAACAGCCGAGTCCGGAAGGACTATGAGTGGTGGACGACGGGGTTTCTGACTCTGACCCTGATTCTGACTCTTTCGTTTTTTACGAAAAGCCTTTAGCATGCTCCATCGACCATCGATCGAATCACCGCTCAAGTTATCAGGTATTGACATTAAATTCCCAGGAGGTGGGGGGCTGCGGAAGAAGTCGGCAAGGGTCTCCATCCGCTCTTCATGGAAGCCATCAGAACGGGGAACCATCTTGACCGACGAGAACGAGAGAGGCGGAATCATCTCTGGCTCGGCTGTTCTTGTTTTTCGTCTTAGATCAGGCGCGGACTGGACGACGGATACGACAGACGGCCGATGGGGTGGGACTGAGTCTCGTTCAGGACTGATATTGGCATTGTCGACTGTCTGTACCACAATTTCCTTCTCGACCAGAATACCCAAGGCAATCGAGGCCGGGGACACGCTCTCCATAATAAAACCTCTAGCCGGAGACCGCGGAAGACTAGAAACTCTATTTTCAGGGTGACGCTATCTCGCAAGTGCGAAATGGTGACAAGGTGAGCCACCTTTAATCCAGTAGTTCCCGCGTGGAGTATTCGTGACATGACCGACAGCATCTACATCATATTATTAACAGCCGTTAAACTTGGACCAATTCACATGGGACGAATTGCTCCAAAGGCAATCGGTATGTAGTTTCAGCGACTGAAGAAATGCTGTGGCATTATCAGACGAATAGGACGTCGCGTAAAGCTTTCCCTAGCTTTGAATCGGAAAATAGAGACACGACGAGTAACAGATGGGCAGATGTCAGCCAGAGCAGTCGTATTGGTAGCGCCGTGGACGAGATGAAAGATCCAGTAAAGATGACGAATGGAAGAGGAACCGGTCGAGGATGGAGGAGTTTAGTGACTAGCCGAGAAACTCAATCAGGTCTTCCATCTGATTTAGGATTGGTCGAACAGCGGCAGAGGTTCGACTTGCTACCTTGTGATCGGCCGAGACATGTAGGTTAATGACTAGACTGACAAGGATGGGATGAACAATTGAGTTTATGACGTTCCATGGAACTTGACTCGACGTGAAAGGAGAACGGACCACCAAGGAATATGGATAAACCATGAAGATGTCCAATGTGTCCAATTCATGATAAATGAGATGAAAAATTCAAGCGCGTTGGTCTCGCCAGTTTGACCTAAGAAGACGGCGAGAAGACAAATATTGGATGGCTACATTGCTTTTCTGAATATCATTTCGGGAAAGGGAATTGGTGATCAACACGAAAGAAGCATTTGCAATCACATTCGGTAGTACCATTTCTGAGACGGGCGAGACTAGTAAAAGCCACACGGATAGTTAACCGTCTCCCTTGATAGGCAAAATTGGGCGACGAGGAACAATACGTGAAGACTGATCCGAAGGGGGGCTTTTTCCATTGTTTCTTCGAGAATTATCGGGGCTTCTAGAGGGAAAGTTACCTGGGTACCTAAGGTAGGTAGATCAATTTAGAGTTGAAGATTTATGAGGTTAGTTGGTAAGGTAGCTGGGTAGGTACAAGGTAGGCAGTAGGCAGACAGGGCTGGGGTATTACAAACACGATCACCAGCCCCTCAATAAAGTCTAAAGTCAACTTCTACCACACCATATTAGTCACTCCAAATACATCTACTTGGCCCAGATACCATATTTGATTTTGACATCGATACGCCGCCATGTAGCGTGTATGTTAAGTTCCATATCAACTCTAATAGGTGGTTACGTCTCCTTAGCTAACTGTATTTTCATCAGATAAATCGATTTATATCTTGCTCTTCTTACTCTTCTTACTCTTCTCGCTCTTCTCACTCTCCTCGCTTTTCTTACTATTCTTTCTCTTCTTGAGTGAACCTTCCGAGACGCCTTTGAAATAAGACGATGTTGAACTGGAGCGTCGACCAGAATAATTTCGAAGGTCGCTGGAGGGATTCTGGAAAGCAACTAGACCTCGGCGTAGGTATGCAAGCCTCGTCAACGACGCACAACTTTGGCTAGAAGGTGGAGTTACCATGGTCATACTCGTTGAATTTACCGAAGCTCCAAAGTATCGCTGTCCAGTCAAGCTCGATGTTGAAGACGACAATGGCAACAAATTAGAAGAGCTGGGTATCCCTTCGGATCGACGAGCAATTAAGTATCAGGATTTTCCCCTCGAAGGACCTTTCGGGCCTACCAGTTATAAAGGGCATACGTGGGTCGGAAAAATTACAGAAGGGGTTATGGAGATATGGGTTCGAGATGCGGATGGAAAAGCAGTACAGCATCAAGCACAGATCCCCTTTGACAATATCTTTCCTTCCAGCTACTCCAAACAATTACTCTAGACTTGGAGATATTTCGCTCTGAATTAAGAGACGAGATAAAGGAATCGGCCGGTTAGAGATGTAGGGAGGTGGTTAGGAGGTACAGAAGGCAATGGGGGTCAAATTACAATTCATCGACGCATCAATTCCGCGTCCAGTCAGCGATGCCTGGCCATACGATGCAAAATTTGTTGCAACCTCATCCAACTCGTCCTAGAATAGCATTACTAGGATTTATGCATCATCAGATTAACCTTACGTCCTTTCGGCCTGATCCAATGATGACGACGATTACGAGAACTACGATGACGAGAGCAAAGATGTCGGAACCCTCCGAAGCGAAAATGAAGACGTATACCATCACGGGGGCTGTTGGGTCACTCAAGCCTGTGTGTTCGTCTTTCTCTTCGAAGTGATCAAACTATGCTTCGCGCGACGAGCCCGCCGCCGTAAGATGAAGGACTTCCTCGACCTGGGTTAATAGAACTCGTGGCGGAGGCAGCAGCCAGGGCCCTATACTTCAACCATGGACACCAGATGCCGCAACCTCCATACACAGGACAACAGTACGACATGAGTCAGCAAGCAAACCAATACTTTAACCCCTATTAACAAATAGGTAAACCCGAGTAGAATAAACCAACAACCAGGCCAGTTCCAGGGCAATTAATTCCAAGGACACCACTTTCTAGTCAATGGGTTTCAAGGCACACAGGAATTGGGAAATCAAGGTTTTCACTAACTAAATGTACCTGGCAATGTCTGTTAGAGTAAATCTTGTACCTTGTGATACCTACTGTTCCAAATACTAGTCATTGCACAAGCCACAAATGTGAATCCAGTCTGTTTTTTTAAGCCTGTCAACATTGGAGGCACTTTGAGCTTCATTCCTAAAAGATTGCCTGTAGAGGTTCCTACTCTGCGATGGTTTTTTATAAGCTACCCCTGGATCGGCAGTGATGAATCATCAACTCGCTACACCCTTACTTTAGACGATATGCCTTCCAATAAAAGAGAATACGTCTATCAATTAATCGATAATATTCCCTAACTCAGTTCCAATTATATTACAACTCGATTTGATACGGGTTTACCTTCCCAGCAATTGTGGGAGACAGCTCAATATATATGTTTGCTTATAGAACGGGAGTTATATTGCATTCCAAACCCTTGCCCACAGAGACCAAGAAATACCCCTGAGAGAAACACATGTCTAAACCGTGGATTCTCGTCTCGCCCGCGAGCCGAGGTATCGGCCACGCGCTAACGCGGCACCTTCTCCGGACGACCACGGCGCCCATCCTAGCGACGGCCCGGACCGACCTCCCTGGTGTTCGGGCGTCAATCCTCGACTCGCTTGATTCATCCCCATCCTCGTCCTCACAAGCCCAAATACCCTCCGCGTCTGAAAGACTCCATGTAACTGAGCTTGACGTAGAGCATGAACCCACGGTGCAAGCCGCGGCCGCGGAGGCAGCCCGTCTGTTCCCGACTAAGACACATCATCTGCATCTCGCCTTCGCGCTGCCGGGAATCCTGCATCCGGAGAAGAGCCCCCGCGACGTCGACTACGACGCCGCGCTGCAGACACTGCGCGTCAATGTTTTAGGGCCGCTGATGCTAATGAAATGGTTCGAGGACTTCCTGCCGCGGCGGGGAACAGACATACACAAGGACCCGATATTTCGCACAGGGGACGCGGAAGACGAAGCAAAAAGAGAAGATGAAGAAGAAGTAGAAAAAGAGAAAGAAGCAGCCCACGCGACGTGGCTCACGGCCTCCGCGCGCGTGGGCTCCACGTCCGACAACCGGCTGGGCGGGTGGTACACGTACCGGGCGTCGAAGGCGGCGGTGAACAGTCTCACGAAGACGTTCGACTTGCACCTGGAGACGCGCGGCGGCGACCGCGTCCTCGCCGTCGCGTACCACCCGGGCACCGTGCGCACGGGTCTGAGCCGCGAGTTCTGGAGCCGCGTGAGAGCGGATAAGCTGTTTAGCCCGGAGTACGCGGCCGAGCGGATGGTCGAGGTCGTTCGGACGCGGAGGCTGGCGGATAGGGGGAGGTGCTGGGATTGGAAGGGCGAGGAGGTGTTGGCGTAAAGGGGGGATTGGGGTTGTGGACGAATATCTTAGCTGTAGACGCTGTCCGCACAGTCTGGCTGAGGAAAGGGAGGTGTAGTTCAACCAAGTAGCACGCTCACCTGTTTTAATATACCTGATAAATTCAACGTATCGGGAAAGATCAGATGCAGTCAGATGCGGTCAAAAGTGCTCAATACGAGTGTCATGAATTATCCGAGCCCGAAGCCCAAAGACGTCACTGAGCAAGGACTGCCACCGCCGTCCTACTATACACAGGTAAAATTATCGATTTCAACCAGCCGTTTTCAGTACCAACCGGGTATTGTGTATGGGAAAATCCCCTGTCTCAAAAAAATAAACTCCCAATCATAATTACTTTCTCATACACCGGCCTGCGTCTATAGTGCTACGTCTTGGAATGACGCCCCGTCCCCGGGCGAAGGTGCGGGCGCTTTATCCGAGTCTTCGCCATCCGCATCTTCTGTAGAAGCCTTCTCCGCCTCCGCTTGGTCGGCGGCAGGCCGGAGCGCCACCTTCTGGGTATCTTTGTCCTCTAGCCTGACCTTCTGCTCGTCTGTAACCTTCGCCTTGTCCTCGTCCGCCAGCTCTTCGTCGGAGTCGGAATCGGAGTCTTCACTACTTTCCTCCTTTTCTTCCTCCTTCGTCTCTTCCTTTTTACTAGCTTCAGCCTGCGCGGGTGTCTGAGGCAGGTCCTTCTGAGCTGGCTGCGCCGGGGCGGGCGTAGGAGGTGATGCTACGGAGGGCGAGTCGCTACCTGACGGACCGGGTCTTACAGCGTCTAGGTAGAATTTAGTGACGCCGAGAATGCGGCCCGTCTTCTCGCAGGCTTCGACCCACTCGGGGCGTACGACGGGGATGTTCATCTCGACGGCCTTTTCCCAGGGCATGCCTCGGCCCTCCGTGGTGACGAAGTGCGTCGTGTCGATGCGCACGCCCTCGACGATCTTGGCACCGATGCGCTCCACGGCTTTCCCGAGCTCCTCGCGCATGGGCGAAGGTAGGATGCCCGTCGTGATCGTAATACCGCTTAGGTCCGTCATCTTGTGGGTGCGGACAACTACCTGCTTGCTGGAGAAGGTGCCGGCGGTGGTGCGCAGGACCAGGTGGAACGAGTATTCGGTGTCGACGGCGAGACCGCTGATCTTGGTGCTGTGCATCTGCAGGGGGCGGGGTATGTTGCCAGCCTTCTGGCCGTTGCGGTATAGCGACAAGGAGATGAGATCGGCAGTAGCCAGCTCGATAGGGTCCCACTCGAGGACTACGGAGGTCTGGGTGGCATTGCGGCAGCGGAGGACGGGGGTAGCGGGCTGGGAGGCGCCGAAGGAGGCGTAGATCTGGTCTTGTAGTGCAGCGAACTGAGCATCGGCTTTGGCTTCAGATTCGCTGTTACGGGAGACGGTGATGTCGACTATAGAGCCCGAGATGATGTTCGGGGGAAGTAGAATGGATGGGAATTCGATCTAGACATTTCGGTCAGACTATTTATTATGCAGTAGGTGTTAATTGGTTCTTGTAAGGTCCCAATGGAGCTCATTGGGCTTGTGCGATAGATTGCGACAGCTTGGTACCTCGACCTGACAATGAGAAAGCTAGGGGTTGGGGGCAGCATCAAATACATACAAGGCGTTTATCTGGTGTGAGTAGAACAGTGACGCCGGCATCAACCTTGCCGACGGTGAGAGAGACCAACATGGTAAGCGCCGACGACCAAATATAGAAAAGATGAGGATTTGGTGATGAGTAAGTTCCTCGTGGTTTTGGTTGGGGTTGGCGTTGTGGTTGTAATGGTACAGCTAGGATCTGGATTAATTAATTTGGGGCTGGCGCGAGTCTCAGGAAATTATTCCACGTGTTATGTTATCGCGTTATCGCATCTATGAAACGACACCCCGCCAAGTACTGGCACTCTTTCAACACCTACCTACGTACTCATCCAGACATGTGATAGAAGAATTTCATACTTTATGTGCACATATATAGCTACCCGGTAATGCTTTGAGGGTGAAATCATGTATTCTTGTTCATATTCACCACAGAATTAGTAGAAATTCCAAGGTAGGTGGACGTTTATTATATATGTTTATTATGTTGCTGGCTTCTTATGACGGAATGGCTTTCGCTGTTTTGGTGGTTCTCTCTGCTTTGGTTTTGGTGGCTCCTGACTTGCATTAATGTGTCGGCCATTCTTGTCTCTTGCGAGTGCCAGCTCTACTGCAGATACGACCTTCATCGCTTGTTTCAAGAGGTCTTCAAACTTCATATTGCATGCGAGCTTCGGATCTCCGCATATCAACTGGACCGTCCCGTACAGATCTGCAATGATGCTCGGATTGTCCTCCGACGCCACTTTCCTACCCTCTCGATCATACCCATGAGCAGCCAATGCCTCGAAAAATGAGTGCTTGAACCTCCTCTTTGCTGTCTTGCAAGGGAACACCGAGGCTACAGGTTGGGCAGAAATGCTAACCCACAGAGGCTTGTGCTTCTGGGCGATGTGCATGTTGAGGACCGACTTGGCAAATGGGTGCTCGAATTTGTCAAGGTACTTCATCGAATATCTGTCGAGGCAGTGCTTCTCAGAAGTTGCGACAATCCACTTAACCCGATTTTCCTTGAATTTTATTTTGAGGGAACGTAAGGTGCTCGGGAACCAGATGTCATGTTGCTTGCATGCAGAGGAGATATGCTCGCCCGGCTGAATATCCGATCCTCTGGTTATCTGTCTCTGCAACTCGTCTGCGAACGGGGGTGTATAGTTGAGTTGACGCTGAGGTCCGTGTTTTGGCGGAGGTGCAGTGCGGGATTCGAGGCTCATGCATCGTCTCATGGCAAATGCATGGCGTATATGGTACGATGCCCTTGGGGACCAGCCCAAGAAGAGGTTTGCCATGTCTACTCAGACCGGTCCCAGAGTAACTGATGGATTGGCAAAAAACTCATAGTTCAGGTACCTTATTTTGAAGATTTCAAGCTTTGATATACTGATAAAAAAGCTTCAAGATGAAGGTTGTTATCTGAGTTAAGTATGGAAGTATCACTTTTAGAAAATGACTTGCCATTACTAGTGAACTTTGCCTGCGTTTAGTGTCGCATATCCTAGCAGATACATACTGCGACTTTTAGCCCATTCCAGCACAAGGGCCAATTAAAGACTGCTAAATTTAGCGCGTAGAGGTACAAGGCCCCACTAAGAACCACATATAGGAACCTAAGGTCTGTTTAAAAAGCTTTGATGGGCAAAAAGAGTGTGTTCAGCCAACAAAAGCCGCCCCCCGCCATTACTCACCTTTCTGACAGCGTCTGGGTCCTGGTATTTAAGTGCCCCTCGTTCACCACGCATTTTCCCACCTCGAACATCAACAGACGATAACTGTCAACAAACCTCTAAATCTCAAGACCTATCGCGCGACCACGATCGCTCGATTCTGAACCAAGTTCACGTACACCCCATCCTACCGCCTTTAAAAGAGATATTTAGTTTCCCGGCAACATGCCTAAGAACAAGGGAAAAGTACGTGCAATTTCTTACCCTTAACTCCGTCGCAAGTCCTATTCTCTTCCTATTTTTTCAACCTTCCTTTCTGTACACGTTTGTGTGTGTGATCGGCTGGTGTTCTTGGCCCTGTTAGTAGCTAGTAATGGCGATCCTGTGGAAGTTCTATCTTCCGACTGGACGTCATCAGCCAGGCTGTGGTGGGGGGATGTTATATGCATACTAGTTCAAGAAGAACCCATCAGGCCACCACACCAGCTGATTGCGGCTTCAACACATACCACATTCAATATCATTATGAACAAGAAAAATATAAAGTATATACAAAATGACTAACTTTGTCTTCAATAGGGTGGTAAGAATCGGCGTCGTGGAAAGAACGAGAACGACAACGAGAAGCGAGAATTGACCTTCAAGGAGGATGGACAAGGTACGTCATCAAAGAACCCCCACCATTTCCCACTCCCGTCTGAATCCCTCGACTTCGAGACCAGTAGAGAAGAAGACAAAAAAACATAAATGACACATCAGATTTCAGATAGCTAACAAAAGAACCCAACAGAGTACGCCCAAGTAGTCAAGATGCTCGGCAACGGCCGCCTCGAGGCGCAATGCTTCGACGGAGCGAAGCGACTGGCCCACATCCGCGGCAAGCTGCGCAAGAAGGTGTGGATCAACAACGGCGACATTATTCTCCTGTCGCTGCGTGACTACCAGGACGAGAAGGGCGACGTGATCCTCAAGTACTCGGCCGACGAGGCCCGCTCCCTCAAGGCCTACGGCGAGCTGCCCGAGAGCGCCAAGATCAACGAGACCGACACGTACGGCCCCGGCGACGAGGGCGACTGCGGCTTCGAGTTCGACGAGGACCGCGACTCCGAGTCGGACGGCGAGGGCGCTGCCGGCGGCAAGGATGTCGACATCGACGACATCTAAGAGCTGCTCGCTACGCTCTCGATCCGCAGAGCTTCGCCCACCTGGTCTTTCGGTTCTGCTTCTACTCCTAGTAGTAGTAGATATCTTGAAAGAACGGGGTAAAACGCCTGTCTTCTCTCTCAAACCCGGATCTCTCACTTGTGTACATCCCCTACCATTCAACATCCCCCCCTGGGGTCTGGGTTCCACGACAGTCGGGCGACGCCCATCTTTTCAGCAACAGGCGGCAGGGGTATACGATGGGAGAGACGTCGTATCCCCTCGTCGTTTGGCACTTCTTAGATTCTATCACACCTGTTTTCATTTCGTGCAAGTTTTTTCTCAGTTTGAGTAGAACACCAAAAACACTACTGTTTGAGGAACTCGGGGGACTGGCATAATGATGACCCATTCATCAGCGGGAACGATACCAACTTTTCCGTAAGGTTAGGTTACTTTGTTGCTGTTGGCTCATAATAAATACATGCCTCTTTTCCTCAGTATTATAAACATTTTCCCAATTCGCTTTTATTGTGATGTGATGTCCATTTGACCACCTGCTTTAAAGAGAACTCGTTATAATATTTGATTTGATTTTCTGGTGCTCCTAATTCTTCTATTTCAAAACTACTCCAAATCCACCTTTCTCATCTCCAGTGAATGCTGATCGAGTATTCTACCTAGCCCAGGGTTGGATGGTTAAGGCGAGAGGTTGATTTTCAAGCCATGTTCCACGATACCTTACATTCTGCTTTTAGGGCAGGCTCTATAGAATCTTAACCCCAGCTGGCTTGATTCGCTCTTATTCACCCGCTCCTCGCTCCTAATTCCCGTAGTCTCTCATCCTCCCTATTGCATGAAGCGCAACAGCCGGTCCAGAGACGCCTCTAATAGAACGCCACCCTTTGCCATTTTAAGTATTGACTCTACTAGTACACATATATGGCCGCCGAGTCCTAGCCCGGACGAAGAGGGTTGGTTCTTCGAGTCTTGTGTCCACGTAAACTTGTAGACCCTTGCTGCTAGATGCGTCCGTTGGGTATATGAGTCAAATTCGATAGCCATTTCGTTCGTATTGACTGGAACGCTTGAAGTGTTCGCTTCACCCCTTCACCTCCACTCTATCAACTCCCCCTATGTATTGCATGAATCCTGCGAATGTGGCTCTACCACTCGTCATCACTCTTTTCGTCATCTGCCAAACAGTTAGTATTCGTACCTTACTTCTCCACATATCAGAGCCATAGCAGAAAAACTTACCACTATCACGAACTCTCTCCTTCCGCTTCTGCAGCGCCGCGGCAAGCGCATCAGCCATACCGCCGCCGCCTCCGGGAGCGATCCCAGCGGGCGGCAGTCCACTACCGTGCGGTCCCGTATCGGACCCTCCACCGACTGTGGCTGCACTCCTGTCTCGGATCTGACTCCTGTCCACCTTCTTGAGCGCTCCGATTCCACCGGCTTTTGTGATGCCCTCCAGCATCGCGGAACGGCTCGAGTCTGCCGGAGGTAAGGCTGGAGCGGGCACACCGGATTGATAGCCCGAGTCGCGATTCGGCGGCGGCGGCGGCGGTGCGGCTGGTATCAAGTTGGCTGGCGGGGGAGGCGGTGGGGGAGGTGGAATTCCTGCACCTCCGGGCGCGGGCATGGGAGGAGGCGGTGGAGGTGGAGGAGGGGCTCCGGCTCCAGTACCGGGCAACGGTGGAGGCGGCGGCGGTGCAGATGTTTGAGGTAAAGGAGGCGGAACTGGTGCATTTGATGCGGGGAGCGGCGGCGGAGGTGTACCCCGTGGAGGAGGGGCGGGTACATTTCGAGGCGCAGAAGGCATAGGAGGCGGCGGCGGCGGCGGTGTGGGGACTGCTGCACTCGCGCCAGGCACCTTTGGCGGAAGACTTGGTGGTAAACTCGGCGGTAGACTCGGAGGGAGACTCGGAGGGGGTGGTGCTTGGGACTGCTCACGCGGTGGCGGCGGCGGTGGCACCGGACCTCTAGCCGGTGTCGGCGGTGCGTTATTCAGCCTCTGGCCAGTAAAAGCAGGTGGTACGCCAAACCTATGCCCTGCAGGTTTCTCTTCCTGCTCTTCGATGGGTGTTTTCGGAGGTCTCGGGGGAGGAGCTGGTCCAGGCGGGGCACGAGCGGTTTCGACATTGGCGTATTTACCGGCATCTGGCAGCGGAGGAGGAGCATTGAAACGAGGTCGCGGCGGCGTCGGTTCTTGCGGCGGTGTTGGCTCCCTATGCACAAGCCCCGTCCTGTTAGATCCTCGTGGTGCAGGCGGCGGCGGAGGGGCACCACGGCGCGAGGTGCTTTCCGCGATGGATCGTCCACCTCCTGGGGGTGGAGGCGGCGGCGGAGGAGCTCGACCGTGGTTATGAGTACTGGACCCGTTAAGCGCCGCAGGGCTACCCGACGGGGGAGGGGGCGGCGGCGGCGGCGCTGGAGCTGGCGCGGCATGTGTAGGCCCATTGCTTGGTACAGGACCACCTTGCTCCTTCAGGAACTCTACAATGAAGTCCTGGTTCTCTCTGATGAACTCGTCCGTAAGGCCCTGTTCTGATAGGAAGTTTCCAAAGTTCTCTCGCCAGTTTGGATCATAGGCCTCCAGCTTAGCGAACCTGGACGGCTGCTTATGGTAGCCATTGACACTCCCCGAATGAGGTCTTCCCATAGGTGGGACGCTGCTTCGTGGCGACTCGGGCGGTGTGGGCGCCGAGGAGTGTCTATGTCCTCCGAATATGCTCCCGAAGAACCCGGTCTTGACAGGTTGCTGCTGGGACGAGCCGCCGAACGGTGTATTTCTTGTAGCCTTGGAAGCATTTTTCTCCCGCTCGTCCATCTTCTTCTTGAATTGTTTGGCTTCCTTCTCGTCGACAAAGGATAGGCCGGCTAAGCAGTCCTCGAGCTCGAAGGTGTGGAAAAAGGTACGGTCTTGGTTATAAGACCAGTTGTCGAATATTTCCTGGTCCCATATGACACCGCGGGCGGTAGGCTGAAAGCATGTAAGAAGTCTGCGCAGATATAGCTTGTCGGCCGGGGACAATGACTTACAGATACATCAACTAACTTTAGCCAGTAGGTGTTTCCTACTAGGTCGTTGGCGAGCACGATAGCGCCCTGTAGGCCAGTATAGGTCCATCTTGCAGGATTCGGGTATGCGACGTATAGTTTCGCTACGGCTACGGCTTGGATCTTGTTGGTTTGTTTGGGGACCACCCGCCGTACGGTCTCCTTATCTTCTTCGCTGAGGATGGAGGGCATGGCGGCGGTAGTGTTGAGGTCGTGTGATGTACTGGGTTGGAGGTGAAGAGTTGGAGGAGTACTCGTTCGAAATCTCCAACCTAAGACTAGCTACTGGAGTACTTCTAAGTGACCATTGAAGTGACGGATATAATCGAAATTAAGTGTAGCAAATAGTTGCCTATCTGCGCTGTGTAGAATGCTGGTTCGGATAGTGTACGCGGCTAATCGTAGTATTGGACCTGAATCAGCGTAAGAGATGCGGTCGATTGGCGGTTACGCAAGTTTAAGATGCCAAGTACAAGTTTGTAGTTGGTTGGTTGGGCTGTTGAAAAAGATGTGACTAGGGGAGGCAGCCAAATTCAGGTCCAGATCATCCCGCACTTGAACAGGGGAAATGTCGGTTGTAAATTACGTTGTAAATGACTGGGGGGTTTCTGATAACGAGGGAAATGACGAAGAGGAGATTTACAAGACTGGCTGCTTCATCAAAGGCTTAAACAAATCAACTTAGTTTTTTGTTAATAAAAAATCCATCAATCCTTTTCGTCGTAGTAATTCCCGGAAGAGCATTTTCCCTAACACGAGACAGGATATGTTACCAAGAACGGTTCGTAGTAAAACCCGACATCATTCAGCCAGCGTCGGCTGAGTCGCTGACAGGAGCCCCGAGCTGTGGACCAATGGAGCCTTTAGAAAATGATGGAAAATGAGTTAAAGCCACATACTAAAGCACAGCCACTGCTGAGACATTCAGCACTGAGACATCACTGGGGACATTTTAAGAATTAACCTAGACGGTACCCCACCAGCCCACCAACCCACTAGGTTGGATGCTTTGCCATAGCTTGTTGACTTACTTCATTGTTCGTCAATCTTCATTTTAACACTTCCACATCCATAAGCAACGAAGCGGTCAACCAAGCCGAAAGCGAGATATAGGCTACTACAGAAATATTATCAAGGCCGCATTGCGATAGAGGCTACACCTTGATCGCCTCATGAAACGTTTGACATTTCAAAAGCAGCACTGACGTGCAATGCAACAATATATCATTCGTCGTACGTCATCCGACCAAAGTCACACAGGAGACATCATCCGCTACGAACTTGGCTTAGATTTACACATGTAGCACAATATTCACATATTACGGCAATTATAAGTCATGAAAGTAGATGACATGCTCATTATTCATCGTGCCTATCAGTACAAGAGACGTATTCCTCAAACAGGTTTCAGACCTCGCTCTTCATCTCAATATCATTCCGAGCCTAGGTAATACGCAATCATTCTCCAGTCATTATCGACGAACAAATTTATTTGTTCAGTTCCTTAGCCTTCGCCTGGCGCTCCTCTTTGGTCCCCTCCTGTTCTGGCATGCTTTGAGGAACGGCTGGGCCGGGGTGTGCGTTGTGGGCGGCAAAGAGTTTCGCTCCTTGAGGCTGAGCTGCCTCGCTAGCGGGCTTGGGCTGAGAATTGGCATCAGTCTTGCCAGTCTGTAAACGGCGATTATGGTTAGTCGAAGTCGTCTTTATAAGGGTTCATGTAAGTCATACCTGAGCAGAGGGGTGGGTAGTGTCAGGCATATTGAGGATTGAAATAGATAACTTCTGGGTTGTTGCTTGTTGGTTTAGCTGTGGAGTAATTTCTAGTAATTAGGGTCTAAATTAAAAGACCCTTCTTTGAGATTCATAGACGCATTTATATACGGCCTCCTCAACTTGGTGGTGCAACATCTTCCCATTAAGTGATGACGTATATTAGGCTTCTAGAACTCAAAACGGGCTCCGCAGTTGCCCGTGACCCGGCGTCACAGTGGCGGCAGATGCGCAAGCCCCCCCGGATTTTCAGCGCGACTCGCCTAGAACACCTGCATGCCTTGCCTCGCCTCGCCTACGCCCTATCCGCGTTTAGCTTCTGCCAGGCTTCAGCATTCGATTCGCCCTACAGCGCTTCCTTACGTCGACACTTACGTACTTGTGCGCTTATCCAATTTCATGCACACGCCCACACACCGTATACCGTACCCAACTAGATGGATGATAGGATGACGCCCTAATCGAACATGCACGACCCTTGACACAAACTGTCGCGCTCCCCCTTCGACCAAGAACTACGACCGAAGACGTGCCCCGCATGTCTGCGAACAATGCGCCCCAACCGGTGAAGCTCTCGCTGCCTCTTGTACGAGTCTCGATGCCTGACAAAGCGCATTCCACGGTTTCTCTAATCGTAGCGTATCTAGGAATACCAACAGCACCTCTTCCAAGAACTTCGCGCCGAAGATGAACTCGTCGTCATCGCGAAAGGCCTCGGCCTCATGCGTCTGGTCACGAACCTGCTACACAGCTACGATGCGGCCGGAAACAACCTGGTAATAATCGTGGGCGCGGAAGAAAGGGAAAATGCTTGGATTGGAGGCGCACTTGCTGAGTCTGCTGCTATCAGCATGGCTCCCAAGGCGAGAGGTCTGACGGTCGTCAACACGGACTTCACCAGTGTCGCCGCCAGAGAGAAAATGTATGCGAAAGGCGGAATATACAGCATTACGTCTCGGATTCTGGTCGTAGACCTTTTGACGAGCCTCCTCAACCCCGAGACTATCACTGGCTTAATTATCCTGCACGCTGACAGGGTGATAGCCACCTCCCTCGAAGCTTTCATCCTACGAGTATACCGACAAAAGAACAAGAACGGTTTCTTAAAAGCCTTCTCCGACAACCCAGATCCTTTTACCATTGGGTTCTCTCCATTGAGCACCATGATGAGGAACTTATTTCTCCGGAAAGCATCTCTATGGCCTCGCTTCCATGTGACTGTCGCTAGTGCTCTGGAGGGCAAAAAAAAAGCAGAGGTCATTGAGCTCGAGGTACCGATGACGGAAGCTATGAGGGACATCCAAACGGCTATTATGGAATGTGTCGAAGTTAGTATTCACGAATTGAAGAAGGGAAACTCGGGATTAGAGATGGATGACTGGAACCTGGATAGTGCTTTGCTCAAGAATTTCGATGTCATGGTGAGGCGCCAATTAGATCCAAATTGGCACAGAGTCAGTTGGAAAACGAAGCAGATCGTGAGCGACTTAACTGTCCTCCGCGGCCTGCTTCACTCCATCCTAGCCCTCGACTGCGTATCTTTCTTGCAGCACTTAGATACCATCCATGCTGCACATTCCCCGCAGCCAGGAACTACGAGACAAAGCCAGTCTCCATGGTTATTTCTCGATGCCGCGCATACCATTTTTGAAACGGCGAAGCGAAGGGTGTATAACGCAAATACCAAGGCCAGTGCGAAGTCTTCGATCGATTCACTCCGCCCAGTGCTAGAGGAGCAACCGAAGTGGGAGCTTCTTGCTGAGATTCTCGATGAGATTGACAGGGACCTTTATTTCAACCCACCGATGAGAGATGATTCCAGCGGAACAATCCTCATCATGTGTTCTGATGAAGCAACAACCCGTCAATTGCGAGACTATCTACAGACAATGCACGTAGAGCCGAAGACTGACAGTGAAACGAAACAGAACAAGGAAGAGCACAAGCCATCGGCCGCATTCATGATGAGAAAGAGACTCCGAGGCTATCTTAATTGGAAGCGGGAGTTCGCTCAGGTCAGCAATGCACTGTTTGCCGAAAACCAGAAGGCTCTTGAGGGTGCAGTAGACCCACGAATAGCCCAAGGTGGCTATAAAGGTAAAGCACCTGCAAACAAAAGACGACGAGTACGTGGAGGTGGTTCCGTGGGTACAGTGTCTGGGAGAAATTCCAATGGGACTGTAGCACAATATTTCGAGAAGCCTAATGAAGTTGCCGATCTTATGGACGAAGTACAGATTACGGAAGAGGAAGCAAATCAAAAAGCCGACATCATAGCGGATCCATTGGAAGATATGGAGGATTATTTTGAACTCTACGAGATGCAGGATCTAGTCGTAATCCATGGTTACGATGGCGACCAGGACGAGCACGTTCTGGAAGAAATTAAGCCTCGATACATCATAATGTACGAACCCGACGCGTCTTTCATCCGCCGGATCGAGGTCTACCGGTCATCACATAATGACCGAAATGTTCGGGTCTATTTTATGTTTTATGGCGGGTCGGTAGAAGAACAGCGATATCTCGCTACGGTTCGACGAGAAAAGGATTCGTTTACCAAGCTCATTAAGGAGCGCGCCAGTATGTCTATCGTCATGACAACAGATGCGCAAGGGGTTGAAGACCCCCAAGAGGCTTTCTTGAGAACGGTGAACACTCGAATAGCAGGTGGCGGAAGACTAGCAGCCACGGCGCAACCTCCCAGGGTAGTCGTCGATGTGCGAGAGTTCCGCTCGTCACTTCCATCTCTGCTGCACGGCCGGAACATGATCATTGTTCCTTGCATGCTGACGGTCGGGGATTACATCTTGTCGCCCAACATATGCGTGGAGCGCAAGTCGATCAGCGATCTGATCAGCTCGTTCAAGGACGGGCGCCTGTTCACGCAGGCGGAGACCATGTTCCAGCATTACAAGAACCCGATGCTGCTGATTGAGTTCGACCAGAACAAATCGTTCACGCTCGAGCCATTCGCCGACCTATCGGGCAACCTCAAGTCGGTAAACCCCAGCGAGGCGCCGTCCGACCTGCAGTCCAAGATCGTGCTGCTGACCCTCGCCTTCCCGCGCCTGCGCGTCGTTTGGAGCAGTAGCCCCTACCAGACCGCCGAGATCTTCGAGGGCCTCAAGTCCCAGCAGGACGAGCCGGATCCCGTTGCTGCAGTACGCGCGGGTCTCGACAAGGACGCGAGAGCTGAGGACCAGGCGTTCAATCTTGAGCCCCACGAGATGCTGGGCGTCGTGCCTGGTATCACCCCGAAAAATATCAAGAACATCACGCTCGAGGCGGAGAATGTTCGCGACGTTGCGAACATGGAGATAGCAGAGCTGGAGCCGCTCATCGGCATGCAGGCCGCGAGACAGGTGCATGGGTTCTTTAATCGGAATCTGATCGATATAGATGATTGAACTTATGTTACACCTGAATAAAGTCACCATGGTACATGACGACCTAACTATTAATTATTTTTTAATATATATTATGCTATGTCACGAAACATTATTAAAGTGTGAAACGACTAATTTTGGAGATACAGTTGAAACTTCGTGGCACTGAATCACAATATTTCATTCACATATTCAAGTGATGTTAAACCGAAAATAATCCCAAATTTTGTGGATTATTGTCTATGTGCAAGTATGGCTTTTTACAGCCCTATGAATGACGTGTCGTCTCGTTTCTTGTAAAACAGAGAAATCGTACCGAGCGGAAAATTAACTCAAGAAAAACAGGGGAATTGGGGTATCGTAATATTCGCCTCTCTCTCGCGAACTCTTGAAAGCTCCCCGGAGGTATCCAAACGCTCTCTCGGTCGTTATCGTCGCAAATCGTGAAATTCAGCCTCCTCCAACATCTTCACAACTCCGGGCCTACCACGCCTTAGATACGACTCGTGGTCGTGGCATGGCTACGTCTTCCGAAGCCTCGGCGACCGGTTGTTGTTCCTCCCGTCGTCGCACCGTGTCTGCGACCGCCGCAGTAGCCGCAGGTCAGGAAGCCGATGATGATGCCGAAGAACGACACGACGCCGCTGATAATGGCGTGTAGGATGTTACCGACGCCCGTGACGATGGCCATGATGACATTTCCGATCGTGCGGAAGATGGATTGAATCTATTAAGGTTCTGTTAGTTGCTGATCGGTAGATATGTACATGACTCAGGCGATGGGTCAACTTACGCAAGATACTACGGCACCCATGTTGACGGTTTAAGTTGTTATGTGGTAGGTGGTGATTTTAGTGTTGTTTGTTATGTTTGTTGAATGTGAGAGTATTCGAGATGTTTTCGAATGAATAGGTGGTGATTGCTGTTTTGGATTGTGGAATGGACTTTGATATGAAGGGCTATGGGGGGAGTCGCAATGTTCTTATACGAAGTCGAGTGACATACAACCACTTACCAGATGGCAATCTAGGAATGGCGAATTCTGACTGGAGACTAGGCAGATCTACCCAACCAAGAATTTGAAATTCGAAACCCGAGAAGGGACCACACACAACAGTTAGGTCATAGGTCATAGAGTTACAGACAAGGCCCAATGAGATCATCTCTCAGGTACTGCTTTTCATTTTTGCCAGCGGCCGTTATATCGAGATAGGCTAGATACATTACCTTGCCTAGCTACCGCTGCATGGGTAGCTAATCGGCTCACGGCACGATAGACCATAGACCTAGCAAATTAGAGATCAATATAATGTGAGTCTGACAAGTCCGTGCTAATCTCCAATGACAATTACGTGCATGGGGAAAGCCGATTTTCTTTCATGTGTGCTAGTTTTTTTCTTCCTCGTGGATGTGTTGATATCAAAGAAATTGACGTCACAGTAGGTAGCGCCAGGGATATGGCCCCCGCTTTCTTAGCTTTCCGTCATCGTGATCGAAGAATTATAAGGGAATCCCTTTCAAAGGGCCCCCTCAGGAACATCAGGGACCATGTATCATGCAGTCTCTATTCGTCCGTGCAGCTGATGGGCGCGTTTGACGAGCCGCGCCGGTGCAAATGCTCCGGCAGGGTTTCCCTGTCCATTTCTGATGGCGGATGTAGATGATATGAGGCGTCGATGACAGCATCGATATGTGGCTTTATTACCATCCTTCCCGAAAGGGTAATAGAGGCGCCACACTGAGCGGGGTTATGGCTCATCACTGAGGCTTGCGCAGCGGAGATTGAAGGCGAAAAACAGGTTTACGCTAGAAATGGAATGGGCTCGGTGGCTCTATACGCGGGATGACGCACGGTTTGTGAGATGCGGCTAAACTGTATTTTCGAAGTGTGACACTTGCGAACCCTTGCGTGGATCTCTCTCATCTCTCCCTCCTTCATTACGGAACCTTGTCCAATGGGCGAGAACATTCTCGTTTTCACTAGCAGCAAGAAGCCTAGGCGGCCTGCCAGTCTGCAGCACGGAATGTCCTCGTGTTGACGCCGGAAACTCCATCATCGTCATCGTAAATACCAAGGAATTAGACAGCTCAAACACTCGACTATCCTGCCACAATAGGCTGTCCGTGTGGTAACATGATTCAAAACCTCACTTCGCACAAGCTAAAATTGGCATGATTCGGGGACTAGGCTGGTATAGTGTAGCAATGGCGATTCGAATAGGTAGAGCTTGATGTGGCAGTGTGGCTGGATGGAACCAGCCTGCCAGCTAACAAAGTCAGATTCCCGGATTTCCCCCCTACCTAAACACGCCACCAAAAGGCTATTAAAAGTACGATGATATAAAATACAGAATTCCCTCGTGCAGCGGGGCCTACTCTTCTTTTCTTTCTTTCCTACGTACGCACTTTTTGCCCGGCACGTAGCTTCACCCCCCATCTGCCCCAAGTGAGGTCGGGCACGTCGCTACCTCCCAGTCTGGGCGCGATCTCTTCCGCCCGACGGGATGGACGTCGAGTTGTTAGGCTAACCGCCTCCTCGCCCATGCACGGAGGCATAAGTGCGCATCCCGCCGACCACGGTTACCCGGTCCATTGCGATTGCGCCCGCCTTGATTGACAACCCCCAATTGTCTCGAGGCGCGAGTGCTCGCTGCCCTTTCGCGTCTCTGCCACATAGTTTGTGGTGGCCCGAGTTGAACGCTGGCGGAGCACTCACAACGCTCCCCTACGTCCTCGGATTACTCGCTTACACAGAATGTGGGACGCAACGCGAACTTCCCGCCTGTTTTATCCATTCGTCACTTTACCCCCTTTCCGCGCTTGACGGATTCCCGTCCTCGGTTGTACACGACTCCTCCGATCGAGACAGCGCAGACGGAGCCTCTCGAAGCTTAGCGTGTGTTTGCTGTTTGCCCGTCGATGATGAACGACGCCGATCTCGTCGCGGACGTTAAGTTTGAAGTCGGCTGTGCGAAGGATACCTTTTCCGTCCTTCTGGGTTACTTTCCCGGGTTAAAAGCCCGGTTGAAACGATCCGCTGTTGATCGAAATGCCGCGTTCTTCCCGCCGACTCGCTTGCCCGCGACGATCGATTGTTTGCCTGTCGCTTCTCTCGGCCGCCGGCCCCCTTCTTCGGTCGAGGTTCCTGTTACCTGTCCTTGGAGATGCTTGTTGTGTCCCGACGTTGACGCCGTCGCGCGGATAAATGGATGGAAGAGGATTGGGTTGTTCGTGGTTCACCTGAACGCCACCCGAACGCCTTGTAGTTCTCAAACTGGGAGGAGGATGGCTACACCAAACCAATTCAGCACACTCTTACCCCCTTTCGAAACATGGTCTACCGCATAAGTTAGATCAACTACCCACTCGCAAGAATTACTAGATTGTCACATAACCTTGCGGGTGGTTATTCACCTTGGGGGTTTGATTATTCGCCCCGTCTTCCTACAACTTCTTCAGCACACACATCCCAAGTTGACCTGGACAATTTGGCCTGGGCAAGAAGGGCTTTGTTGCTTTAGCTGTTAAACTTTGGAATCAGTGCTATACCCATGGAGGAAGACTAGGACCTGGATGGGTTCCCACACGGCGTCGCCATACTTCCCTTAGCCTTATTGTCAATTTGAGATATATTGTGTTCTTACATTTTGCATTCGCGTGAAATTCATTGCTTGCTGCGAAATAGATTTGTGGAGTTGGTATAGTGTTTACAAGTCCTTCATTCCTAAATACACGATCGCATTCAAAGCTATTGTGGAATCAGCCTGAAGCTTGTGTGATGAATCTAAATTTCCACTGGAGATTCACTACTTTCATCCTCCATTAAAAGGTACTAATGGTGAGGTTATACATTTAATCACTTGTGATACGATGGTAAAAGTTTGACGAATTCAGTGGACATTGTGATTCCATAAACTGTATAAAACATGGTATAGTAACTCCACCGTCAACATCAGAGCAAGCAGGATATATATATAAGAAACGCTAAAAGCAAGGAAGGAATCCAGATGTAAGAGGCCATAATTACAATCGTCCTAGAATCACTATGGGGGCACGCCCAAAAATCCAGCAACTTTCCGAAGCGAATCGATTTGAATAAAACCCATCTTAGGATAAAATATTCCAACTCAAGCCTCGTCTTATGGTTTTTGTCAATGTTTTTTCTTCTTTCTTTATGAACTTGCCAACCATATCAACTGACGAACCCTACCTCCAAACCGAAATCGCTACATGACCGCGGTGTAGTATACACATTAACCAATCCATGGTAATTGGAACATCGTAGCGTAGGAGGATAGAGGCAATCCAGCTGATTTAGAAGGTACCTCGAGCACCGCTCTTCTCGTCGATGTGGCGGAACCGTTCACGCTCTTTTCGGTCCTTGAGCAGGCAGGCGGTGGCCATTACCAGGACGACATCGATACCGACCATACCAAACATAGCCGTGAAGATGTTATCCACGAACGTGTTTCCGAACGAGTTAAGGGGCGTAGAGCAACCTCGCATCAATGAGGCAGCAGCGGGGCTGGGGCATGTTGCGTCGGTGACGAAAGCCGGAGAGCTGCTGTTAAAGTAGCCACAGCAGCTGAACTGTAAATAGTGTTAGTGACGGGTGTAAATGGTAACCATTTAGGGTTTACTCACAGCCGTCTGCATGAGCTCTTGCACGTGTTGCGGTTGCGAGGTCCAGATCTCGAAATATTCGTCCTTCATCCTTAGGGTGAGAACCCATAGGTCCACACCGATGCCCAAGGTGAAAATTGCGGACGCAACGACCATGAACGCAGCCAGCTTCAACCAGCTCCTGTTGTTTGTCGCAAGTGCCGGTATCGTAGCCAGGAAGGAAGCGAAAATGAAGACTGCGTTGACAATTCCGGCTAATAACTTGTTAGCACCCCATCTTCCATCGAGTTTATATCGGACGTAGATTGCTCCTCACCTGTAAAGGGGAACTTCTGGTACAGCAGATCGCGGGCTGCCTCGTTTCCTTCCGTCGGCGTATCGAAACACGTCTGTTGGACGATGATGGAGAAGCCCAACATGATAGCTCCCATGGAGACAAATAGGCCGTCCGTGACCACGAAGGCCGCAAGCACCTTGTTAACCATCTTGATTATTTCGAATAGTCTTCCTTTCTCTCTTGGTTGGTACTAAGACTCTTTTCTCTTTCTCCCTTCTATTCCTCCGGTACGTAAATCGTATTTCAATGCGTTATTTGACGACCGGCGTCTATCGTTTTATTTTTAAAAATAATAAATTGGTTATCCGAAAAGTGGCGAAGAGAAGGCAGGCCGCAGAGCAAAGCAGCAAAGGAACGGAACGTCGAAACAGTAAATCGACTCTTGATGTGGCAGCGCGACAGCACCTACGCCTCGACCTGGAGCCGAAAAGGAAGAAATGAAGTAGGCGAAACGAAAGTAGTAATATTAAGAAAAAGAAGCGAAAGGGGAAAAAAATAGAACAGTTTCTAAGTATGCACATGCATAGTACGGAGGGAGAAGAAAGTGGAAAGAAGAAACGAGACTGGGTATGCACAAGCGCCGGGCTGTCACAATTGAGGCTAACTCCTCTACACGCTACAACGGGCGATGCCGAAAGGGGAGACTAGTGCGAGATGGGCCAGGCACAGCCCAAAGGTAACAGGAACGAGAACGGGCTGACGGGTTGCGAAGTACGCAGAATGGCCTGACTGAGCCACCAGAAACGCAGTTGAAAACGATACCAACTCCACCAGGGGGTTCCACCAAAGAGACAGGTCTAGAAGGAAAACACTGCTGGAGCGAAAAGATGAAGGCCTGAAGCAGAGGCGAAGATGCGTGATCTCCCACGATTGGCGTTTCAGGGCTTGTTAGGGGTAGCAGCCAGACATGGGTTTGAGGGCTGGGCGACCTGTCAGAGGCCGGGCACGTACCAGCAGATGAGCTGTGCGCGTCATTACGTACATCGTGTATGAAGATGAAATCGACTGCTGCCCAATCAGGACGGCGTATTCATCAACGCCAAACCGACTGAGGAAAGAATCGAATGATATCGGTCTGAGGCTCTGACAAGATCCTTGATGCATTTTACATAGGTAGGTACGTACTCAAAGCTGTATGTGCAGTGATTACTACGACGGTAGCATGTTGCTACAAGATAACGTCTCTTCAGAACATCTAGAAGAATGGAAGAGCCTCATCGTCGTCTTCAAGATGAGCACGAAGCAGATTTTCAGGAATCGCATCTATCAGCGGCGAACTTGCAGATATGTCTGATATTATTCTCCCCCTTATCCGAGACTTTAGGGCTTGTCTGGCAAAGCACGCGCAAGACATTCGCACAAGACGGAGGGTATTGTCACAGATTCAGTCCTTCATTCAGTAGGTGATCCATGCGTTTCGAGCTGATGCGACAATGCCGCACAACGCCCTGCAGCACATCATCCGCATGTAACCCACAGTAAAATTCGATCAGATGCTGAGGGAGATCACCCAATGCACGAGCCTTACCGCGATTCGACGGTTTAAAATAGAAGCATCTAATGGGTTTCTAGTTGCAAATCGTTGGGTGGGTTCTTGGTAGGAGTAAGGTAAGGGGATAATAATAATAATCACCTTAAGACTTTGAGCAACAGTTCATCGGCATCGGAGCTGATCCTCCTCGATTCATGTTTCCACCTGCAGTTTCGTCCGCGTGTTTATTGTCCGTCCTTCGTGCTCCGCCAAAAAGAAAAAAATACTCGCCGAAATCCCTTGGGGCGGATCGGTTGGCAGCACAAGACTAGTGACTCACGAAAGACACCGCGTTCCTGTATACCGCAGACTGACCGGATAGCTATGACGCTGCCGCTGCGGTGCCTTGGCTGTCTGTCTGACCGACTAGTACTGCTTGGAAGCACGAATCCAGAGTCATCGCCGTCTTGTTCTCACCTCCCTTAGAGGTGCGGCCGCAAGACCAAGATGAGAAGCAGGCCGGGAAAGATTGGTCGGCGACGAACGGTTGCGGCGGCAACTAGCATGCCGGCGAGGGAGGGGGGAATGCGATCAACCATCAGCGGAAGTGGAAGCGATCGATGGGTGCTCGCTCGGGGAGATGAGTGTTGATGCAACGCTATCCCGAGAACTCGGTATCCTGTCTGCCTGTACGGGCGAGCACTGCATCAGTAGTTGCGTGGAACCTAGAGGTTTAGGTATGCGTTTGGCTGAGACATGGAGCTTAGCTACATAGGTAGCTTGCTGCTCTATTCTGCCGTGTGCGTCTCTCGTCCGGCAGTGGTCCACGCGGGTAATTATAACCATGTCGTGGCATCGTGATGGCATTCTGATGTCATCAAGGTAGCGCTAGATTATATTGGCCTGCTGCAGGAAAGAACGCCATATTGGCTTGCCGTCGCTCCCGCTGCGGGCGTTCGTGGTCGGCGCATGTTCGTCTGGCGTTCCCCCGGGGTGCCGTGGCTTACACTTGCGGCCCTTCGGGCGAGACACTGGACTCAGAGTGCCATATGAATATGAAAGAGTACGGTATGAAGAGACAACCAATTGGTCTATGATCTCAGGTTGGTGGCGCTGGCAGTAGTACATGTTCAACCGCCACAGCGCTTGCCGGAAATATTGAATGTGATTGAACGTGATGGCGGAGATGTTGTCACGTTTACAATAGTTCCTCGCCGAATGTCTGAATGTATGTATAATGACCTGTCGTGGCTGCGTGGCCACGCATAGCCTAGACACGGCACGGTCTTGGGCTGCTTGATTACGTGCTCACCTGTCTGCCATCTATGTAGGGCTGTTAGAGATATCGTAACCTCTCGGAGGGTCGTCCGAATCACTCTCCACAGTGTGATCTACCAGAGGCCGAGATACAGTACGAAATCCGAACAAGGCACGTATGTACGTCCACGGATCGGTCTTCTCCAATTTCTGATAAATCCTACGAGCAACATCTGCGCGCAAAAACTCTGGAACCCCAACCTCGCGAGAGCATGGGGAGTGGCTTAAGTGGAACGATGATTTGCCTAGACCACCCCCGGTAAGCCCTGGGTAAACGAAGATCGCGCCGGACCGAACATGGGCAAGGTTGTGCTTATGGACAGTTTCATTTCTTACCCGCAGCATCTCAACGCCTCGTGGGAAGAAGATATTGGCGCTTTTCCCTTTCTTGATCTGTAGCAATGATCGATGTCTAAATTAACGACATGTCGTCAGGTTTCTACCTACCTTAATTCTTGTTTTGATCTAGTCATATGATGAATTTAATGTCAGATACTTAAGCTATGTAGACATGGTCATCTAATGACTAAGAAAGACAAGGAGTTGGGAGTATGCAGACTCTTGAAGTGTCCAGACCAAATTCTCGTCCAGAATGACCTGGATAAACGCCTGTCCTTCGGTGGCTCGTATGTACGTGCTCGCGCCAATACCATACCTTTTCTCCGAGGCTACTTTGGTTTCCTCATCTCGGGCTTTGCCAGCTCTGCTAGCAGCAGCACGTTTCTCCTTCGCCCAGAGAGCGATTTACAAGACGGTATCATTCTATCCCCGCTTTTCCACCTCAGCGTTACGGCCCTAATGCTAGCTCCATATGGGGCAAAATGATGGTGCAATCATGCTGGTTGAACGGTTTGCGAGGTTGGTTCGATATGTAGCTTGCCAGGCTTGTCGAGTTCACGAGTGTCCCCTTACGAGACAAACCGCCTTTTCGTATTGCAATTGACACGAAGGATGGCGTCTCGGTGTCTATCCCCATCTCGCATAACATAATCACTTGTTGACCATTGACCTAATAATATGTTGTGTTTCTATTTATGAGCAAACGATACTATCTTGTTCCTAAATGGCTTTCTTCATTTTGTGATCAACCAAGTCTGTGAGAGGCACGCAGCGGCAGGGTACATTCGGTAGGGCATTTGAGCCTTTTGCTGGTACTGCTCGAGGGAAATGGGCCAATCAGCGCCACTCCGGTTCTGATGGCAATCCCCCGGAGTCACTTTTTATTACGCCTATGTACACTTGCCCTGGCTGCGTTGACTTGACATATGTACGTCGACATTTTTCTACCTAATCTCAGCGAAGGAATGTTTCGTAGGAATCGAAGCTGAGCCCTGATGCTAAAGATAGTCTTGACGACGCTCAATTCGAAACGTTGAAGGCTCTTGCGTAGATAACTAAGCAAAAAAAAAAAGTCGTTACCACACATGGTAATAAAGATGAAGAAAAAAAAGAACGTCGAGACCACCATCCACTACCAGCTCGCTGGATTGGATTCCCGATATGGTCAACTCCAAAATGGTCGAACCGCCTTCATTTTATTGGAACGGAGGCAAAAGGTGATTTCGAGCGACCCCTGCTCGCCCCCCCTTCATGCATGGGGCATGGGGAGAGTGTGCCCGCATTGCTGCAACGAAAGGACAGACTCCATCGGACCCGTGAAACGCTATACTGTGCGAGTTCCGCCATGATGAGAGTGGAGTATCCTGCCAGGTGGCAGAGATGAGAGATCTCTTCGCTTCTGGATCATTGACACCACAGTAATAAACCAAAGCACGACGCGCATTCCATCCGGCATTAGTGCTGTCTCTGCTGAAACATTGCGATACATAGCTTCTTCTTGTCCGCAGGATCTGTTTTGTTTTGTTGCAAGGCTTAGCTGGTCATATCTTAAGGCTTAGTGTAAGCATTCCTGACGAAACCAAAACTAGGACCCGGATCTCAAAAAAGAATGGCATCACCCGAAATCCAAGCAACGCGGACCTGACGGGGAAAAACACGTGCAAGACTTATTTGTGATGCCACCTTTCCGCCCCGTAAGCACTAGGAGCTTGTCAAGTGTATCGCCTGTCAAGCTGGCTGTCAGGCAGTCAGGGTGCCTTGCAAGTCTTTGGTGACGGGGTCAGCAGGCACCTGTGTTGCTGACTGTCTTCGCGCCACTTACATTCGACCGCCAAAGCCATTACTGTATGGTACGGTACGTTGCGCTGCCGACGTACATGCAGTAGTAATGAAGCAAAGCTATATTACACGCCTACGTATGATAATCACTAGTAGCGGGTTATCAGCCGGATTGCTGTGCCGCTCAATATCAGACCAGCAAGACCTCATTATCTACCTGACCTACCTGGTAGAAACATGGGGGATAGCCGCCTGCATCCAAGCCAACCAAGCTAGATGATAAAATAACATGGGATGTCAATAATTCGGGCTTCCTTCACGGACGACGGATGTCAAGGATACTCGAGATGGCGCGTCTAGCGTCAATGGAACGCCTGCAAGCTATTATGGCGCGGTGCAACATCGAGCAAGGAGTAAAGAGCTTGGGGATTGCAGGTATTGGTGTACTTGTCTCACTCGTCACCCAAGTTCGCACTGTCGAGAACCGGCGTGTTGGATTCCCACTCTCAAAGACCGTCTGCTACGACCTATGCGACCTATGCGATATCTCCTCCACCAGCCATACCTAAAGCGAATGATCATCAAAGCTTGTTCTCACTTGCATCCTCTTCTCCCAAAATTCTCAGTCCCGAGAGCGTGGCTTTAGGAGCCATGCTCGACAGACTCTGCTTACTAGGTATATATGAAATAAATCATGGTTACGGACCGTGATATTATAATACCTCCCGCCCGGCAATCGCCGATTACTAGCTCCAATTCCATTATGCAGCAGTAACGGGACGGGCATGTATGTAGGTATATTGAAAGACAGGTAACAAGCTCCTCCAACTGATTTGCGGCCACCCCTCAGATGGCAAATCTTCCATATGCGAATAGAAGATTGGACGATAGAATAATGACGGACGATGCCTCGAATCCTTGGTTCGTGATGAACGCTAAATGGTCAATGACAATGCAGATTGTCGGTGATACAAGAAATACCGGGATCTGGGATGCGGCGACCAGACAGCTGCAGGCACGACATTTTATTGCCTGTCACATTCTTTTTCGATACCGCAACTCGGGTCACAACCTAAGCCGCTAGGCTCGATTCATTCTACTCTGTCAAGATGAAAAATGACAGAGCATTGGCCAACTGTTCCTATTTCTCAGAGTAATACATGGTCTTTGCGATGTGCTCTGTGTTACCATAAATGCTTTCCCCCTGGTCAATTGACGTTGCGCGGCTCAACAACTTCACTTAAGAGCTGCCAACCTAGGAAGTAGGTAAAGCGGATGGCAACAATTATGCATGGCGCATTGAAGAACGGCGCCAATGCAGTTGCTGATGGATAGAGCAGGTAGTGGAAGGAATGCATAATACATATATCGACTATTGATTAAATGAAAGCTTTGTAAAAGCTACGATCAGATCGTCCTTGATGCAACCTTGATGACAAGACGCTCCAAAAGACCATATACAGATGCTTCATGCTTCACACTTTACACTTTATTAATGCGCCTCCTTCTACGTAGTTCTCCTTTGCAGAAATGCCTTCAAATATTTAACAGATGACTTTGTAGATTGTTTAGATGAACCGGCAGACGAAGTCTTATCTAAGGCACCCTAGGTAGCGCCGGTATCTAAAATTGATCCCACCAATTTTTAATAGTTCAGGCCACTAAGAAACCGAGTACATGGTGGTCTCGCTCTTAGCTGAGTGTAAGGTCATTACACTAAAGACGAATTCCACTTTCTAGCTTTCTAAAGCTGTGAGCCTAGCAAGTAATATCTTCACATTCATCTCGCTGCTCTTAGGACGGGTCATTTGATAATACAGATAGACATAATGTAAGTTATTGGTTCTCTGCATACAACGTCTCGGCAGTCAAACAATGTCACCATCGTTAACTTCTCACATCTGGAACCGCTTGGTAACATAAACACGTGTCCAACTCCCAATCTTGGTATATTGCTGCTACTTTCCAATGGCGATTTCAATTATCTGGACTCGCATTCAACGCAAGTCACCAGGTTTTTACGATGTGTATCATATATTTAAAAGCTTCTTTACCTGAACGTTCCGTTCTTACCTCCCGTATATGAACCGGCATTACTATGTGATACATGGAAATCCATCCTGTACCTTGGATAACCCTTACCGAGAATACAGAGACTTGCTTTAGATAGCTAGATGACAAATAACATTAAACTGACTGGTGTATTCAAGGCGCTCTCTATGTGTAATTCACACATATGGCTCTCGATTTTCATCGCCAATGAAGCGCTCTAAGATCGAATTTATTACCAAGGCTAGCTCTACACTACCGCTAGAGATAGATCTCTCGAGACCGAATGAAATATCAAGCACAGTGCCGAATAAGGCAAATACCTGATCTGGAGCTGCAGGCCCCTGGTCTGGCAGATGGCGGATGGCAGGTGGCAGATAAGCTCAGTGTGGGGCGCTGCTAGGATGAGCCGTGCATGTTACTAAAGATCGCTAAGGCCGCACGGAGCATCTCGGTACGTCTAGGCGAGACTAAGAGTCGGGCTTTGGCAACTTGTGAAAATGCACCACAAATGCACCTATACGGGCTAGCTGGCTAGGTACGTCCTAAGCAGAGCTGTCTTGTGGGACCCAAGCGTTGTTTTTTTGCGGAAATTTCTGCACCGTTATTTTAGGAGCTCTCCCATGGCATGTACCCAGATACCTCACCAGCCTGCATGCCTTCCCCCCTTCGGTAAGCCATACCACCCATTTGACAATCTCATTGGTCGAGTTCCTTCATTCTTGACCTCAGTTGTGAAATATCTCCCCCAAACTTACAACGCCGTCTCCACCTTTTCTTACCAAAAGTCGTTCCCATCTCTGCATTCCAAACTCGGCTTGCGCCAGGCTGGTTGCTTGATTGCTTAGTACATGATACTAGACTGCCAGTACAGGTATGTATGTTCGCAGTAGACATTGATGTGTGTGCCTTACGCCTTACGCGCCTACGTGCTTATCTCAGAATACCCTGACCTCGACGAGTAACCTCAGTGTACCTGGGATGTAGGTACGCAAACGAATAGCAAGCGGAGAAGAGCAAGCACAAGCAATCGCGCAGCTAAGTTGCAGCAGTTCATTTCGGCATACCACGTACTCTAGCACATCCTTCTTACATAGTACCACCTGTTCATATAATAGCCAACTGAGGGTGGTTTTTCGAAGTGGTATTACTAGTCCTAGCTCTGCACTAAAGCACAGAGGTAGCCGGTTCTCTCATAAGCTAGGTATGTGATTGGTTTGGGTTAGAAAGAGACCTCCACGATGAGATAAAGCTAGCAGGGCCCGTTGACAGTCCGCCCCGGGGCTGCTGGGGGTGGTGGGACGGTGGGAGCAGGGGAACAAGGGGGAGTCGGAGGGAGCGAGGGAAGTTATCCAACGATTGATGCTGTAACTGCACTGCTGCAACTTTTTTGATGCATTGCCCAGGCAGGCAAAGGTTGAGAATGGGAAGCAGAGAAGAGCAGAGCCCTGTCAGTTCTGTACCAGCCTACGAAGTCTACCTAGGTAGCTCGGGGGAGACAAGGCCATCCCATTCAATCGTCACAGGTAGGATGCACCTAGCAGCTTAGGTAGGGTGTTGAAAAAAAGAAGTGGGCTATTACGACCCGCCACCTAGTGCTAACCCTGTACCTAAGTACCTCCCCAGGTGCCCACGCCCCCGCAAGCCTCTCTGTCTCTCTCTACCCTTTTTGCTTTTAAACTGTGTGGCCAGGACCACGCAAAAGCCCGTGTGCTACCACCTCGCTATCCTCTTTTCAATCATCCCGCATTCACCTTTCCTGATCAATCAATCAAACCGAGTTTGATACTGAGGACGTTTTGATCTGATCTTCTCCTCAACAGGGGCAAGTTTAACTCCAAAAGCGTACCGTTTCTCGCCGAGACTCCCCTTTCAGATCCCCATTGACTTGTATTGGTATCCAATCCAGCCATACACCCAAATAGCACCAGCACCAGCACCGACCATTTGGCATTGCCATATCACACACAATACCACAGACAATCACTTTTGTCGTCCGTGCTTTTGTACGTGTGTTGCCTATTAATATTTTCGAGGTTCGTGTTGCCTATTGAGTTTAATCTCTTTTTTCGTTTTTTTGCCTTATTTGTTTTGGGTAATTGACTGACATTTCCACTTGCCCAACCAGGCAAACAAGCATCAAAAGTTGACCGATCTATTTGATAAGTCGACGAATCGACTAATCTACCAACCCGACCAGTGCACCGAGGAAAAAAACAAACCTTAGGCCAAACAAAGCCCCCCATAAGGACGGGCCCTAATTTGTGTTTTATTTTTTCCCCTACCTTATTTTCCCTTTTCTCTCGTCCTTGTACCTCCAAGGAAAAACGTTACCTACTTCAGTAATAAATAATTCCCACACCTGGAATTCTTCGGTGCCCGCCTCCCACTTTATTCCGCCCGGCGTCCGCGCACCAGACTCGATCCAGCAGGCGCCCCAACCAGGTTTCTGCGACAAGAATTACAGCCTACTACAACCCAGAGTCTCTCCGCTCAACGCCAGATCAAGTATAGGTCGTCGGCACCACGACCAAAACAGTATCTCCACCATTTTTGCCTTTTTTGTTCGTGATACAATCGTCGCACCTCGACAAAAATGGCCGACATCACAGACCAACACGACCAGACCTCACCAACTGAGCTCGACGAATCTCACGTTGGCAATGGCAGCACCGGCCCTGCAGAGAGCCGTGGCATTAAGCGTCAGCGTGCTAGCATCGCCGACGACGATGATGACGACGACGAGAAGGGTGGTCGCGAGCGTCGCAAGATCGAGATCAAGTTTATCAGCGACAAGTCGCGTCGCCACATCACTTTCTCGAAGCGCAAGGCTGGAATCATGAAGAAGGTAGGTTAATACTGCGCCCAACACTGCGTTCCATCGCCATTTAACCCTCCGACCATCGCGTTAAACGCGTTAGTCGATTCGAATTTAAGTTTCCAACTATATCGAATTAGTACTGACGTCGCTAGGCTTACGAACTGTCCGTCCTGACCGGCACCCAAGTTCTGCTACTAGTCGTGTCCGAGACGGGTCTTGTGTATACCTTCACCACGCCCAAGCTGCAGCCTCTTGTTACCAAGGCCGAGGGCAAGAATCTGATCCAGGTCCGTATCGCGCGACTGCGTCGTCGACAAGTTCTTGGTGAGACTAACCTTGTTCTTAGGCCTGCCTGAACGCGCCCGAGCCCTCTCAAGGCAACGAGAATGGCGTCGACGATTCCAACCAAGTCGAATCGCCCGAAGAACCTCCCAATTCGCACCTGCCGCCTCAGACGAGCCGACCGGGCATGCCATCTCATATGCCTCCGAACTACGTGCCGAACGTACCTATGGACCCTCAACAGGCCATGGCGTATCAGAGCTACATGCAGCACCAGCAACGAGGCAACTTTGGGCTGCCGCCGCAGTCGGGTATGCCGCAGCATACTTCGCACCAATCGTGATCGTCGCCATTTTGGCGACGAACAAATGCCTTGCGCCTGATACCCCGAATTTAATGCATTGATGAGGTTCTCTTTTTATTCGAGGCATTCTGAACACAACTATAATAGCAAGGCTTCGGTGGTCCGGCGTTGTTGGGTCATCGTGACTTTTTTTCTTTGCTTCGCACAATGAGACCTATTCTTTCCATCCCAGTTTCGTCCCGTTTTTCTTATTATGACACCCCTCGCTAGCCAAGCATGGCGATATGGTGATTCCTCTTGAGTTTAAACAATTAATTGTCGTCCCGTATTCTGAAGAACAAAGACGGCCCGAGTTTCTCATCCGGTCGATATTTCCAGTCTTTCGAATAGGCAGTAAGCCTCGCAAGTAGGGGATCTTGGTTGAACCCTTTTTCTCAACAATCGATATGCACTTCAACGCCGACTACTTTGCTGATGGAGGCTCCCAAGAAGCCTGCGACAGCATTCACTACTGTATTACGAAACAGCTCTACTGGTCTCGTCATATGTGACCGGGCAGAACCATAGGATTCCAGTTACGTGTCCAGGAATATAAGAGTCGGAGGTAATAGTCGCGTTTCTAGTATATTGCTGGGATCATGGGCTATCAGTGCATTAAGGTGGATTCTTTCACCTTTCACCTTTTACCTTCCGAAATCTGCCAGGCCGCCTACTCGCTCTCGACTGGGTCATCCCAAGTCTGACGATAGAAGTGGTGACGACGATTTACGAATCACGCTTGACGAGTACACGAATGGAACCAACAGACCAGAGCTGATTACACAACTAATCGAGTCTTCACCCGGCCTCCTCGTGTGGTGGGGTTCGGTGTTCACTTTGTCTAAATAGGAGCGGCTCTACCCCTACCACCATTCTATCCAAGTCTTTCACATTTAAAACTGTTGTAAGGGGGGTGTCGAAAACCCCATGGACTTGCCTACTAAAAGCAATCGGCAAAAGATCAGCTCAAATTTAAGTTTCTGGTGGTTTCGACATGTGCACTAGTTTCATTTCGGCATGAACCTTTCACGGCCTCTGCCTCTAATGGTCTCTAGTCGTTCTCTTGAAGCATTAGGCTGCAGCAGGCAGGTTACATGAGTGGTGAGACGTTCTACGCCGTCTAAGAGACGTATTTGTATGATAGGAATCACAATCCCCCAAATAGATTCCAAGATCCTGGCATCTAGTAATTTCTAAGTTGAGACTTCGTTTGATTTCAATCCTTGTGCTTTTGCGTCTAACTTCAGTGACAATAATCGACTCGCTTGGTATTCTACCTAAGAAGCTGCTATAGCTACTATGAACATTTGCCATATCCCTCTTGTTGGCTCTTGTGGGAGCTTGTAATAGGAGTCTTGATGGTAGGTAAAATGATAGCTTCCGGGACGCGTGTTCCAGAGTACAGAAGGACAACCTCGGAAGCAATTGGGTCTCCGCCTTTTCTTTTCCTCCTCTTTTGTACCTGTGTTTGTGCTCATCCTATGATCCCCACGGCTCGTGTCGTAGTTGGGCAAGTTTGTTCGCTTGTTAGTTTTCACACAACAGATCTAAAGGTACAAATAAGTCTTAGCGATTTGACATGGGAGTACTTGGGTTTGGGAAGAAAGTGGACTAGGCAATCATAGTTTCAGGCTGTCGATAGGTTATTAGCTAGTGAATGCACGACTTTTGACCTACACGGCATCTATCCTACGTCCGAAGGGGGCGATGGGATACGGTATAGATGATGGAGAGTATGAAATGGGGGAAGAAACAACGGAGAGAAGGAGATGAAAACAGGAAAGAGACAAGAAATGCAGTGAGAGGAAGAAGAAATGGAGAATGCGGATGATACATGTCCCTGTAATGCATGCACTTCACTGTCCAGGCTTGTATGATTCGCATACGCATACCCGGACTCTAAGCTCAGATATTAGATACTGCGGGTGTTATGTTTATCTTAATGGCAGAGCAGATTTGCAAGGGTCCATTCTCGAAAACCCTCAAGTTGCTCATATTTTAGCTTCCAGTAGCTCTTTGCTGAAGATGATGTTTATCGCGATGTGCCCCTTGGCTGGAAGTTTAGGCAGGAAAAAGGGGGCCATTCTGATAGATTTATTCTTCTATAGCATGCTTGTCGCGAACGATGTATTCAATCTGGTCGGCAATTTGGTAAATTAGGAGCTAATTAAGGCGTTCTCATCGTCCTAGCAATACAGTTAACCGCTCGAGGTGTTCTCTTATTCTCTTCACCCCTATTTGCTTAGACGAAGTGAGAGATACTACTGTAAAGGCCCCATGACTAGGGCACCTAATAATAGGAGCGCATATTTGCCTTTTCCGTGGAAAAACTTTCTCTTCTCCGTTATTACTGGAAGGGCACAGTCCTTATCTCTTCTAAAAAGGTTCAATTGGTCATGAGCAACAATGTAGAGTCAGGGATAAAACTTTCAATATGGTAGGTAGATACATATTCTTCTAATGACCACTGTGTCTACACCACTGCCAATGAATGTAGTTAGGCATGTTTTGATGCCAGGTATGTGTGAGTTATCTGCACGCAATAACTTTCCTCCCCTTTGCTCTTGCTACGTAGATCGATCTCTGCCCTTCTCTAATCTAATGCGATTTGTAGCGTTAGATATACTCGCAGGATGGATGATGTATGTTGATAATGGTTCCAGATCTGCTGCTATGAAACCTGAGGTTACAATCAGACAGCCTGCTTTTGCGAGTCACTGCCCATTATTTTCAAAGATTCGAAGCCAAACACAATTTTAAATGGCTAGCGACCTCCTTGCTGGATTGTCGCTCGCTTCGTACGTTTATGTTTGATATCCGATGGGTTGGACTTACCTCATATTCGACTCTGCTAGAGTTAGGGCGGGCTATCCCAGATCATCAAGGGGGCGCCTTAGAAAGCAGTAAGTTTTTTCTATGAGGTCGAAGCTGCGTAGGATCTTCGAGAACGCGAAGCATAATACTTAAAGGCTATTCGTATCAAAATACTTTGTTTAGACGGACAAGGTGAGCATGAGAAATTTGACCCGATGACCATATCGGGCACGAAATGTTGATCATGTTATCGCAAATCCAGCCACACATTTATGTCCAAAAAATCGACGTCGTTTTTGATTCTCAAGTACTTACGTAAGGAAAACAAGAACCTCAAGATTGATCATGATCTACATTGGTACATGATGATGTCGATGGAACGTTAAGTAACGTGAAGCCGAGTCGATGCACGTGAAGCGGAACCCCTCGAAGGGTCTCGACCGATTCTCCCGACCCAGATCCAGGCATCTGGAAGGACGAGCGGGCAAGGATCCCGAAAGGAGTTAAGCATCTGCCGGCCCATTCGTGGAGGGACCGAGGAGCCATCCGAGAGCGTGGGGATAAAAAGACAGGGATTTGAGCGGTTTTGAGAGCATTTCCTCTCTGATACATCTGTCATCTCCATAACCAGGTACCGGTACTCATGATCTACGGAGTGCTTCGCCATGACCAGCGATTGACCAGCGATTGACCAGCTCTTACGATACCCAAAATGAACCTCACTTCTCAAACCACCGGGCACTTATCATCATATGAGAGTTGAATGCATTTCTCGATTGTCTATATTTACTCCTTTGAATGCCAAACCTAGCAACAATACTCGAGGTTATTTGCTCTGTCCTTTGCCATTAACGCCATGCTTCAAATTGCAATTCATAATAGGGTATTTGGTTGGTTGCCCCTCCATTTTCCATACACACCCCTCCTAACAGGCTGATATCAACAGCCTGGAACCAAATGCATTTGGTATTATCTCGAATGCAATGCAATGCTCGAATGTCGCCGTTGCTTCAGTATTCGTTACCGACTTCTCCGTATATTAGAAGTTTAATGTCATGCCGTCTTGGCGATCGCAAGAAGAATTCGGCAATGCTTTCCTCTCTCTTTTCCTCCGCCTAGCGATCCGCCATGCGCCCTAGTGTTCCGAGTTGTAGAATCGGCCGACGAGTAGGCTTCCCAGGAAAGTACCGCCGAGGACTGCGATGAAGTAACCGACGTTCATTGTCATGACTGCCAACATGCTGTAAATGGTTAGTCTTGGTTTGGGTTATGTTGCGCATCAACTGGGCTTCACTCACAGAAGATAGCCAATACCAGCGATGCAAGTATCCAGGATCGCGCGTAAGGGGTCGACAGATAGTCTCCAGGGGCGACGGTGGGTAGTCTTCTTCTGGACCACCATGACGTCCTCTTCGACGCCGTTCTCGGTAAGTGTCATCTTCTTGCTGAAGCTGTCGGTGGAAACCTGTTCTGCGACTGGCAGCTTGCCCTGGACGACGACGTATCGTCGCTTCATCTCAGCGTCCATCCATCGCTCCTCGGCAAACGCCTTGCCTGCGAGTAACAGTCGGAACACGATGCCGAGGATGATCAGGAAGATGATGGTACCGGCGTAGGCGCCCGCATTGGCTGGTGTCCAGTTGTCGGAAAAGAGAGGTGTGGCAATGCTGTTCTGGAAGACCATGTGCATCTCGGATCCCGACATGTCCATGCCGCCCATGTCCATATCCATATCCATGTCTCCGTGTCGTGGTGATAGCATGGTTGCGAAAGTCTTAGTTGGTGTGGTGAGTTGGGAAAGAATGAGGTTTGCGACAAGAAAAGTAGTATTATCGCGTCTAGTGGGATTAAATACAGACTAGTTAGAGTAGTAGCGTGGAAAGTTGTCTCGATTATGAGGTGTCCTGCGGTGAGTCGTGGGTGATTATATGCTAGAGGTGAGCAGGTTTGCGTTTATTGGTGAAACGGCCAAGTCGGCCACAATGCATCAACCAAGGCCAGTTAGAGAGGTGATTCTCTTGCGAAATATGAGCTGGTTTTAGACGATGGTTTCAAACTTGTGTAGTTTATTAGTGTGTTCTGTTTAGGTTCTAGGCGATGGCGCATCAGAAGTCGTGAAGTCGTGCGTGATGGCTGTAGCGATCGTGGCGCGCAAGGGTCGAGACGATCGAGTAACAGGTCTGCTTCTTGCTTTGATTTCGGTACTGTGGACGATTCGATTTACAAGGTACAAAATCTCCGTAATGGGTTTGAACTGTGACGGAAGACGAAGAGAGGGAAGATAGGGAGAACAGGAGACAGAGGCGTGCGGCGCAATTTAGTTGCTTTCCTTTGATTGAAAAGTGCCACGGGTGTTCTTCATAAGGGCACAAGGGAGAAAGGTGCAGTCTCACTACGGTAGTACGTGGTTACATGTCTCTACTTTACGGCCCTCGTCTAACCGCTTTAGTGCCAAGCCGGAATAAGTAAAGCGAATCTGATCTACCCGACCTGATTGGCTTGTATCTCACTCCCTAACGTTACATTCATTCTCCCGCCAACAAGTACCGGTACTTTGTAAACCTCTCCTCCTTGTCTCTTAGACAGCGCATGACGCCATTCTTGACGATGCTTCAATATGCTATCTACCAAGTCGCGATATCAAGCAGGAAAGAATTATTACAATGTATTGATATACTACCTACCCCCTAAGTACGCATAAGCCCACATTACAAGCCTTGAAGCCGGCTGTGCACTACAACCATGGCAAGTAGCCGGTGAACTTGGCCTTTTACTTGGTACCTAATAAGGCATCGTTTTCATCTAGTACAACCGATTCAGTACCTGGCCAGATGGAGAATGATTTTATCCTGCATAAGTCTTGCTATGCCTACTGGTAATATCGCAGCTACATTATATCATAAATCGGCGCTCGAGGTTTCCGTGCATAACTGAGCCACGTGTAAATTAGATAATGAAAGGGAACATTTCTTTGTTCTAGATATGCGGTAGTCGTCTATTATTAGAACTACCATCTATTTACATACATCCAACTTCGTTCTATATGCTTTTCAGCGAGTACATATACTTAAGTGGACGCCTTCTTATGTGCCTTCGCTGACTTCTAGATAGGGATAGGCTTGTTATAAGATATGCTGAGTTGCTAAAATATGTTGTGTCATGGTTTCGATGAGTTAGACTCAGTCAGGGGCCCATGTAAGTGTGTACCATGTGATAAGACTCGAGACTGCCATCTTGTCTCACAACTTTACTGACTCTCTACCAGAGATCACGAATGCTACATATCCGTGATTCAGCAAAGGCGTGATTTCATGACTGACTTCACATCATGGACTTGGAGGTAACACATGTGTTATCGTGAGACCTGGGGAAATTGTGAATACCTCCTGTCCCCTCATGTGGTAACCCTTCGATGGCCCCTGAATCAATCAAGAACACTGGAATAAACTATCATGCAAGTACATCTAGGATTGTAACGGTTACTGTAACCCGGTAGGACATATAACGTCCCGTACTATCATATTCCGAGGAAAGTATTAACCTAGACCTAGTGAGCCCTGAAAGCATTCCACATTCCTAGTCACTTGCTAACTAAGACGGCTAAGATAAAATTTGGCCTTAACATCTACATAACGTAGGTAAAACTTCCAGCAGCAATACTGATACCATTTTTCACTTGGTTTTGCATCTGGTTATGGCCCTCCAAAGTGAAACTCTCCTAATTTCGCCTCATAGCTCACACCCGAGTTTTTTCTTGGACTCCTATAGACAAAACAATAACAACGAATCTCTACTAATCTCTTTTCACTTTAAAGTTCAATAGAAAATGTCCACATGCTATTAACTAGAGAGATACAAAGGTTTAGAATAGAGTCACTTAGTTATTATTGCTAGCAGCCAAACCAGCATGTTATTGGGCCGACCTTGCATCGAGTCTATCTAATGTAGCTCTTAATCGTTCTCCCCTCTGACAAGACCTCCGAGTGTCTCTTCATACAGAGAGGAATAACTCTAAGGATATAAACTTCTGGTATCTTTAATCTAGAAAGCTTGCACGTAGATCTTGCTGCGGCTGCTACGAAGGCACGTCTCTATCAAAGGGAAAGCTGACGCTACCGCCAAGTTGTACGCTAAGGGTTTGACGGGTACTCTAAATCTAAATTTAGCACAACCTTTGCATAATGGGCGACGCCACTGACGATACGTATAGGTCATCAAAGGTCATCAAGAGACAATCAATATAATAGGCGAGTGTGATTTTCCTCGTCTCTTCCTCTTGGTTTATCTATCGATTTAGGCATGTGAGTAAGTAGTAAACCGAAATGCCATCTTATGATAAGGGTATGATTACCTATTTCAGCCGCTTTGCAGCTACTGTGGCTAGCTGAAAACCCGGAGAGGAGATCCGGGTTGGCACCACCTCAGCTGAGGTTTGGGTGTCAATCAATATCGTCAGATTCAAGATGAACTTCTCTAATTTGGTGCTGAACTGACTGAGGCTAATCCTGAAAATTATTTATCCGCATTTATAGCGCCGGTCACGATATGAATCGCGATGCCGGAATGCAAGCGCTGTTATAATTTCGCTTCGGAGGGGGACTATCTCGCGCGGGGTAGCATTGAGGGACTGTACGGCTCGGCTGACGATGGGTGCACAACTTGTGGTATTTTTCGGCAGGCAATCCAGGAGTTATTGCCAGAACAGCCAGAACTACAGACAACATATGTGGCATGGAGCGTACAGACTAAAAAACGGACTGACATGCTTCATCCCTCCGATTCAACGCAGTGGCAATTGTCATTGAGGGTCGAGCAGGAGTCTTACCATGATATACAGTTCTACGCGACCACAGGTGTGATTCTCTTTGTCTTATAGCCTTCCGACTAACTCTTCTACACATTTAAATTCAACCCCCTTTTCACGAATAGTCTATCCTAACCGTTGATAGAGGAACCAAGTCCTTGGGACATTATCCCCCTTGATCATCACCTACCAACGTCAACGGACTTGGAAGAATCCTATGCTTTCGCTTCCCAGGCCCTTAATCGATGTCTCACTACTCACCGACTGTGTGATAACCCGACAAGCGATTTCGTTCCCTTTCGACTCGTGGATGTCGGTGGTCCAGATGCGTCCCATGTACGTGTAATCGAAACTCCCGGGACGGACGTGGCCGAAAGTCGTTACTGCGCGCTGAGCCACTGCTGGGGCCCACCAGAAAGCATCACGACGCAGCTCAACGACCAAACCTACGAGGAATACAAGAAAGGCATCCCCGTCGCGGCACTTCCCAAGACCTTCTTCGACGCGGTCGTCTTCACTCGGAAGTTCGGACATCGCTATCTATGGATCGACTCCCTATGCATTATCCAGGGGAACAGGGAGGACTGGCTGGCGCAGGGCGCCGAGATGTGCAAGATCTACGAGAATTCCCTCGTCACGCTCGCCGCGGCCTCCTCTTCGAGCGGCCACGGCGGTCTGTTCCATCAGTCCCCGCGACTGGAGATCACCGGTAGCGCCCCCGAGAAGTCCGGGCAGACCTACCGCGTGTTCGCGCGGTTCGACGTCACGCATCGGTTCTTCGATTTCCCGCTGATGAACCGAGCCTGGGTCCTGCAAGAACGCCTGCTCTCGCCCCGGACGCTGTACTTCACGCATCAGGAGCTCGTGTGGGAGTGCCGCTCCTGCAACCTGTGCCAGTGCTCGCCGGTGCTCGGCAGCTTTCGGGCCCAGATGGCTGGGTTCCCGGCAAATTCCAAGCTCCAGCCAGCCGCGAAGCACCTCGACGGTTCAGCCCTGGTGTCCAAGTGGCACGAGGTGGTCGAGGTGTACACGCAGTTGTAGATGACGAAACTTTCTGACAAGCTCATGGCTATCGACGGCGTGGCGCAGTTCATGGGGCCAATCCGTGGAAGTCGCCACTATGCTGGCTTGTGGGCAGACTCGTTCGCGTTCGACCTCAGCTGGACGGTCGACATATTCGACAGCAGTCGCTCGCGGTCATCTGAGTGGCGCGCGCCGACTTGGTCGTGGGCCTCGATGGACTCGAAAGTCAACTGGCAGGGGAACGACGACGAAGTACCTGTACCCGAACCTCATTTTGCGGTTGAAAGATGGCCCCAGATTCAGCGGACTGGTGGTGGCATACAGCCGGATTCGATCCTCACCCTTCGTGGCGTCCTCGTCAAAACTACGGTGGCGGAGGCAGACATTGTCGTCAACACGTCCCCGTGCCTGTACGAGGACTGCGCGGAATGGACCCCTTCGAGCGGCCATACTCGGGACGACGAGCCAATATACTGCTTCCGCCTGCTGGAGTCCGAGAATTCACTCTGCTCCCTCATGCTCAGACGAGTAGGCCATGAAGGCCAAAACCTATATCAGAGGCACGGGCTGCTGATCTTCAGCGCGAATCCAAACTCGGCGAACGATAGTTGGAATGCTAGAGACGGGACTCGGACTAAGTGGAGCCCTCGAAACTACCAGAAAGGATATCCTCCCTGGTGGATAGGGGATTCTATCAGTGTAATGAACATTGTTTGAAATCAATGGATTACTTGAATCGCCCCTTGACGGCCAGCAGGTTTGTTTGCTCAGCTTCACGCTTTAGATAGCTTAATAATGCTGCAGTTGTATACGAACTCACCAGTCAACAGGCTGATAGGAGTCACATGTAAATGCGGTTAACAGGCATATTCTTGCCTTTCTGTGGTTGCTACAGGATAGAGATGAATTGCATCTCCGCTCCAAGAGTCGAAGTGACATTGCTCTACGTAGGTAGGCTTAAACTGAGGCTCTTGGAAGACTCAAGCTGTACATTTCTCTGAAAACCCAACTCAACATCGCCATCTACTTAGTTCATATTGGTAGGTTGTTTGGAGTTAATCAACACCACAAAATTCTAATCATTGATACGACTTTTCTATGTACACGCTACTTTTAGTTGGAAGTAAGCTAAGTATAGCGGCATGCCCGGGGAGGCTCAAGTGCGGCATATTAAGAGCATAAGTAGGTACCAAAGTGTACGAAGCACAAGACGAGAGAGCCAATGGTGGATGTACGTTTGCTACCTACACGAGGCATTTTACTTTTGCATTTGAATATTAGAAAAGGAGAAATGGATAATGAGGGACGAGGACAAACCCATCGAACTAACGAAGGAAGAAAAGTTTAACTCTAGCTATGGGTTACAACTAGAATAGATCTGAGTAGAAGAAATCAACTTTCTAGCAAAGAGATTCCAAACACCATGTCATTCATTAGGTAGACCTCTAAGAGAATGGTAGTATCCCAATGATAATTACTATGACCCTTAAGAGTGAGCGTAGGTATGTGCCTCGTCGTCCTTGGTTTGATGAGGTATAATCGTGTCTTCCAGGTAAAATCTATCTTCCTCATCCAAGCGATCCAACCCAAACCTGGCTCATCTGGGGACGCACCCCTTACTACCTCTCGACAAACATGTCGAGTGAGTTGTCTCCTATCGTCACATTCCACCTCGCCGAACTCGGTGGATGAGCTCCTATGCTTGATGTCATAAGTCGCCGCATCTTCAAAGCGGGTTGTAGATCCCGATCAGTTCCCGCGTCTATACGATCTTCTTCTGTCGCATCTGAGCCGCCGTTGCAATGAGAGACGGCACTCGCCTCTTGGCAAGATTAGTGTCGCAAGATTCCTCTGCAGGCGATAGCCCTATTCTAGATGGAGTTTCTGCTGCAGAACCCAGCTTTGCGATGACAGTAACTGGCTGGCTGGCTGCCCTACTGCCAAGTCTTAGATAGTCAAATCGGACGTGCATACGTACGAGATGGTTCCTGGACGGGATATATGTCGATCTTGGAGAACGAAGCCAATCTTCCATAGCTACCTTGGTTGGAGTAACGTAGATGTCCTATGCGTAGATACCTAATCTTACCCAACGCATAGTCGAGCCCTGGGGTTTCACGAACCACCTAATCTAGCAATAGTGCCTACCGGGGAACAGGAACAATGCGCCAGCGCCGTTTTCCGCCGTTCAGACGCCGAACACACGCCACGAGAAGGATATGAATAAGACAGACGGCTGGTAAGTTGGGGTACCTAACTCGATATAACCAACGCCGTGCCGCGCGCCCGCCGATTCGGGCGAACCGCCACTGAAGAATATATGCCGAAGCAGCTGCAAGCAGCCGCGTTTTCCCCAATCTCCCTTGCCTGGCGCACCTTGCGTCTCCTACAGAACTGCAGGTATGCGATGCCAGCCCAACAGAGCAGTGATCACCTGGACGCAACCCCTGCGGCCCCCGAGTCCTTGTGTTTCCCCATCGGCCTGTCATACGGTAGGGTCGCACAGATTGAGGCGCAAACCCACCATCTCTCTTCGTCCAACGGTGTGAGAAATTTGGGGTCCATCCCAGCCCGTGTTTCTCACTGGCGCTTTCGCGATGGATGGACGATGGGATTTGTGTGTGGTCTCTCGGTGATTTCTCCTCGCTGAAGAAAGTCGTGTCTTACGAAGCCCGCTTTTGCTGCGAGATCCCGCCCCCCTCAGGGCAAAGACACCGAGGCTAAGCACGATGCTGCTGATGCTGCTGTCGAGCCAAGCATTATGGATTCGCGAGCTTACGTGTCACGAGGAGTTGATTCCACAATAGGTCATCTTGGCTCAGTCGTCGCCCGCGGGGATAAGGGTGTCTACCTGGTAAGCTCTCACATCTCCTGCCTCTTCTCCTCGAGGACACGGAAACATGCAGAACGTACGTACCTATAGCACGCGTAACAAATGTCATCTGATGATGATGGAGGTCAGGTAGGTACACGCTACGACCACTCTGCGCTCCCGCGAAGTAGGTTCGGCGGCACGGGAGCGTACATATTCACGCACCGCGCATTCGATGACAGCAACTGCAACAGGCCACTACGCGCACCCGTCACCGATGGATGGATAGCCACCCGAGCGAACCGAGGGCCGGGATGCCTTGTTCGACGAGAACCGAACACCCGAGTCTAATTTAACGACACGTAGGGCGAGCGACTGCGTTCTGGTTGGCGGGTGCCAAAGAGAGAGAAAGAAACCCGATGGTCTTAGATTTGATCCGTGTTTCGAAACGGAGTTCACACAAGGTAAGTCGTCCCCCTTGTGTCGCGCACAGCTCCGATATATTGCATTGTATCGGTCGATACCGGCTGTATGTATCTGGTGATATTAATATGTATCTCCGACCATCGTCCCGTCGCAGATTTACTGCCTCTTCGAAACCCCTAACCCTCGACGCACACACACACTTCGATCCTCCTTCCGCATATGGCTATGTTCGAGGAAAAGTCTGCCGCGATTCGCCGGTTCATTCAACGGGATATGGCTTTCCCGAAACGGGGAAAACCCTAGCTGCACCGGGGGTGTGTTTGTCTGTGTCTGCGGGCGCCACACCACCCACTCACATACACACACATATGTGACGCGCGCGTTGAATCTTTTCTTCTTCTTGCCCCCCTCTACCCAATGGCGGGATGGATCTAGAGAACGTTCGAAAGGAAATTCTAGCGAAAGATCATCCCGCGGATTCCGCGCGACACTATGCCTAACAGGAACGGGGAATGGAACCCTCTCTCCAGAACCCTGAAAGAAAGAAAAAGCTTGTCTTCTGACACTTCCACTTCAACCTTGTAGCGCGCGGGAGGAGCTTAAGCGAGCACGGCTAGCACAGAAACTAGTTGGGCACTATGTATGCAACATATGCACGTATGCATTTATGGTATTTAAAGACCTGATACCCCCCTGCATTCCCCGTCGATAGTCCCGGGCGCTAAAAGGAGGGATATTCATTTAGTGGTGGAGACGTGGAAAAATCGCCGAGTTGCGCTTGCTGCTTACCGGTGAACGGTGAGTGTTTTCTGCAATGCCTGCCGAGGCATAAAATAGACAGCGCATATATTGGGCACTTTCTTTTTGAGATGCTACGTAGTACGTGATAGGCGGATCGGATTTAGTAGATTTCGAATCCTGTCGCGCGCTAACGCCGAGAATTGCGGTGGATATACTATGGGTACATATACGATATATACGATTTACTACCTACCTACCTGGTACCTATGTAAAGCAATAACATGTAAAGTGTGAGTGGGGGACGAAAAGAAAAGGATCGTGCAACGCAAGACTTACTCTTGGTCGCCGACAACACCGAGGAAGAGATGGAAATATTTGCGAAATTACAACACGAAGCTGCTAAGTCTTGTTGATACGTTAGACGAAGGATATGATGTCACCGGTTTGGGTTTGCCCCCGTCAGTAAAATATTAGATGTTAGATGGTCCAACTTGTCGCAATTCAAACCCTTGCACAATCTGCGGTCTCCGAAGTCCATAGTCGGCGAAGACGAAGTAAATAGTACGGACACAGACCGGACACGGAGACGGCCGCCGAGCTCAATAGCTCTTCGCTTGTGTAACACACGCGTAACACATAGCCTCAATTACAATCAGGGCCTTCTTATTGGAATATCGAATGTTGGCATTTCCTATTTTCCGACCTGTCCATTTGCGAATGGTTCCATGTAATAATATCATGTATATTTCGTATGCCTGTCATTTTATCTGTGCGGAATGCTTTTCCAGAACGTGACAAATTGCAACGACAGATTCATTTTCCTTTTGAAGCCGTATGATTGGACAATATGGGAGATTGAAGCTAGTTGTTCAGCAGGTCTTTGCATTCCCTCCCCTATTCGAGACCCAGAACGCGGAACTACCCACCCAACCGCAAGCTGGGATTGTACATCTTAGCTTCGTTTTCGCGAATTTGCTTTTTTTCTTCTTACCTTCTTCTCCAGTATCGGACTTCCTTCTTTCCAGCGTCTCGTGAATGTTTCACGAAGCTAGCAAGAAATGGGCAACTGAAACAGGCCAGAAGGAAGGATTTGTGAGAGTCAGATGAGCAAGGCGTGAAGCGGTAGTGGAGATACGTTAGATCATTGGAAGGGAAAATTCTCGTAAGAAAAATACTAGATTAGTATTGTCATATTACGCACGGTGGTTACGAGAAAGGGGGGAGCTACAGACAAGGTGAATAGATAGATCTTGTACGCCTTGAGCTGTCTGAATATCACATTGATGGTTATACAATCACATCAATTCATCAAATAATAGAAACTACTAAGAGTGGTTTAGAAAGAGCACGTCAAAGGTACATCTCATTAAACGAGAGACAGGGGGTAAGCTCCTGCTCGTCAGAGGTAAGCGCCAACATCTTCAGCCTCACCATGTGGCCACCACTACCACCACCACACCGACGCTACAAACCCCAGGCATTCCGCGGCGGGGATGGAGCTTAGGGGGAGAATGTAACTAGGTTGCCGGTGCAAAGTTCGGTGCCGACGTCTCCCCCATGCCTGCCAGGACCGGGACTTGACAGTCTAAGGTTACAGGAGTAGGGCAGGTAGTAGGTACACTACATACGAATGTGCTGATCTGGAGAACGGGACGGAACCCCTAAGGTTGCATATTGGGTAAAATGTCTCTGCTAGGCGGAGTAAACCAGGAGGGGGAATTGGGCCTGTCAGAGGCGTCGGGATCTACGTTGATCCCCAAACGTCCTTCATCGTAGTGCAACCGCGGGAATGGCTGGACATGACTGCGAGGCTGATTGGCTTGAAAGCACATGCGGGCAGGACATGTGGGCTTAGAACCCTCTGCGCCGGTCGAACCCCCCATAGGTTAGCAAGTTAGGTAGGTAGGCAAAAGAGAGACATATCTCGAGAGAGACACGGGATGACTAGCGCAACTTTCTCTCATACATCTGCATGGCCACTAATGTGAGTACCTATAGACAGACTTACGTACTCTAGATACGGCACCGCGGAATATGCCTAGTAGTGTGGTCGCCACTAGCTGAGATGCGACACATTCCTTGGCTGCAAAGGGATCGAGATTGGGCAGATTCCAGGACCCAGGCTTGGTGTCTCTCCAGAGTGTGCCCCTTTTCTTTTTGGGGGGTGCGTGGTGGGATTGCACGTGTCTATTCTAGGGTTAATCATGTCTCTATCGCTTCTATTTGGCCTTTGCTGTCATCATGCAGAGCCCCAGCCAGGTAGGTAAGTACGTAGGTAGATCTGGCAGAGATATTTCCACTGTGGCAGAGAAAAGTCTGTTTTGTGTAACTGAGAAGGAGAGGAACACGCCTGCATCATGTGTGTTCTACACTATTCCGTCTAAACTTGCATACTCTGCACTCTAAGACTCGACGAAGGTTAACGTGTGGTCCTTAACTTTGCTTGCTGGCTTATGTCTTAGTAGCACACACACCTGCCGTTCAAACTCAGCTATTAAGACTGGCGATCATGAGCGCGTTTCACGTGCACTAATCGGCGCCCCTAAGTTAAGCTGTCAACTGAGTTGGCCAAGACTGCAGAAACAGGGTTACGAATAGCCTCAAATATGCATTTTATTTGGAGTATCGAAACCAAACCATTACTCCGCGATTAGCATTAAGGAGTCCTCGCGGAAATGATTCGTTGAGGTCATACTGCTAACTTATGAGTTGCAGGACTATCTCCATGGAGGCTCTAATTTAACGGATTTCAGCCATGACAACGCACACGTACAAATTCGGCGAACCTGCTTGGGAATATTGGTAAATACATGTAACTACCTGATTAGCTTAATGCTGTTGTAGGGTGCTCCCTGTGGCAGTGGGCGGCAGCGTATCAAGGTCTAATGACAAGATACAGTTGCAATATTATAGGAACTCGGCATAGTGCACGTGTTTTATGTCAATAGGCAATTAAGGTGATCTATAGTAGGTTGTTATTAAGGCATAGGTTTAATGTCTAGTGGTTATGCCAAGTCATCACAACATGTACATGGGTAGTTCCGGTCAGATGTGTTTGACGGCTTTGCTGTAGGTATTCAGGGGTATCTGCCAACTGGTCGAAAGACAGACCAAGGGCACCTGTAATTCCTCCTCCCATCCAAAACAAGATCATGTAACCAACTCCTAACAAAAAACACTAGCAAAATCCTCGATGCTATATATCGACCGAACATTGGTGATCAGATGTTATACAAACCTTCGCTTTCTAACACAGTAAATGCAACTTTTCCTTTGCCGTAGGCCGCCGGCGCAACAGGTCTAATAACCTGAGTACATCTGCCAACATAGTCCGCCGTGATGCGTAATTGATGCTTTGACAACCCGACCAAAAGACTTGTAAAAATCCTTGACGTATCCAAAGTGCTCTGAATATTGACCTGTCGTTTTTGCTGCATCCCCTCGGAGGGGAACATGCATCGACCTCTGGTATCCAGTCGCCCAATCGTGGCAAAACTCTGCAACAGGAGGACGGGGCCCGTTGTTGACGCCCAGTGCGCCTGCTTCCCACGAAGGAAGGAAAATACCTCCATGACCGATTCCCAAGTGAAAACCCTGTATATTAAAAAAAAAATCCCGTTGAATACCCTGCCGTTTGCCTTTATCCCGTTGGGCATTGTTTGTGCCGTTCGCCCGATGTCCTTATACCATTTGACTCCGAAAACCCTTTGCCCTTTTCCTTCACGCCGTCCCTTTTTCTTTTCCCAACTTTCGCTAAGGGATCTTCAATACCGATCCCGCAAGAAAACGCAATGATATGAACCAGTACTCGTTTGCTGGAAAGCAGTAAAACAAATCGTCCGGAAACATCGTCCAGGAGGATAGTGCCGCGGCTCGAGTTCTTTGTTGTGCCGGTTAGAAGGCGTTGTTCCTTCTTAATCCGAAGGCTCTGTAGCTCAGTCTTCTTCGGGCTTGATGTCTTCGGGCGCTAAGCTACCGTTCCTGTCGTTCGAGTCGTTCTTCCCGTTCCCGCAGCCCTTCACGAGTCGATGGCGCTATTGGTAATTAGTACGAGCTGAAGGAGACCCCTGGACTTGGCAAAATTAACCTACCTTCAGCGCGTCCTTCCGGGAAAAGCTCTTGTCACAGAACCCACAAGGGTACGGCTTTATCGCGAGGTGGATCCTCGTATGCCTCTTCAGGTCGTGATTTCGGTTAAAGCTCGCTGGGCACGTATCGCACTTAAAAGGGCGGTCCGAATGCGTATTGTGTTGACTTGTAGGGTACATCGCGTGCTGGCCGAGGGGGTGCCCGGGATGGTATCCGTGAGGCATCGCACTTATGCCACCTACAAGAGCCATCTGGCCCCCAGGGTTCGACATATTCGATAGGACAGGCCCTGCCATTGTCGGTAGTGTGAAACTACTAGAGAATGACCTGGCCGAGTAGGGAGCTTGCATTGGGGAAGACGGGACCGAATGATTTTGTGATTGCGGGCTGTATGCTGGTATTCCTCGCGAGTAAGTCCCTGTCGTTCCCGATGAGTGTGAAGGAGCACTGGAGGTAAATCCCGGATAGGACAGTGGGTGTGACGTCGCTGGCGTTGTTTGGTAGTAAGAAGAGCTTGATGGCCGTGCGAAGCTATCTGAGGATGCTGTCGTCGTGGGGGTGGGCGGCTGTGCTCCCTGCGTATGAGAGCTCAGGATGGGATTTTGCAGAGAATGCAGGCTGGAATGGTCCCCACCGCGCCCTCGAGCGGGGAGAGAGAAAGGCGACCCTACACCGTCGTACGAATGGTGAGTTAGCCCGTCTGGTGATTGCGAGCTTTGATATCCCGGTGTAGTGGGAGAGTAGGGCGGGCGCCCATAGTTCGGCTGCATCAGTGCTGATTGTGCTCCGGGAGTACTTGAGGTGGGCTTGTTAGAAGGATTGGCTGAAAGAGTCCCAGAGATACTGGGAGAAATAAATCCGATTCCAGCTTGGGAATTGGGGAAGCAGCTATTGTTAAAACCCGACGAGCTACCAGATGGGAGTTGACTTATGCCATTATTGACAGCCACTCCTAGATCGACAGTTAGAATTGTACTCTGGGCACCTTGGGAACTAAGGAAGCCGGATAGCTAATTCTCGGGACAAGTTTAACACGTAAGGCAAGGTCGGGGGCTGAAGGGGGAAGATGGGGTTCGAAGCCAAGGGGGGAGGGGAGAAATAAGAGGAAGAAGAACACAGAGGAAGTAAAGTATACATACGGGAACCTATATAATCAGAGGGATCTATTGGTGGAGTAGGAATCTGCTGCTGAAAAGGTGGAACAGGCTGCTGAGAAGGTTGACCGGGTAGATGAAAAGGCGGTAATGGAAGCTGAAAAGAAGGTAGCGCGTTAGCAGCAGGCTTGCGTGATGTAAAACTATGACTCTCGCTGCTGCTGGCGAAGATGTTAGGACGATTGAATGGATAAGAAGAGTTAGTATCGCGGCTGCTGATGCTGAGGAGGTTCATGTGGGAGAGGTTCCCAATGCCATCCGCCATTGTATTATTGTAATATTAATTTTTTAGGGACGAGTAACGAAGACGGGAAAGACGGGCGGACGGGAAAAGGAGAAACCTGCCAGCTGTAGATCCCAAGATATTCTGTTTTCCCGCTTTGGACCTGGGGCTGTTGATGGCCACTTATTTATGGAGGGAGATCGTTGTAGTAAGTTGATAAAGATCTAGGTACAGGACCGGGGCTAGTCCATGTCAACCACCCTAACCTAGCTTCGATGGGCTGAAGTGCCGCGGGTGCATGTCAATGTGTAAGGTGAGTGTGTTCAGTTGTGTATTAAGCGTGTAAAAAGAGAGTAAAGTTAGGGTCGTAGAGTTATAGACATAGACGGGTAAAAAAGGGCCTGGTAGATGTATATGTACGAGACGAGAGCGCCGATATTTCAGGTTAGTCCATGTACCTTCAAATTCTTGACCTCCTAGAGTGGGAGAATGGGAGAATGGGAGGATGGAGACCCCCCCGGGTACTCTATCTGGATCTGATCTCTCCACGCGCCGGGCTACCTAGCTACTTACTACTTACCTACCTGGGTAATTCGAGAGACCAGATATACCGACTTAAACACTCAGTGGTGTAATTCTTTTTCGTTCGCGCTCTGACCTGTCGATCCCATTCTTATCTGATCTTCAGATCTTCGAAGCTGTTCCAAGTCGAAGCAGCCAAGTGTTCTATCGTTCTATGTACGCACAGGGTAGAGAGCATTTCATAGAAAAATACGAATAAAAACTACGTACTACTAGTACTTGGCTCGCTCAGCGTCGGTGGCTTGCGCTGGATCTGGGGTGACACTAAAAGTGGTAGGATTACTAGCACAGCACGTGGGCCGAAGGAGTAATAAGCCCAGGAACCCAGCTGCTGAGAATCGACATAAGCGTGGAGTCCGTAATGTGCATGTGTTCGATGTGACCATGCTAATACCGAAGTTCTCTCTGGCATATTGCTATGTAAGTAAGTATGTATTGCCCGTAGATTTTTAATACTTACTCTCCCCCCTTTATGGACGGGCGAGAAGGAGCGGAAGGAAGCCGAGTGATCCAAGTACACTGTCTCTGAGAGCACATGTACATTACCTACCTACACTACTTGGGATCTGGGGATATCCTTCTAACCCTCTACCCTCTTCACCTAAATGTCAATGTCCCAAGAGCCAAGGGGGAGAGGAACGGTCACTGGCAGAGCTAGGCCCCGTCTAAAGAAGGGCAGAGGCTAGAACCCTGCTCGATTTCTTAGTACCCGCCCTCCGCCCCCCTAAGAACTCCATGCACCCAAGATCCCGGGATGCTCTTAATGCCTAGGCCGTCATTACTACCTATATTACGATTCATTTATTGGATTAATGGTACGTACCGGAGGTTGGCCCTTTCAATCCGTGACATACATAGTAGTATGTATTTCATACGTTATGTTGGATGGATATTTATGTTATACTGGTTATTATGCTACGTATGCATAAGCAAGACGCATGTTAAAACTACCTAGCCTACCTGTCACTCATTACCTATTTTCTTTCCTTACCATTTTCCCTATCCCTAGGTAGCTTTAGGTATGCTTAACCGAAGAGCGTGGGAATAACGTGGTATCCAAACTATCAGGTAACTTTATTTATTTTCAGCCGTACGTCTCTTTTCGTTCTGTTCATTTTAACACCTTCTCAACTAAGTAAAACGGAAGATGCGCGGTTGCGGGATGCAGTGGTAGCTGAATATTGGACGGCCTGAAATATCTCAGCTGCCCCGGTCGACAGATGGTTGATGGTTGTTGGATGATGGGATGATGGGATTGAATTGGGGTTTTCTGGCAGTCTGGGTTCTTGGACAGGGGGTGGGAAGAGAACATCCGCTCATGCCCCCCTGTCCCCTCCCCCTGTTCCCCTCCCCCCCTACCCTGTTCTTGCGCTAATGCATAAACAAGGGCTCTGATCGCTCGGCCGTGTGCCCGCGACTAGGGCCTATTGGGGCCTACTGGGGCCTATCAAGATACGTTAGGGTGGTGGGCGGTGGGCTTCCGCGTGCTTTTTAGCACCCCTTGGAACCATTGAACTACACCCTTGAACCTGTGCAGCCCGACAGGTAGATCAACATAAATTCCTTTTGAATCTTGTTACCCCCTGCGGGGACCAAAGCTGGCTAGAGATTGGGAAAAGGGGCTGAAGAAACAACGTGCTCGGGATTATGAGATAACATCATTTGCCTATTTGCTTAGGTACCATGACTTACATCGCAGGGTAGTCTTATCCAGTAATAGAAGATTAAGGTGTATTCATCTGTTCTGTTACATCAGCTTGTTTATTCTTCTCTTTCCTTTCTAAAGATTAGCGCGCGGACTCCTCATTAGATGAATGTACCTATGCGGAATATTGCAGTGACAAGCGGTTCGTGCGACATGAGATGGCCTCGATGTTCTTTTGTATTTCCCGGCGCCTCCCTAAGCTTGGTCTTATCCTTAGCCCGAGTACTCAGCTGTCGTGTGATTTATTGTCTTGGCACACCGTTAAAGATAGCGCTGTCCGGTTTGGTTCAGCACGTTTTTAGCCCTTCAGCTCTTTGGCTCTCGCGTCGGCGGGAAAAATAGATGTTAGGAATTTGAGACCTCTCCAAAATCTGATAACCACATGCGCCTGACGATGTCAGCCACGAGGATACTCTAGCCATCCCATTGCGTTGGGAGATGTGTATAAATAAATGTGGCGATGGATATTAGAGTGTTGATTACGTGATGTACTAGCTTCATGTTGGGGATTCTTTCATCCTAAGATTGCGGCTCACCGTGCTGTACCTACTTAGCAGCTTAGGTAGGTATGGCATATATGGGAAGACATAATAAGTCTCAATCGTTGGATGACGTAGTTTTTATACTGAGTTGCCTTGTGCTATATGCGCCAAGGTATAAGGCATTATTAGGGGATGAGGATGATAAGAGACAATAACCCCTCGATCCTATCATCGTGTCTGGTTTGAAGTTGTCTTGAATGATGCGTTCGCGAGGCAAAGATGAGATGCGCAGCCCAGGAAATAGCGAATTTCAATTGATGCATAGAACGTCAAGAGCAGTACGTGGCCAACGTGGAGGATTTGCCTGCCTCCTCAACTCATCCCGAATGTCGATCGCCCGGCTGCATGTTTACTTGGCAATGCAGTAATGTTCCGTTAGCATCGTTGCAGGCTGCATGTCATCAAACATAGATGCCTTCCGAATGGTGTCAATGCCAGTCCATCACCTCCTTTTTAATATTACCATGGCATATTACATGCAACTCCCGACACAGGATGACAAGATGGGGGTTGGCATAACTGAAAGAGCCTCATCGGCAGTATGTCGACGATATATCGTATTATCTAAAAAAGGCGGCCAGCCGCTTGCGCAAAATGAGATCGTGGGATTACGGGGAGAAGCACATTGGCTGTATGCGCGCTCTCGAGTGACTATCATCGGAGCGATCTGCTGGACTCGATCACTCCCAAATGGTCCCAATAAAAGCTTGCGTATGCCTTTCGCTGCAGGGGCAGTCCCTGAAGTCCAGCAACTAGGTTGCACCCCGTTGTTGGAGTATACTAGTAGTGCAGTACCGGATGGTGATTTGAAGCTTGACATAGCCCGCGGTGTCGGCCATCTCACACCGGCTCGACTGTTTTCTTTCAAACTGAGTAAGACCCCGCGACGTGTATTCGGGGCCTTGGTTAGAAATTCTGTATCTTCTATGGCGCACAGTACGTAATGCCCCTTTCGGGATGCCGCTGCGTTGTGATAGATGAAGGAGTTTATTGGTTACACAAGAACCTGAACAGCGGCGAGGGTCTGTAGTTTTGCTTTTTGTGTCTCGAGGGGCAGCGGCTTACATGTTTCCTGCACCCCAGGCTGGCCTTTTACCCCTTAACACGTTACAGGAAGTGTTATAGCTACCGTAGCAAGAGATGAGAAAATGAAAGAGCCTGATCATTAAGGGACATGATGAGAGCCTTGTCTCATTACGGGAATTTTAAACGAGCGAGATGCATCTTCCTTAGAGCTTCCAATTCATGCTAAGGAATGACGTCTCTTCTAAATCCCACATAGTAAACCTGATCATGTCGAAAAATCGCACCTTGCTGTGTTCATGTGCCTAACATAGATACGGCACGCGTCTAGTTCTTAGATATGGATGAAAAAAGAGCCTCCCACGAGACTAGACTTCGGAATTTGTGTGTGGGCACGTAGGTGTGCATGATCTAGATGAGACTGTAATACCTGTCACGTCTTCCAATTTTAGCAATCTCGCGCCTTGGTGGCGAGGGTAATCGTCGAATTTTTTTCGTCGTGTCACCAGACATGTTCCATCGACATAGGTAGGTGGTTGTTGAGGGTCTGACCTCACCGTGCTGGAGTGCTGGTGTGTGAAGCTGAAGTGATATGTGGCAGCCTGATTGGCTAATTGGCTTACACAGTGAAGGATGATAATCCTGCCCACATATCTACCTACCAAGTACAGTATTTACGTTGACTTATGAGTCGGGACCGGTATAAACGCCGAGAGTCACTCGCCCGAACGGGTTTCAAGCTTCGAAGTCTTCCCTTGTCCCTCGTCACGTCATTTAAAGTGTTTATATATACCAGTTGTTAGGTATGGTTAGGTATGTCGTTTGAGGTGGCGCAAACCCAAGACCCAAGCTCCTCTCGCAGCTGCATGGCGCAAACAAGGTTAAGGTGAGCTACAATAGGCAATTGGCATGAGGTGTAGGTGTGCATCTCATCGTATCTCATCTACCTAGGGCTACTAGGTATTGTGAAGATCGCATTCGGGGGCGGATACCCGTCCGCAACCACCACCCTTCCGCTTATCTCCTTCCACCTTTTGGGGGTCATTTTCTTGCTAGGTAGTGGTTGGACGTTATGCGGGATCCACGAGCCTGCTCGGGGGGGTAAGCCCTGGCTGAATTCCAATCAAGGTCCCGAGTAGGTTGTGGCAGGCTGGGGTCCATAGGGCGGTAGGATTCTCTGCGTCCGTGACGGATCACTTGATAATTCATCATCGAGCCCAGGCGCACTTAATATCAATCTGAAATTATCATCTCGAAGGCCCAGGCCACTCGCAATGTGATCTGGATTGGGTAAAAATGTAACTATGAATCGGGAACCGGCCAAGTGATGGCTGGAAGTCTCCGAAGAACACGACAACGAATATAATGCGGTGAAACCAAAAACGTTCAATCAGACCTACGAAATGAAAGGCAAGTCCTTGCTTGATCTAGGCACGATGTAAGACACCAAGCACTAGGTACATAATGCTTAGACGCTGATGGCATATTACAATTGGATAAAATGAAGGGGGAAAAAAATAAAACATGAAAAGTAAAAGGGAATTGAAGTATGCGCTAGCTCAGTAGGAGCTTGGGTCAATATGGCCAGGTAGATGCGAAGATAAGGTTCGAAGTATTCTGGGTTATTAGCATATCCTCTTAGGATGATATATGCATATATGTCCGTCCTCTGGCCTTATGCATTTTTCTCGCACATTTCAATAGTCGAAAAGGTATAAATAGTCAAATCCAAAACTACTATATTAAAGCAATTAAATGGTTAACGTGCGAAGAACCCCACGACTTCGCTAGACATTTTTAGCATGCCATGAAATACTCCGTAGATGGACGGGTTAGAAGAGTCTAGACTCTCTTGCCTAGTGTAATCTATCCCTCCAAAGCCGTCGTGGCTCACTACCAGTCCGCTAGACACGGGGAGATCCTTCATCCGCATTAGCGCAGGTTATCGTCATCTGCTATTTTTCGAGAAGTTATAGGTAGTTTTACCGAGAATCCCACTTAGTATTTGAAGAAACAGGCTAGGTATGCCGGCCGTGCCCTGTAACTGAAAACCACAATAGCACGATCCGGACCCGGCCACTCTTCAAGCCCCCGGCTCCGACGATAGGGACCTTCCCATGGAACCCTCAGTTAGGGTTGAGCGTAACGCTCCCACCTACACGTCACACTACAAGGGGTATTTCCAGACCATACGAGGGTGCTCGCAGTCTATTGCAGTTAGGCTCCATACCGATCCCGTCAGCGATGTCAGTGCATACAACGCAGCGCTAAACTGTAGATGAAGCTCCTTCGTTGTGCTACCGTAATAGTCCCTCGCATTGCTTGCCCGAACAGGGCCGGTTACCAGATTCGGGTCATCAACCGAAGGGGGAAAAAGCTCGTAAATCGCGGTTCACAGCTCACACAATCGAGATGTAGCAGACGGTCCCGTCCTTCGCTCAGGTGTCAGGTAATGGTGCGTTGCGGGTCGCAGCGGAACTTCTAATAGCCCGCGTCTCGCCCAAATTTCCTGCGGGGCGACAGATGTGGTAGAGGAACAATCTCGTGGACGAATACTTGGGACCCTCATGTAAGTTGCATCTGTCGAAGCTGATAGGCTCGATTGAGCTGAAGTTGGTGTTGGGCCTTAATCATTCATCTAGGATTGGCATGTCAATCTCCATTTCCGACCTTCTTTTTTTTTTTTTCAGCTACTGTCAGTCTTCGGACTATGCCCTCGTTCGGAAAAGACTGCAAGACAGAAGCAGACGAGCACGCAAGAAACCCTATTTTTTTTTTCTCTCGTAGCTTACGCCCCCGCGCGTGGGCAAGGGGTAAGAAAAAGTTGGATGCTAATAATAGGTAAGACGTTGTCACACGAGCGGGGGATTCGGGAAAAGGGGGTTTGAGAGAAGTAGGTGGTATGTTATGTAATGAAAAAGAATAAAAAATACCTCTTTTATTCTCTCGTTTCCCCATGAACGGGATTATGCATCATTTAAGCTTGTCACGAGCGAATTCGCTTCTGCCGGAAACGGGACGAAGCGCCGTGTAGCCATCCACGGTCCTGGGTCGGTTCGGTTGGCGCACCGCATGTTTTTGGGGGTAGCCACAGGCATCTCCCGGAAACACAGATGAGCCTCATTGTGGACAATGGCCCAGGACGGTTTGGCTGCTTATGGCTTCGGCAACCTTCCGAACAGTTGCGAGATCTGATGTCTCCACCTCGAACAAATTGACCCACAGACTTTCATCTATGAGGGGGAGAAGATGCTTCCTTTGCTATCGGCAACATGAACAATTATTCCCAATTGAGTCTATCGTCATATGCAGCAATATGCTGTCAATTGCGCGACGCCACCTTTTTGAACCACCCCAAGCCGCACGAAGCCAATCTCTATTTGCATCTACATGCCAAGCACCACAACCCCTCAGTTTACATACAATACCATGCATTGCAATATGCCCGCTTTATACCTGGTAGAGTAATGGTTATAGATCTAAGAAGGCAGGTAGATAGTACCCCTGAATTGACAGCGCTCGTTAAGGAATAGTAGGTAACCACCATAGGTAAGTAGCAAATCATCTTCGGTTATACGTCGAGTCTACCAGCTACTTACGTGCGCATCTACAACAGCCATCAACATCATGCTTCAAATAAATACCCCATTTGCAGCCATACGCAGCTTGTCATTGTTATTACAGATTAAGTTCTCACTGCAGCACCAATTAACCGCCCAAGAGCATCTTTCTAGTCAGGACCACTACACGGTTTAATACTTCTATCAAGTAGAACATCAGCGTATCAACATCCAGACTAGCTCATAGCTAACGGCTGGACGTAGATCGGCACGACCGAAACCCGAGCGTGAGACTCTTGACACAATTGCACATAATATCTTCTGAAACGGCTGGCTCTGGGCTACGATGTATAGGAAGACCTGCAGCCTACGATATGTCATCTCCAACATGTCTCAAGCCGAGACACTTCCACACATCTGTGGCTGTAGCAGAGGGCTAAAGGCCATACCGCGTCCATTATAACCTAGCTTAGAAGTAATTATGAATGCTAGTATTTGAAATTATGCTTGAGATGGACTAGAAATGGCGGGTCTTAGTTCAGGTCTCTGATCGTTGTTGCCCAGCCGTAAGCTGACATGTTAGGTGTACACCCCTTAAAATGGCTGAGGTGAACTCATTGGGTACCCAACAAAGTAAAACATACCGGTATGGCATTTCAGCGGTAGAGTACGGCCAAGGCTTTGACTAGGATATTAGCTAAGCAGGTGAATAGGTAAGTACAGAGTCAATTTAATAGTTTGTCGAAAATAATGTCAAGTTGCAGTAGAGGTGTTCTTTTGCCTCAGGGGCACATTGAACCGGGGGCGGCGACTCTACGAAGGCCGTGTACCTACCTAATTATCGTTAAGCTACACTTATTCTCCTGAAGAAAATGTCACCCGAGCAAAAGTCTAGCCACTCCAGGCCATAATCAGGCCCGGACAGTAGCATATCTATGCGCAATTACATCTCCTCGGATGGCATGACGATGCTGGTTTTGCGACAGCACCTGCACTTGACGGGGCGTCCGCTGTCTGAAATTAGACGGGGCCCAGACGTGTCACTGAGAAACGTTCAGAGGCCCGACAAGATCCCATGCATCCATTATTAACCGCGGGGGCTTGCATATTTGGTTTACTTGCCGCCAGCTTTGGATTCTAGGTAGGTTCTAGCTGCTTATCACTGGGTCTGGACGCCGCCACCCCTTCACTAACGAACTCCCTTCAGCTGTAGGGGGATGCCGAAACTAGCCCATCCATCCCACATGATCGCTCCACCGCGGAACAGGACTGACTACTTAAGGAAATATTGAAACAAGACGAAGCTATCTGATGGCAATTCCGTGTGCACTTACATCCAGCATTGCATCTGGAATGTAGGTCATGTTCGTTCAGGAATATGGATTGATGGTTCTCGGTTGACGCTTCCTTTCCTGGAGATAGGGGGTGACGCGGGTCGGGACCCGACATGACTTTTCAAATATTGATATAATCCTAGCTAGATAGAGAACTCCTTCATACTTCCTTGGTGACACCGACTATCGAGCTCTCACCGTATGGAACGATACCTATGTTGGTCAGCACGTACGGTCGGGAGCTGCCGGGACGATAATCAGCGTCCATGCATATCCACAGAAGACCAAACGAACTCTATTCGAAAAATGAATATTATAATGGTAATGGCAGCTTTGAAACCCCTCAACTCCGTTTAAGAGGATGAATAGACGCATAACGCTTCGAATATGTGATATTGAGTTACCGGTACGGACCATGCTATGATACAGTAGGTAGTTTAGTGCGTAGTAGTAGTGACAAACAGTGCAGTTTATCAACTTGAGTTTTCAGTCTACCCCTCAATACACCTGAACATATCAGAGCTAAATTTTCACTGACTTACCGTTTTATTACTTCCAATATAGACATCTGAGCTGTCAACGCATATATCAATTCTTCAGAAATACTTTGGAAAGGTTTAGCATCAATTCAGACAAGTCATCCAGGCTGAGTTACGTTGTGCTATCCAAGCACCTTGAAATTGCTGTAGCACCAGGCCTATACAGCATTCTCTTATCAATGGGGCCAGTTACCAGTAATTATCATGATCATTGTTTCAGGATCTATCGCATCGCCTCATCTATTGAAGAGGGTCGAGACCCTTTGATGAAGAGCGACGATGGTTCTGGCTGGGCGTTTGCTGTATTTAGTACCAAGAAACCTTGCCTGTCAGGTCATATCAGGAAGAATAGAAAGGATCAAGTAATACATGTCATCTCGGCTCCCACACCCTGTTTGTCATAGTCCCACGACTTTATCACCCTTTATAAGTAGGTGTTAGGGCTAGGCGAACGGTACTGTGTGTATGGTAGCTAGGATACCGTCCTAGGGTAGGACAAACTTAGCCAGAGGTCTGGAATAACTCAGGGGTTGGGAGAGGAAATTGAAAAATTTTATCTTATCATCTTAGACTCTATGGGAGTCAGCTCTGAGATTTACGAATAGGCTGAGTCATTGAAACTGTTTTTGAGAAATGTTTACTTTGATAGAGTGTGAAGGTGCCTCTCTGTCGGGAACCTACCTAGCTTTTAGTCTTTGTCCATATGGATAAAGATTTCAGAACGTTAGCAAGGACAGGCACTGGAATAGGAACACAGTCTTTTTCGTATGTACAACCAGACCTCTTGGCCGTTCGATTGAAAGTCCCACACTCAAGAAGGTCATTATTACCGTGTTATGACAATAACTAATTTGCTTGGGTTTTTATGCCTGAAACCTCTACGTGTCGAAAGAGCTGCCATAGAGACGCTTACTTATTTCCACGAAAGCCCCGTACAATACCCCGTGGCATAATTAAACGTTTATAATTACCTTTACTATCGAAGTGTCATTCTACAATGTGGTGTCTCGCCTCGAGTAATGGGAAGACACCATTCAAAAAATACTAGCATCTAAAAGACAATTTACGATTTCCAGATATCATAGCCACAGTCAGCTTAAGTGGTTACCAATTGCTTAAAGACAGGTGTTATCTTATCCCAACCATATCCCTTGGGATGAAAATATGAGACTAGGGGGTAAAGTGATAAAATCCATTTGATCAGACAACTAGAGCTTTAGACACAACTTATTGCACTTATAAGACTGTTATTTTATTACCTGTTACCAATGTCTTAACCCTTCCATATTATGGACCTGTTGGTCGGCACCTAGGTAGGATATGGTAAAGGCCTTTTTGTTCTCGTCTCTCGCGTGTATCTAGAGCTAGTAGTTGCTAAGTCTCACAGCTTTCTCTGTAACATAGTTGTTTTCCTTATCTCAAAGTTGGCCTTGTAATTACAATTCAAATTCAATATCAGGAACTGAAACTGTACCCTTATTAGGTACTATAATAGTTTACTTTTCCATAAGGTTGTTAAGACACACATAGTCAATCCGCGGCGAGGCAATTTTGGTATTACTTCAAATCCTTTTCATTCAAATAATTGGATACTTCACGGTTTTATTATTTCGAAGTCTATGTCAGAGGAAGAGACCTAAACTAATAAATTTATTGCTTGCGTAAGTGGGAATTTGTGCCTGGGAACTTATATCTCATACTCAAAAGCTCCCTTCATTTCCCAGGCCCAAGTGCATTTTCAGGGCGCAAGGCCGCAAAGGTGCAAGTACAGCAGTTTTACATGAGGATTTATTAGTATAATTGCCAAGGGCTACCTGCATATATATATAGGCACTGAGCCCCTTTCTTATATGAGTCTAATCCCACTGTCTGTAACACTGTTGCTAAGATAGTCCAAAGCCAAGGCCTTAAGATATTGTTTATAAGTGGCTATCGAAGACACAAAGATATACCCTCTAATCCATGCCATTGGGTTGACTTATACATCGGCCTCCCGTTGTACGAAACGTTATTCTTCTTTTCTAACAGGAAGACCAAATTGTCACCGCGATTATACTCCTAATAGGTGAAACATATGGTAGCAAATTATGCTAGGGAAAACTGAGTCATCCCAAATCTCTTACTAGTTTTTCTCAGTGCTAACATAAATCTTTGGGATAACCGGGCTACATTAGAATGATGCCTAGCATCGACTCCAAGAGCATAAAGAGCTAAAAACTAATTGAGATATATATTTAGTTACGTACCTGACTTGAATCAGATGCAGCAATTGCGCCTTTTGTGAGGAAGTCTTGCTAATACTTGTACTTGATAACTTAATCATCCCCCAAAACACGGAGAACACCCCCACCCATGATCTCACCGAAGAACACGTCTACAAAGGGAATTACGATCATAGCTGCGTATTTCTCGTTTCAGATTTACATCGGATGTCAGCAGAGGCTGTGCAATAATGTATCACGAGGCTTGGTCGGGAATCCGCTGAGTATGCGAGTATGAGAGCATCTAGTCGAAGATATCAGAAAGACAAGGCCCATGGGTGATAGCGATTCCCGTCCACTGTATCGCTATCTGTTGGTGTGACAGGAAAGGCTGACAGTCGGTATCATTTTCGGTAGACATAGTATGTTGTATATGTTGTATTCACTGCCCAATTGGGTGCCTAATGCGTCCACACTTACCGATCTAGCACCGGCACCCCTCTTCTAGGCATGCTGTAGCTCCCTGCATGAATGTGAACTCCGAGATCACCGATTAGATAGATATCTTGAAGGGGTGGAGATTGGGGGTGGCGTACATCGCGGTACTACTACGTCGGAAGTGCAATAATTTCAACATGCTACCCCTCTCCTTTAATATGTATTCCGACGTCTACATGGCTTAGTGGCCTTATGGCGCTTCTATTATTGTGTGCGGATTGTGTTATCGTGCTGATCTTAGAATATCCATTCACCATTCCGAGAGCCACATCTCTTTCGACCCCAAGTTCTTCGTAGTCTTCCATACCTAGTTATACGTCGTAGACAGCCATTTACTTCGCGAATCTAGAAAAAAGCCATTGCTGACTGGCCTATAATTACGCCCGCCCCCAGCTAGCCCCCAGCGGCCCCCAAAGGCGAGCTGAAAAATAAACGTTTGCTTGTGGTATGATGTAAACAATTAGTTTCCATAGCTTACCTATATATCTAAGAGATCATCTTCCTGGTTCCCCTGTCCCTATGCCATCAATTCTGTTTCTTGCGGCTTGCTGCTCGTGCTTTGCGCAAGACATACTTTTGATCGCTTCTTCCGGCTACCTCCCACTCCCTCCTATTATCTCACCGAAACATACCCTTGCCAATTCTGCAGTCAGTCCCTCCGCCCTTTATTGACATCTCAGGAAATCCCGCCTTTAGGTATGACGAAGCACTCGTATTGTTACCTGCAACATGTCCCTGCACAAATCCGTCGGTGGCATGGCCAATTGGCTTTGTGCACGTTGTCTGCTTGGAGGGAGACGTAATGGATGAGATTGGTAGTCCCTGAAGTCCCTCAGGCCGAGATATTGTTTGTTCCCTTCGTTACAAGCAGCCAATAGAAGACAGCCCAGAACAACAAGGTGGCCAGCTTAATAGTCTTGTTCCAGTCCCTTCCCGTTGCCTTTTTCCACTTCATGAAATCGCTTTTGCGATCAAATGCTAACATACTATGTTGATTACAGATCAAGAAGTACCGAAAGTGCAATAATTACAGGGACATGCTCAAACGATGTGGCGACGATGCCCTGAGACCATTCCTGATTACCCACTTAACATACGCGTCAGAACAACCTAGATCCCCCAAGGACATACGATACTGCATTCGTAGGAATGCCTGACGGGTCGCGGGCAACTTGGTGTCGGCTTCCCTACCGCTCGTGTGAATACTTCGATTCCCTGAATTCCCTTCGAAGTAGTAGAGAAATTGGACAAAATGGGGCTGGTTTCTCATACACCCTTGAGCTTTGTGTCAAGAAGGCTATGTTCTTTTCTGCAAGCCCAACCCATAGAGAGGAAGTCTTATGTCTCACGCTCACTCCCACGCAAATCGACAAGCCTATTATAAGATGGTTTCACCAGATCATAATGGCATCCTTTCTAAAGGTACCCCTGGAGCTTTTAGCTATGGAGAAAAGTTCGGTTACCCCCAGTATGAAATCAATGTTCCCTCTCCAAGTTCCCCCAGCTACGGGGAGATGCCTGTAGGGGATAACGCAGACTGTCACAGTCTGTAAGTAGATATTGTCAGTTTCAGCGTACCAAACTAATATCCTAGTAGATTCTTTGATGGGATAGTACACCAAGGCTACAAAATGGCCTCACATGTTAAATTCTATCCCCTACAACCAACCATTGAGCCACTCGTGACGTACCACTGTTTTATGGCGAAATGTCCGAAGAATGATTTCAAAACCTTAGAAGAGATGCTGCATCATCTCGAAGGTTGCCAGTCTTTCCGCGAAATACATTTGTTACGATGTCGTTCATGCAATCACGAAGAGCCATTTTGGACCATGTCCAAAAGATGTCTATTGAAGAGGCTCAAGGACTTCATTAAGAACATCATGGGCTTTTCCTCGAGCCCCGAGGCGCCACAAAGCCCGGAGCTGCATGATACTTCGCTACACGCTGAGCTGCCTGGTGCTGAGCTATACACCGAGCTGCCTGATAACCACCTTAGTCTTCAACTGCCTGAGCTATCGGGTATACAGTTCTATGAACTCGAGAGTCCACCCTATTCAGATTCAGGTCTCTCCAGCACAGCCGCTGAACTACATTCAGCTACAGTTAGTCCAGCTACAGTTAGCCAAACTGGGATGCCATCTGTGAATCATTCGCCGACATCTGTGTCAGACTTGTCGGAAGCCTTCTCCGATTGCCACCCAAACAATTACCCGCCTCCCACACACTCTAGCCAACACTCTGGGGATACCAGTATGGTCCTTGGTAACTTTGGCTACCAAACAGCACATATCTTTGAGGAATCGTTCACCCCCAACCCTTTTCTTCAGTCTTTGTCGAGCCAGTCGACAGTCGACCCCAGCTATCTAGAACGACCGACTTGGGAAGAGAAGATAAGTTCTGGAGATGCTTCATATTTACCCGCGCTGGGTGGTGTGGAGGACGACTCATCACCGAACAGGTTCTTTTCGCCCGACTCATTCAGTATGAGCACGTCAACACTGATAGGCCCCGAAGCAAATCCGAATTCATCGGTAACCGAGAAAGATGCTCCCATGCAAGACGTCGAGCCTTGCGACGATCACTCGCCCTTCCATTCAAACGGTTCGATCAGCCCCAAGCCATATCCAAGTCCAGTATTGACACCGAATTCCAGATGCTCGTACCCGGGCTGTAACTTCGAGCCTAGCGGCATCCCGGAAAATTATCCAGCGTATCTCCGCAAGCATAAGGCGATTCATGAACAAAAAGAAAGCATCAGGTGCGACTACTGTGTTAAGACATATACCCGACGAGACAACATGAAAGTTCATGTTCGTAAAGCTCATTCTGGCGAAATCGGCCTTAATGGGTTTTGAAGCAACCCCGGTGTCACTGGGTTAGGAAAAGGAGAAGGGGGGAGGACAGAAAAGAGTATATAAGACAACGAACTATTGGGATATGTTTCCTTACTCTGAGTGGGACGCTTTCCTAATGTTATGTACCTATTTTGCTATGGAAGAACTTTCCTACGTGTATCTAGTCTGCGATTTGATGTCGCTTGCACGATTTTTTAAGCTTTTCATAGCTAGAAATGAACATTTCTTCGTATTCCATATCATCAAGTTGCTGTAGAACTGTTTCAACCGTCAATAGCATAGTAGAAGGGAATTCATTCATCCCAATCTTGCTGAAATTGTAATAAACTGATCGATGAAGTATTCAAGCAATTCCGAACCCAACTAGGAATGGAAATTTGAGCCATGGATTTTTTTCGATGTAGGCACATATTAGACTGGAGCCTCACAGACTGTGCTGCATGGATATCTTTACCTAGCTAGGTATCTACTATTAGATGATTCTCTGATCATACAAGTACAGGATGCTAGGGACGGTTCCTGTGCTACCACTTGTAATCTATAATATCAATTATCCACAACCAGTACACTTGAACTCTACCGCGTCATCACTAACCTTCGCTCTTCAAACATGACAAAGGTAACAGTTTCCCTTTAGGGTGTTTCAGGCAAAGCGTCCTGTGGCCAAGGATCTGTTCCAACCACATGGAAAATGCGGCTCTTGGAGGCCCTGTGCTCCTAGTATTATCACCACCCTGGGCACGAAGAAGGGACCTAAGACTCCACCAGGCGACGAGACCGGGATTTGGGAATCGAAGGGAAGAGATACGAGTATCGTCAGGATTCAGGATATGATGTGCCTCCTCTAAGGATCAGCATGTAGCTATTCGATGCTAGTTCACGGCCGCCTAGTTCCTGAGGGGATTCTCCATCGGTGTATAAAATGTCTTCGTGACCTCTCATACAGCACCATTCCATCACCATAAACCAACAACCTTCTTCTGCGACTCCAAGCATCAGCACACAGCTTTTTCATAGAGAACTAGAAGTTTCAAAGTTGCGAAAATGGGAAAAGATAGGTGAGTTCCATAACAGACAATAGCCTGTGAGTCGAAGACAGAGCTCCTTACCACCGCCTCTAGCGTCAAGCCCTCCGGCAACGCCTCGCGCAAGGCGAATAAACCTCAACGCGAAGACTCAAAGAAGAAAAGCCATTCCAACATGTATTCTATCGACAGATACGTGGCCGACGGCCAAAACTACGAACAATTTGCAACCAGCGGTTCCTCTAACAGAGACGCGGCCCAATACTTGCAAAACTGGGACAAGACATGGGACGCAGCGAGTGGACGAAGGAACTAGAGCGGTAGAATGCGTGTGGCACATGGTTTGCGGTAAAGGGGGAGTGGGAATGACTTATGACTCAATGTTCAAAGGGGGCTTACGAGAGCCGGAAAGCTGATAATTGATGATGTTCATGCTTAAATATGTATCTCGGAAATAAATATGACGCCACCGGTTTCCTTTAATTGAATTAAACATGCACATTATCTTGTGAGCTGATTTAAATCCAGTGTAAGAACAAACCGGCTAAAAACATTGAAGAGGAGAAGTCATGAATGTCGTACAAGACCCCATGGCCCCGGGAATGGCGCCCCATGGGGACCCCGGCACTCGAACCCCTTTAAATACCGAGCCACAGTCAGCTACAAGCCACATATTCCTACTATGGGGTCAGCAACCCATTAGGGGGCGACAACGTCTAAGCCACTCTCAACGGGTTTGCTGAACCTTGTGTAGTGCATACTTGAAGGCTGTGAATTGGCATTATGCATACACCGAGGAGCCTTAGGCAGAAAACAAGCATTTTCGCGGCACTTCAAGACAGTCCCGAAAGGATATGATCAAAAAAATTCTATTGTAGCTATTCGTCGTCCCAGAGCCGCCGACTGATGATGATCGGCCTCGCCTGGTCCCACGGCCCATTGATTGCATTCTTGTACTTCTGCAATCCGATGAGCCACCAACTACACCCGCCTATAGCAAGGATGGCGATAGTAAAACCCAATATTATTCCTAATAGCCCGCTCCTCCACGGCCACACGCCGTCTTTTTCTCCGCCCAGTATAAGTCCAACTCCGGCTCCGGCACCAGCTACAAGTAGTACAGAGAGTAGATGGTGGTACGTCCAGCTCCTATGTCTGGCGTACCGCCTGAAGACGGGAAATAATCCAAAAACTTCGATGCTGAACAGCGTGAGGCTAAAAACTTGCCCAGTGGATGGGAGGCGGGAAGCAAGCACCGTGGATGCCATCAGTGCGGCGTTTGTCGACAGGGAAGCCGGGAACTTGACCGGACCGGACGAGTAGTCGTGAAAGAAGATATTGATGGCCAATAGCCAGAAAGACATGGACCAAATGCTGTCAGATGATGTAGATCTGGTCAAACTCTTCAGGATGGGCGACAGGCCGAGAAGTGTAAAGTAAATAAGAATAGCAGATTTGACGGTGCCGAGGCGAAGATTGGCTCTCCCGTTACGTAGAGGCGAAGAGGGTCGGTGACTGGGTATTTCGATAGACTCTGAAGATCTCCGACCCACGTTGCTAGCTTGCGATATGCTGGAGTGGAGGGAAGTGGTAGAGGCAGAGTGGGATTGGCGCAGGGCTAACAGGTTGCCTTGGGGGTATCGCTCCGCCGTTAGATTTGTCACCGAGCTCGTAGCGGATAGAGGAACTCTCCCGTTGGCAGTAGAGCGGTCTCTTCTATTCTGTTCTCTCGTCGAGCGACTGCGATTGCTGCGGCGTCTCTGAAGCACCTCGTCTTCGCCTTCCTGGCCTACCCACCAGTCCCATATCAACCATCCTATAATCGTTGCAAAACTGCCCCAACCAACGATGGCGACGGGAGAAACGCGCTCCTGTATTATGCCTACGAAGCATACAACGAATATGATGACAGAGCAGACTTGCTGGAGGATAACAGTTGAGTCGGCGACGAGAGGCCAGAATTCGTAGGGTTGGAGACGGGGGTTTCGTTGTAGGTTATCGAGGAAAGTGGCTTGATCAGTGTAGTTATCCGGGTCTATGAACAAGCGTCAGCATCAACGTCAGCACCGGCTGCATGTCTTGAAACCGAAGGAATGTTCCATACATGAATGCTTCACCCAGAGTAGTTTCTTCCAATTGCGCCTCCGCCTTCTACTCCGACTCCTACTTCCGAGCTTGGAGCCCATCTTCCGTGACCGCGACTCGGCCCGAGGGCCACTAATGCCACTGATCCCATTGGGTTCAAATCCCGACTGTCGACGTGGAGGCGCGGATGCATTAAAAGCATCTTCGGGAGCAAGGTGTGAACGGGCGTTGCGCGGGGTGGAAGAGTGTATTTCGATTGGTAGAGTCGCGGCGCGCGTCAGGGCAGGAAATGGTCCATCGCGTATAGTGGTCGCAGAGAGCGCACCGTTAGAATTAGGCGACATTGTTTGTTATCTACTTCAGCTCCTTCACTTTTAGTCATCAACGAAGGCATACATGGCCCCGAGGCTAACGAGTAAGTTGTTCTACAGCCTTGCCTTGTGATGGCCAGGATGCATATGTCGCAAATACGATCGGCGTCTTCCGGTTTGCTTTACCCCTGAAATTCAGAGATTTGACATCAGTGGGGTAATATGCGCACGGGCCATATGATCACCAGCAAGGCCAGTACCATTAAAAAGTTAACATCACCAGCCCTAAGCTAAGGTCCTTGGCCTGCTCGTCGGATCTAATGGATCTACCGATCTACCGCCCTCATTCTTTTCACGATGGAAAATGGGGAAAGGCTTTAACTAACCCGTTATTACACAATGCATCAAATGAAAGAACCCTTAACATAGGCTATTGGACTGTCTACAACCTTAGCCAAAATAAGGCTAGCTTGTAGCTACACGAACATGTTTCAGCTGGCCTGCCACAGGCGCTTGATTGTACTACATTTTGCCGGTGGCCTGGACTTTTGGTGGCTTGCTCTTTGCACTCTTGATACGAGAAAATCTGCTTGTGCTAATACCTTTTCAACTGGGCAGCCGAGGTCTGCATTAACATTATCTAATTTCTACTCGCTAAGTCTTACGGCCTCAGACAGATTTCGGCCTTTAATAATATAACACCAACGTTACTATTCGCTGCTATAGAATACTATCTCATATCGCTAATGGAAAGTCTCAGCTCCGATGTTGTGCTCAGGAGAATCAGTATTTGAAATTGGATTACAGCACTCAGCCTACCAATTGCAACACAACTTTCTATTAGGGCATTTTGTTCATGTCGCATCTTTTGACATGGAGATAGAATGCTCACACCGTTTGCTATCTACACGTTTGTATTAATCATTAATGATTTCTCTAATGTACATCGTAGGTAGGTAGTATACTCAAACCACGTGGGATACCAGAACGCGCAATAGCCTTCCACCAGTAAACGTTTTGTGCCATCAAACGCGACGCAATCTACCTTGTGATCCTACCCACTAATACCTCCTCGGTATACCTCCTAACAAAGGAGGTAGGTAGACTGGTAGATAAGAGCTTGTCAATGCTTCGGTCAGCTGTCATCTACTCAAGCTTTCTCATGAGCCGATGGTCTAGACGGCTCTAAAATTGGAAAACGGCTCTCCCTAGTCTACTAGTCTGCTAGCCAGGTACCGTTCCTAAGGGTCCAGGAGTTTTCCGCGCTTTTGCCAGATTCGGACACCGCTAGAGGATCGACGGACGCTGAATGGCTAGCTGAAATAAAGCAGGCGATTTGGCCCTTCGTACGGGATGGCGGTGTCTAACAGAGGTAGCTAGCTGCGAACAGTTCCAACAACCCACCGAATCCTACGGGCGAACCTATCCTTCATAGCTCATCTTAGTTTCATATGTATAGATTGACAGCAAATATCTAAATAAATAAATACAATGACTTAACAATTCCACTCTTCTGGTGCTGGGATAATGATGTAGGACAAGAACGCGGTTTTGAGGTTGGGGAAGGGTTTAGCGAGGCGCAGTATTCATACTGGCGTCATAACAGTTCGTCATCTTACGATTGGCAATGCTGATCTTAAAAGAACAAAAAGAGCTCAACTTTAGAATTCACAAATTGTTACACATACGAAGCCATCGTACGTTACGAGACTGATAAAGCTAACGAATTCCTGTGCGACTACTACAGTCACGACAAATTGCAATAGTTTCAGCTTATTTTCAGATACGGTCTACATATAAAGCCATTGCGCCCGGAGCCAGGGATAGGCATAGGAGCAATTCGATATTAGTGGAAAGTCTCTACCTCGTCCCCGGAATAATAGGTAATAGGAAGAAGGCTAGAAGGTAAGGATACCACCCATTTGCCTATTCGAAGCTTGGTTATTCCCCATTTTAACCGCATATTAATAAACTGATCTACCTCTAGCTATGCTCCAAAGTCCACAGCTCTAATAGGTATTTTCTTATGCAGCTCACACAATCGTTACAAATACCGACTGTGCCTCTGCAAATCGACTGTGCCACTGAAAAGCCAAAAGACCAAAGGGCCAAATCGCCGCTTCTCTCCCGCTCTCCCACTCCCTTCCAATTAGTGTTTTAAGCAACCAAGTCATTCACTGTGAGACCCGTCACAACCCGCGTCAAGAGGGTCCAAACATAAAAGTTACAGACTGCAAGAACTAAGTGGGCTGTAGCGACTCAGAACACTTCAAAACACACAAAACACGACCACCCTCTCTAAACAATCCCCCCACCTTGGTGAACCAAACGCCGTTTTACATACCACTCATTCCACTTCACCTTCAGTGCCAGCGTTCCTTACGTAGGCATTTGAAAGGTTGCTACATGTTACCGACCGGTAACTTTTGCCTAGCAATAGTCCAGGAATAAATTAAATCGATCGCCAAGAACCAACCAACCAGTCTGCCTGTCCACCTGTCGGCCAACCCACCTCGGTACTACTTCCCTTGCAAGTAACGCCCTGGTCTACCCCATTGCCCTTCACCACTACGACCTCACCAACGTCGCGGCAGAAGAACTGACTCGGCCTGCGGAGAGATATCATCCTTGATCGACTTGATGGACCTCGCGTCCTGACTCTTGCGAACCTAGGCATTGAGTTTTTTCTTTCCTTTCGGAAATACATATTCACACTCTTTCCCGACAATTTCCCTTTCCTTTTTGTTTTATTGAACCAGTCTTGTCGCAACGTACCTACATAGCAGAACGTGCAGAACGGAACGAACAGAACAGCTCGATAGTATTACTGTCAAACCAGCCAAACCAGTCAACAGGGATTCACAAATCAGTCCACATCAGCTGCCTATCATGAAGGGACCGACAGCTGCACTATGCCTCCTCGCGGTTGGGGCTCTTGCAGCTCCAATAACCATCCAATCCAATGCACCGATTAATGTGCCCACCGATGTACGAGAGGCGACACAACAGACACAGCAGGCGTACAGTCTACCCAAGCCGAAGATGCTCCTTTCACTCTTCGCCCCTTCTCAAGTATCACATGAGAAGCACCCCAAGATCCTTGTCGCAGAGGATGGCCGACGAGTTCAACTACCCGACCACCTTGCCGGAGCGAAAAGCTGGGAAACCCCCAACGTTCTCCACTTCCTCACCTCGTTGACGCACAAGAAGAAGCAGTCGCCCTTCCCCGAGTCAAGTATCATGGAGGAGGAGACTAAGGCAAATTCTGCGGAGACGGAACCGCAGGAAACCATTGTGGAGCTTGAGACTAAGGCATCGCGCGAGTCCTGGACCTACATCCCCTACATCTCCAAGGACAACGTCCTACGCTTCCGCTGCGTGCGCAAGGCTGCAGATTCGGTCATGGTTGCGGTCCCAATGATGGCTGCATTCGCTATCCTCATGGTTCTCGGAATACTCCGATACACGTATGCGTATGACTACCACTTAATTATAACTTTCGTAGTTAGTAGATCTAACATTTCTCACAGACGTCGCTCTTTCAGATCCTGCAAGCATGGATCAATTCGTCTTCCAGTCGAGGAGAGGCCGATGCTAACTCGATCACTGAGTGTCGCATGCCGATCATGTACCGTTGAGTCTACTTCGAAACCCGATTCAAGTCAAAGCACCTTGAACGAGAAGAGCGAAGCGACGTGATAGCCAGGGGGGCCTTTTCCTTTTTTGTTCGGATGATACCAAAAGGCAGTCTTGGCGTTTAGGGACCTGGGCTGGCATGCTCAGTTGACATTGATGTTTGTTTCATTGGGGAGGGGCCCACGATCCATGGATGTTGCCACGATCATATGCTGTAGGAATTGGGCCAAGCCAAACGTGGATGAGTGTGATCTGGCAGGTTTAGACGGACATAGTGTCCCAAGAGCCTGTCCATGCAATTGACACAATATCTAACGATGGCGGGAACCTCCTTTCGGTGATTTTTGGGCAACTTTACGAGGTCCCACAAGGTCAGGCCGAATTGTTCCCATCGATGGGTAGAATTGATCAATTGTGACAATAAATTTTTTTGGCACGATGAGACTCCACTTAGTGAATCGAAAGACCTGCAGAGCCCAGTGACTCCATAATGTAGTTATTGTTTACACATAAAGTCTCCGTACGAGGTTTCCAAAGTTCCCAATGTCGTGGACGAATGCCCATGAGGTTCCAGTCTTTCGGAGAGCCTGGACTTGGACTCATCAGGGATTTCAATACACGCTGTCAAATATATTCTTCGGACCCGTTCGACAACATGTACGGAACCACAAAATAAGTAAGTTGAATAGGCCATCAACTCGCTAACATCTGATTCACCTTGCCTTTGCACACCGATTCGTACGCATGCATACCTCCGATGGATGTGTTTCTGCACGATGAATGGATACGCTGCCGACTCCTGCTTTCCCACGGTTCGTGCGGGTACCTGCACGCAACCGCGAGGGTGCCCAATTGGCAAGGGCTTGCCCGGCAATACTGATAGAACAACATGATCTAGAAAAGCCACCTGCGTCGGTGGAGTCGCAAGGTGTCTAGGCACCTGGGCACTTTGGAATAGCAGCAATAGGAGGATTTTTGATTGGAAATTGGGAGCTCGACGATTCACCTCCTAATGCATTAATACACCTGGAACATGCATCGATCCACGGCACACGACATGCTTTGCTTTGCTTTTCGTTTTTTTTCAGTGGCTCTGGAGGGATGAAGAATTTTTTTCTTTCTTTCTTCGCCTCATGGTTACCTTTTAGCAACACCAGGCTGAGAAAAATGACGAAGCCTTCGTTACTTTTCCAGAAGCTGAGGTCAGATTATATGATTCAATATGCCCACGCGATACATGTTGCACTGGGAATTGCGACGCTTATTGGCAGGCAGACGAGCAAGCTGAACCCGCCACTCCGACCCCCTAGGTTACGCGGTCGCCTCCGCTACGCAGAGCCCCAGCTACATATTGCTTTGCTGTATTACACATACATACAACACGTACATTACCTTCGCATATACAGCTGGAGACGTGCTGCAACTGTCACTGCAGGAAGCGTAAGGCGCATGATACCTATTATACCGTACCCACCGCGCTTACAGGTCTAGTCGAGTCACCGTCCTGATATATATAATATTTATTCCTTTCTAATGTATATGCTGTATGTATATACATGTAAAGGTATGATTATACGTATATTCAGACCGCTTTATAATAACGGCTGGCGATTATTATTGGTTTCCCGCCTGGCCCCCAACATGGGCCTTACCAGCCCATACCCAACTTGGGCGACAGCAGCTAGCCGTTTGGAGGTGCTAGTTCCATGTCCCATGCCTAATGCCCATGCCGGGCTGGTTAGGGCTGCAAGTTGTTTGAGGAACGCGCCGGGTCTGAGCTACGATAGACCTACAGGAACCCCTCCTGCCGCCTGCCCTTCGAAAGCGAGCATGAATGAGGATCAAATGGTTACTGCAAGGTAGCATGTGGCTAGGGCTAAGCTGCATATGTACGTGGGGAGTACGAAAGTACTGACAGTACTGACAACGCCTCCGAAGCAGGTACAAGTACCACAATGCCCAATGTGCCTGCACTTTCTCGACACACAATCTGTTTCTCACTAGCCATATTAAAGAAAAGGCTTGTCTCAGCTGAACGCCTTCCAAATTGTTTCTCCTCCTCCAACCCTTAGCCTTTTCACTCTTCGCAATAATAGAACGGAGAGCTGGACAATATCCTGCCTTAACTTTATTCTTTAGGTACATATAGCCACCTAGAAGCACTATAGACTTCTATAATCAAGTAATAAATACCCCATACCCATAACATACCCCGCACACTCTTCGGAGATGTCCACAACTTTCCACGCTGGCGACGGACGACGCGCGCGTGCGCAGTCACCCACGCGTCAAAGCGAAGGCCGCGAGTATCATCGCGGTCGCCCTGGCTCACCTACGCTGCTGGGATCTGTGAGAATGCCCTCTCCTCCGGCGGGATACAGTTTCGGTGATGCAGTCCCGCGTCGCCCTACCCTGGATCGTAATGGCACCCGCGGCTCGTACCGCGCCGGTTCGCCTACAGACGAATCCAGCTACTATGGCGTCAGCCGCGAATCTCTCGGTTCAGATGATTCGCGCTACCCCAGACGTAGCGCGGAGCGTATTTCCAGGGGAGACAAGGACATGGTCGAAGCCGCGCAAAGTGCGCTGCGACGAAGCGCCGATGCCATTCTACCTTCAAAATACGCAAGTAAAATGCGCGAGTCAGATAGCGAAAAGGAGAAGAGGAAGGAAATGAAAAAGGAGAAATTAGAAGACGACCTGGCATACGGCGACGCTGTCCCCGTGTACCCCAGTGACGAGCCCTCATCTTCGCACATTAGCATGCCACAAATGCCTGGCCAGTGGGATGATGATGGGCCGGGGGAAAGGTTAAGATACCCTCGCGTGGATGCGATGTATGCGCCGCCGCTCCCAGAACGCCCGGATAAGAAGCACCAGCGTGATTCTTACGGGCTGGACCCTAGGTCTTCTGGGGCGAAGATTGTCTCTGCCACACCTAGCTCGATGAGCCGCAGAGACCGATCACCTATGCCGCCTACTGGGCGGATGTCCACGTTGAGCGTTAACACTGGGCATCACTCTGCCTCGTTCTCTCTATCAAGCGCACCCCCGTCGCCGCTCTTGGAATCATACCATGGAACCTACCAGACCATGTCCCCAATGCCATCACCGTTACTTCTCGCTGCAGACGACCCGAGAAGCTCAGACATCCTTGAGCCGCTCTCGCCCAGTCTTTCTGATGGCGAAAACAACGGCGATAAGAAGCGGCGGCGCGCCCGCTTCCATGATCCCGTTGACGATGCAGCGCGTCTTGCCAAAGCCCTCAAGGGCGACCATCAACCTCCCGACACCGAGCCTCTGATCGAAATTCTGCCTGGAATGACCCACGACCAGATTATGGAACTGCGCGTCGAGTACAAGCGACTCGTCAAGACGGGTACTGAGCGTAAGGGCGTCAACATTGCCAAGCACATTCGAGCTCGTCTAAAGGACGAGGACCCTACTCTCATGAAGGCATGCTACACCGTTGCGCTCGGGAAATGGGAGGCGGAGGCCTACTGGGCCAATTTTTGGTACCACGGCGATAAGACTCGGCGCGAACTCCTGATTGAGAGTCTGATGGGGCACACCAACTACGAGATCACGCAGATCAAGGACGCCTTCTCGGACAAAAAGTACAGGGACTCCCTAACACTTTGTATGAAGACCGAGCTCAAGGAAGACAAGTTCAAGCGCGCAGTGCTCATGGTGCTCGAAGAGAAGCGGATGGAGGACGTGGACGAACACGGACGCTTGATTCCTATAGACCGTGAACTGGTCCAAGATGATGTCGAGGCGTTGTACAAGGCCGTCAAGAGCGACCGAGGGGGCGAGTCTGCCATGATCCAGATCGTCGTCTCGAGAAGTGACAACCACCTCAAGGAGGTCCTTCGGCTGTACGAGAAGGTGGTCGGAAGTAACTTCGCTCGGGACGCGCTAAGGAAGAGCGGAAACCTGGTGGTAAGTACCAAACTACAATCCCCTAACTCCGAGAAATATGTGGCTGACTCAACTCTTATAGGGAGAACTCCTAGCTCATGTTCTCAACGGCATTATCAACAAGCCGGTCCGTGACGCGCTTCTCTTACACCACGCCCTCACGGCATCCAGGAAGGATCACTTGCGACGGGAGCTACTCATTTCGCGTCTCGTCCGTTTCCATTGGGACCGTCACCACATGACGGCCATCAAGAGGGCGTATCGCGAGCGATATGGGGAGGAACTCGCTGAGGCCGTAAAGGAGGGGACGAGCGGCGAGTGGGGTCTGTTCTGTGAGCAATTGGTGGTCACGCGCATGCCCGACGACGTCAAGAGCTTCGAGAAGGTGGATGTCGTTAAAGAGATTAGACGATCGGAACGTGATAAAGACAGAGAGAGGGAGCGGGAAGTGAGGCTCAGAGAGGAAGAGAGACTTAGGGAGAGAGAACGCGAGATGGACCGCGAGAGCGAGAAGGAGCGGGAACGAGAGGAGAGGCATAAGAGGAGAAAGGAAGAAAAGAAGAGGGAAAAGGAGAGGGAACGGGAAAGAGAAAAGAGTGACAGTCTACTGGTGGTGAAGGACCATAAGCACAGAGACGGGAGTCGGAGTCGGGAGAGAAGCAGGAGCAGAAGACGAGAGTAGAGGCCTTAGGTCTCGACGAAATCTATAAGCCGCCAACTAGGCTCGCGAACCATGTTAGGCTATGTAGCCTGGTATCGAGGTAATTAAAGTGGAAGAATGACGAAAGTAGAAGACGATGGGGGGGAGGTAATATGTAATGAGAGCCTTGCTCTATAATAATTTGACAACACAACTTCACATTACACGACATATTTCAGGCTAGCCCCCAATTTGATGCCTTACCGTTGCTTAGGGCTCCTATGCTGCTGCGCCCGAGGGATGAGGGGGACAGGGCCGCCCTTTGCCGGTGCCGGACGATTTTCTATGCATGCGGCAAACAATCCGACCAATGGAACGGGGGAATTCGAGAAAAAGTCTCGAATCGGGATGGGTTCCAACGGAGATCCGTTTGGGGATTGCAAGATTTCCTTTTTTCCTGTGTGTGGGATGCGCCGAATGACACTCGATTGGATGACCAGGCTGCGAGAGGATTGTGGTGTAGATACGCCATGTATCGATTGAAAGGTAACTTATCCTTTCAAGAAATATCCCCTGAATTGCTCCTATATAAGTAGCTTTAACGAACAAAGACACCTGGATAAGATCCATGACTTAGCCAAGGTTCCAAGAGTTGAATAATGGTATTATGTATATTAGCAATAAAATACCTCTGTAGCCACTATTCGCGAACTACTCGGTGAGAATTAGACGCCTTTCCTTAAAACTTGATAACTCATCACAGCCAAGGCATTCCATGTGCACCCATCTATTATCAAAACAAAACATGTATTCGAAATCAACGAGTTCCTTTTTAGACATCAGTATACGATGCGTTTGCTATCTCGGTGAAAATACATTGCTGAATGTATGACAGATAGGGGAATATTGCATCCCTTAGCAAGTTAATCGCTCACGTAGCCATGTATGCGGCGACATTGACAATATATATAATCAGTATTCCAAGTTTATTAATATAATTAACCAATTCTCGTATCAAGAACACAATATTCCAAGCTAAAATCCAGTCCGCCAATACCTTGAAGTCTGCCAGACCAACCACATAGCCAACAGCAGATACACAATCATCATACTCCAAGACAATGGCTTCCGTATCCTATCCATCTCACTTGTCTCCTTGTTCTGCGGCACACCTTGATCCAGTACTTTGGATGGCCTCCCGCGCCACGGCACCCGCATGCCTAGATCATCCAACACCTGCTCGCTCGTGAGCCGAGCGCCGGCCAGCACGATCGGGACCCCGGTTCCGGGGTGCGTGCTGGCGCCGACAAAGTACACCCCATTGATCTCCTCCGCGCGGGTCCGTGGCCGGAACGCCAAGACGTTGAAGAAGCCGTGGCCAAACCCCAGGATGGACCCGCGGTCGAGGTTGAACTGTGCCTCCCATGTCGTTGGCGAGTTGATGGATTCGTGCGTGATGAACTGGTCCAGTGCACATCCCGTTCGCGCGCTGATGGTGGCGAGGACGGCGCGGCGGGCGCGGGCGATCAGGGCCGGCCAGTCTTGGTTACGAGAGAGTCCGACGTCCGGGCCGTCGGGGTCACGCGACTCCTGCAGATGCCCGGTCGGCACGAGCACGATGACGGAATCGCGGCCCTCGGGGGCTGCGCTCGGGTCGATGCGACTAGGGACATTCACATAGAAGCTGGGCTCGTCAGGCAGTGACTTGCGGTCGAAGATGGCGTCGAAAGACTCGCGGTACTGGTCGGCGAGGAAAATGTTGTGGGTCTGCAGCTCGGGCACCTTGCGGTCGAGGCTCCAGTAGAACGAGATGGAGCTGCATGAGCTATCTCTCTGGCGCAGCGACTTGCTGTATCTCTTGATGCCGGGCGTCGGTGGGAACAGGTTCGAGTAGGCGTACACCAGGTCTGCATTTACGACGACCACGTCCGCCTCGAGCGCCTCGCCGGACTCCAACTGCACCCCTCGCGCCGTCGTGCCGTCCGCCTGCGTGAGGATCTGCTTGACCGGTGTGTCAAGCCGGTACTCCACGCCGAATCTCTCGCCGACCTTGACGAGCGCTTCGAGCACGACGTGGAAGCCGCCGCGCGGATACCAGATGCCCTCGGCGAGCTCCGTATACTGGAGCAGGGAGTACGTAGCGGGCGCGTCGAAGGGTGACATGCCCATGTACATAGTCGCGAACGTGAACACGCGCCTTAGCCTCTCGGTCCAGAAGTACTTGCTCGCGCGGTTCCAAATAGAGTGAAGTGGATGTATCTTGAGCCCCGTCAGCACGAAGCGCGGGACCACCAAATCCAAAAAGCTCGTGAAGTTCTTGTGCAGGACGTCGGTCACGCTGAGCTCGTAGTGCTGGTGCGCCTCGCGCAGCCACGCCAGGTATCGGCGAAACCCGTCCTTGCCCTCCCACCGCTCGATCTGCGTCTTCATGCGCGCCAGGTCCGTCGACAGCTCGAACCGCTCGCCGTCCGCGAACCACACGTTGTAGTTGGTGGGACATCGCAGCAGCTGCACTCCCTCAGCTTCTAAGGATGTGTCCAGGTCGTGGAAGGCCTCTTGGAATAGCTTGGGTAGCAGCAGCAAAGACGGCCCTTGGTCGAAGCGGTGGCCCTCATGATATATCAAGCTGCAGCGTCCGCCTGTGAAGGAGTTCTTCTCCAGTACTGTGACTGCGAATCCAGCCTTCGCTAGACGCGCTGCCGTTGCGATGCCGCCGGCGCCGGCGCCTAAGAGTTGTGTTAATGAATGAAGGGCGGCGTGTAAGATGAGTTTGTGAAGGCATACTTACCGACGACGATCGCCTTTTTCTGTTTGATTTTAGACATCCCTCGGCTTTCTCCTTTCCACAAGCTCGACGAAAGGTTAAGACGGCTGATCCACGAAAACCGGCGGTATTGACACTGTTGAAAGCAAGTCTAAGATACAGTACTAATCGTTTGAGTTTTATCTAATGTAAAGACAGCAGAATCTAAGTTAATTATGCTTGAAAATCGGCGTCTAGCTAGGTAGTAGTTATTTGCCTTGCTGACAACTCTTCTGTGACTAATTTATACTGAATAAGCAGCTAATAACACAGTAAAGAATAAGTAAATAACATTAGATATTCACTTATACGAGAACCTCGTAAGAAATGGAGCAGCTGGTGTAAGGAACATATTCCATCTAAATGAGCTTAGGGGGAAAACTCATTGATCGACCAGGTCGAGGGTAGACACAAAGATCACGCCGAGATGTGGGAATCATGCAAGCCATATTCCAATAAAATCCCGTTGGCTAGCTTATTGATATATTTACCTTACGATGTTGATTCATCATTGCCGGCGTCCGCATCGACCCGAGAATGCTGGGCGCGCTAAAAATAAAGGATCGCGTGGCATGTCTTCTAAAAAAGGGACCGAATCCGACTTCATGATTCATCATTGACCCAAAGCCGCCCCTTAGTGTAACTACGCGGTAAGACCTAAAACGCCTATTGACTCTCTATCCTATGCATGTGAAAACCTACCCAGATTTTCGGGTAATTGAGGCCAGATGTATGCGAATTCTCAGCAGTTGTAGGAGGAGATTTAGACTTAATCGTGCAGTACTCGATCATCCATCCGGCTCCATCAAGCAGACTCTTGAGGCTATAATGTCTTAAATACATGGGCTAATACTGTAACACATCATTTGTCAATTGGTATCATATTCTCGCGATGAAGCTTGTTAATATTGAAGTAGAAAAATGAGAGGTAATATCTGTCTACAGTGAGTGGACAATTCACAATGTTGCCTATGGCACGCTATGCTACCAACAGATCCATCATATCCAACTGGAGTATCGTACATAAATTTGGCAAAATGCAGCGGAAGTCATTATGCAGCCGACAGATTCTTCCATGCGACCCATAGGCGTCTTGATCGAGGGACTGTTGCCCGCCCCTTTCGAGATTTCGAAGGTACACCTGTTTTCTCTCGCAACACCCGTCCTATCTCCATGTAACTCTCAACAGCCACGATCAGGGGCCCACGAACCTCGCTAGGAAGTATGTTCATCGTGTCTCGTGACCGACCGTATTCCTTAAAAGCCCGATCTAGCAGCCGCTGTCTGAGGTACTCAACCTTCGGCTGCTTGGGATTTCTAACGATATCCTGGGGTGTAAGATTTTCTGGCTTTAGCCAATTGACAGGCAGATAAACTCGGCCCATTTCTGCGTCAACTAAAATATCGCGAGCGATGTTGACATACTGCAAAGCATGGCCCATCGTTTGCGCTGCAAGTATAAGACTGGATTTCTTATCTTCCGAGAGCTTCGTATCGCAGTGGTGAAAGACAAGCCAGAGACACAATTCCCCAACAGTGCTCGCAACTCGGTGCGCATACGTTTCAAGATCTGCTTCGTCCTTAATAGGAAATTGGACACCATTGGGACCGGTGCCGACAAAGGAGAGATCCATTTTAAAGCCCTCCAGGAGCTCGTAAAGGGGCCTCTTGGGAAGAAGGTCGGTTGGCAAGAGTTCTAATGCTGATTGTGTCGCTTTTGGGAAGTTTTTCTCTACGTAGGTGTCGACATAACGCCTCGATGATGGCGATTGGCCTTCCAATCCGTAGACCAGGCCAAGATAGTTACTCAACTTGTTGATCCATTCTAGAGCTTCACTCTCCGTGCGTGACTCGTCCACCAAATCATCTGCTACTCGGCAAAAGGAGTATCTAGAGTTATTAGCCACCAAAAGCAAGATACGGGCAGAAATTGCTTACAGGAGCACGAGATCAATGCGTAGCCGCCCGGGGAATACGGAACTGGCCAAATAGAAACTTCTGCTCTTCCGCCGCAAGGTTACCACAGCATCTCTGATGCCCTTTACGCGTACCATATCATATTTTGCAGGATCTGTGAAAAGGGCCTTAATGAGAAGACCAGGAGACGGCGTCTGCGGAGCATTAGGGAATCTCTCAGGAAAAGTGTATAGCACGGCCAGTCCCCTATCGAATGCAACCATTCCGAAAACGATTAGAGTATTCGTAACGAGGAAGAAGACGGCCTCTTCCAGCTCTAGACTGCCCCATATGCGACAGCCCAGCTTTGTTCCAGACTCAATTGCCCACGTGCCACGTCCAAGAGCAAGTTCATCCACAACCCAAAGGTAGACAGTCGGAACTATTATTGGAGTGGCGACGCAGGCCAGAGGGAGTTTTATTATGAAATAGCCCGATAATGACCACGTGAGCAGCGTGAATGGACAAGCCCATATGAGGATGAGTCCAAGATACGTTCCCTCGCCTCCCTTTTTCACAAGGGCGACGCCGACGGCAATGCATCCTACCAAGACAACTTGCCCTAGTGTCCTCAACCGTCGAGATGCCAATGAAGAATCATCTTTGTTGGTAATGAATTGGGCATGAAGTACAGGTTTGTTTAGTAAGATGTAAAGCATCGACGTGATGTAAGTCTGAATCACGAAGAAGAACAGCTCCTCGGCCGGCACGCCGAAGAGACGCGGTCCGGCTATCGCGTCAGGGGGATAGCTCCAGACGCCATGACGGATGAGGTATGAATCCCAGGGCAGCGTTGCACAGAACGCGACGAGGATCAGTGTCGCCGTCTTATATAGATCAAGCTTCGTAAGCAGTTGCCTCAAGATGAGGGTAAGAAGACCAGCGAAGGGTATGGTGTACTTGAGATGCCTGCTCAGTTAGTTAGTCTCAGCATCATCCAGGAGTAAGAGAAGGACTCGTCTCTTGAAATATCTTACACAAGGGCATAGTCATAGGCCATGGCGGAGGGTCAAGAGCCTACGGTAACGAACGACAAACGCATACAATTAAAGTAACGATAGAGAAGCACAACATGCCGGTGCGATTATAAGGTTTAGGTAGTATGCGAGATGCAACGATCAACCGACAACCCACGACGCAATGAGGGTTTCGTTTCGCAAATAATGAACTCGGCAGCGGCGTAAAGGTAAATGTGTGACCAAAGGCCGTGTTTACTTGGGATGAGGACAATGAGACATCAGACTTACATATATCGGCATCACCAAGAGCAGCACAAAGCTCAGCCCTCGGGCTAAGACGTGCAGCGAGCATGGTGAGTCGTAGCCCTTTTCATACTTCATGATATCATAGACTGTTCCCAAGCTACGATGAATGGAATTTCTAAGAGACACTACAATCTCAATATGCAGGGGGGCTCGGTAGGCTAGTAAGATGGCGCTAGCGACGCCTCAGGGATGCAAGATCTCATCTTGACGGGATCGTATGTATCCTCAGCCCGGAAGCCCGGATGGCGTTGTTGGGAAACATTGAGGCGTCTTCCCGCACAGCCTAATCACCTCATATCGGCACAGTATTTCTCACGATGTGATTTAGAAGGAGGCAGATCTAATTTGTGCATGTGTTGCTTGTGTGCGATGAAAGGTCACAGCGTAAGCCCAATTGAGTTTAATGAACTCTAGCTTTCATATGCACGTAAGAGAGAATGTATTGTTATCTCATTAAGTAGATGTAGATATGTAAATAACTAGCATAACCTTCTAATCCGAGCAATTGACCAATCAGATATTGCCGACCCTTTCCTTCGGGTTCGGGTTGGTTACGGTTACATTCGACCAAAGATCTGTCTCACTTGTCCACCGAAAGAGCCTCAAACCGAACCGCAACCCCAGTCAAGCCGGAGTCAGGAGGAGAAGAACGGCAAGCCGTATGAGATAAGGCCACCCCATAATGCTTGCCGGTGCCCGCGCCGGCCTGCTCTGCCGCCGAGCAGCGTCGGGGACTCCTCGATGCGTCCGTCCGCTACCGTCTACGATCCGAGCCAATCCCGCGATACAGATATGTCGAGGTGCTCCAGCAACACCGCCGTTGCCGTCGCAGCTTTCCCTACGTAGCGCCAGACTCTTCACAACCTCGCGACCACGGTCCGCCGACCCTGTTGCGCCCAAACCGGAAGACAACACAGCCGCTCCCATCCCTCCGCCGCAACTCCAGTCTACGCCCCCTAAACCCCCACGCCGCCGCCGCCGCGGTCTCTACCACAGCGCCGTCTTCCTGCTCATTGGCATCTCACTCGGCACACTCCTCCGCTACGCCCTCGCACCACCGCCGCGTCCAGCGCCAGGCTCACACGCAGACGCCGTGCTAACAGCCAAGATCCACGAAGACGGATCGGCACTCCCGCTAGTCCAACAGCTCTCCGCGGACCCGGCGTGGACGAGCTGGGACGCGTACGCAGGTCTACCATCGCGCATGGTATCTGCGCGCATCAGCTCGGGCCCCCTGTCAGGATCGCACGGCCTAGCCTTCCAGCGCATCTTCTACAACAGAGAAACCGGCGAGCTCGTCAGCGTGGTGTACTTCGGGCCGGCGACGACGGGGTGGCCGGGGGTGGTGCACGGGGGCGCGCTGGCGCTGGTGCTCGACGAGACGCTGGGGCGGTGCGCGATCCTGAAGTTTCCGGCCCGCACGGGGGTTACCGCGCGTCTGGAGCTGACGTACAGGGCGCCGACCATCGCGTCCCGGTACTACGTGGTGCGGGCGCGACCGGCGGTTGCGGAGAATGGGGAAAGCAGCGCCGATGATAAGAGCAAAAGCGATCGCAAGATGTGGGTCGATGGTACCCTGGAGACGCTCGACGGCAAGGTGCACGTTCGGGCCAAGGCGCTGTTTGTTGTCCCCAAGGGCGTTAAGCTGGCGCCGCTTGTCGAGGGGTTCTAGGTTCAAAGAACTTATCGCTTGACATTGAAGGGGCTTTTATATTCAACATAGCGATTAATTCGCGAAAAATACTTGGGTGCTGGATCCTGAATTCACCATCCAACATAGAGAGGCGTTATGGGCACAGGAACGGACATTAAAATATAGCGGTAGATACCATCATCGGTTGTAGAGAATCCATATATGTACCTTATGTTAATTGCCATGATAATGCTTATCTATGAGAACTAGCAGACAGCAGTGCTGAAGACGTCTTAAAGACCAGATCTATTACCGCTTGCAAACTAATATGAACCCTTAAAAGGAATGACTACTAAACGACTAATCTATCTGGGTCGGAACAATCGTTTCTCATCATATGCTCTCTTGTGTGTTGAATGCGGTAGCAAGATAGTAATCCTCGCTAGATTTGCCACGGCTCGCTAGCTGTGCGGCGTGCTTCATAGCGATGTAGTGGTAGCGAGAGGGGAGGGTAGTAATATGCTAGCGGCTGTGGCAGATTGTACGCGTACCGATGATGGCTCAATCTACCTTGAAACGATTCCTATTGCGCTTGTTCGGACGGAGCCATCTGCTGCATTTGCTGCGGTGCTACCGACGCTGGCTGCGCTGGCGCTAGTGGCGGACGACCGTACCCCGACGATCCCCGACCTCCTCGATACCCTCCTCGTGGCCCGCGATAACCGCGACCACGGTAACCACCGCCGTAACCTCTCCCGCCCCGGAAACCACCACGAGATTGCTCTGCGGTATTGTGCTGCCCATCGGCCGTCTTCTCGACGGCATTGGGACTAGTTCCTGGTTGCGGTGTCGTAGCTGATTGTGGCGTTGGACCACTTCCCCCGCGTCCTTGACCGCGCCGACGTACAAAGGGCCGTCTGGCATTCTTCGGTTTGCCTTCAACCGAGAAGTCGATCTTCTTGATGGGGTTTTCGGCCATCTCGAGACCGACCAGTCCAAAACGCTCCCAATCCTCTTTAGGGGTCGTCCAAGCTTGAAAGACATGTTCGAGCTTCTCGAGCTTTCGCACCTCCGGTACCCAGGCGCGTACGTATTCTCCGTCCTTATCGTAGTCAAAGGCCTGCTTCACCGGATTGAAGATTCGGGCTTCGCCTCGAGGATCGTTTCCTACTCCGGCTACATACTGCCAATTTGCCCAATTGGATGAAACATCGTAATCCACCAGGAGCATTTCGTACCATTCCGCGCCGTAGCGCCAGTCGATGCAGAGGTGCTTGGAGAGGAAACTAGCGACGTTTTGACGAGCTCGATTCGACGTGTATCCGGTGTGCAACAACTCTCTTTGGGACGCATCGATCAATCCCATTCCGGTATTCCCATCAAACACCCTCTTTACGAGCTTCGAAACTTCGTCTGGTGACTGGTCTTGACCCTCGGCAACCTCCTCTTCTTTGGCCGACTTCCATTTATTAGCATGGTCGTCTCGGAATCCGGACCGAAGGAAAAGCTTCCCCTTGAACTTCCTGTTGCAAAGTCTCATGTAGTCGCGCCATAACAACTCAAACCGGATGGCTTTAGTGCCTTCGTTTTCCCCCTCGCCATACCCCTGAGACTCGGCCAGCGATTCATCGTTCCCGTCCTCGTACTTTGCAAGTTTCTCGTGGATCTGGCGAGCTGTGATACATCCTTGCGCAAGATATGCGGATAGTTTCGTGCTGAAGTCACTACCTAGGAGACCGTTGCGCGAGTTCTTATACGAGTAGACTCCACCGGACTTGATCAGATAGTCTAGTCTACTGCAGGCATCATCCTCGCCACCACGGAAAGGATGCGCCGACTTGGCTCCCTCAGGGAACGGTGGGACCTCGGACAAGATTTCGTTGATGGGACGTAGCAATAACTCCTCAAACTCGTCATATGAGGATGGAATCTCAAACGGTGGTGCCTGCTTCGGGATCTTAGACTCGTCAAGTTTGGGCAACGCGCCTTTTGACGGGTTGGGTAAGGTTGCCCTGGGTTTCTCTCGAAGAGGTTCCATCATCTTTCTGTATGTTGTGAATACATCTGGAAGATCCTGCGATCCATCTAGTTTCAAATCCCGACTATGATGTACGTTCATTAGTAGAGCCCAGCTCAAAACATCATCGCAACTTACTCGTCAACAAAATATTTCTCGTCAACCCAAATTCGAAAGTTTACATCAAGACTTGAACATGTCTTTGAAATAATCCTCTCGTCACGTTTCTCTTCGAACCCCTCCTCTCCTATGGCCCATACACCGCCAACGCTGATTCCATTTTCGCGCAGACCGCCAACGAGTGTCTTCAGGATGTCACCGTACGTTCCTATCCTAATCGTCAAGTCGCTCCCGAGCTTTTCGAGGTTGTCCTTCAAATTCCAGATCGATTGGGCGATGAATTTGGCTCGATGGGGCCCACATCTCCAGTAGTGCCCAACCTCGCCTCTAGCTTCGGGAAAGGGGGATTGGGTTCCTTGTTTCAGGAAACCTGAAACCTCAATCTGGTGAGGAAGTAAGACGTGAAGAGGTAGGATGTGCGTAAAGCCATGGTCGGACGTAGAAGCCAGATGGTGAAGGATAGGATTATCAGAGACACGCAGATCGTGGCGTACGATGTAGATGAGAACGTTGCTCGACGACATGATGGTTTAAATAGCAATGACGTGCAGACACGTGTCTAACGAACGATTAGAGTTGAGCCTTGGAGCTATAGCTCCGTCCTGGTGAGATGAATGGGAGTAGTTAAGACGATGGATGGTGAGTCAGGGTAACATCGAAGACTCCAAAGTAGTTATTTCCAGTAAGGAACGAAGAAAGCTTTGGTGGAGCTGGCAACAGCTCTGGTGAAATACAGCCGGCGAACAGTCGGTTGACGTCTTTGATAGCTGGCTCCCGCTTGCTCTCCCAAGCTTGGCAAGGTTGTATGCGCCAAGATCGACACTAGTAATCATCAGGTATAAGTAAGTGATACAGCCAGCCTTTGCCTGATGAGCATAAGGGAGATCTTGGGAGATTTGGGGACTCTAGATCGAGGCGGCTGAAAGTGGTTCAGATGCCCGTGTTCCCAATCGCTTTGGCCGGTGTGTAATAGAGTAGGGCTGATCCACTTACCTTTTGATGGGGCCTACCAGGGCGGTAGTCTCTACTGTCGAACTAGAGCCTAGAGGCAGGCCGGCTTTTCTGAAAATGGCAAGGCTTGTTCCAGTTCAAGGTGTTTCGCCTTTAGGTTCCGAGGCGACGCTAATGTAGGTGTGTAGCGGGCTCGTCAGTCTAAGGGTCAGAAGTAGGCGTCGATAGGTGGGCAATTTGGAAATGATATATGCGAGAAGGGGGGGACAGATGCTGAGGATCTCTTCTTGATCCACCTTTGGTTGGTTGAGGTTAATTCCACAAGACTACTAGTAGTTGTTCAGCCGAAGCGGGCGTTCTTGGGACGACAAGCACCTGAAATATAATTCCGGTTCGCATACGGTGTGAATCCCACTGGTGGATGTGGTGGATGGACATGAAGAAAACGAAAGGGAGTTACGAAGAGCACGACATAAGTAAGACTGATTTAGATGCTTTAGATGACCAGAGCCCAAGACTCGTGGCAACGCAGACTTTCGGTAGGGAGCACCACCAAGACCAGGACCACGATAGTGACGAGATCCACCTCAAATATTAGGGGGTGTTATCTCACGACAGTAAGGGATGAGTAGTCTTGGAGGACCTAGACTTGCAACCCTGGACCTAGACCTAGACCTCGAGAGTAGACGACGCAGCGGAGGAAACAAGGGATGAAAAAATGAGGACTCCGCCGAGGGTCTGGAGCGGGAGCCCCGTTTCCCAGTTTCCCAAATGCCAAAGAGATAAGAGTGACCCATGGTGTTGGACAGGTGGACAGGTGTGATTCTTTTTTTTTTCTTCCACAGATTGGGTCATGAGATATGGTGTAGTGAAGATCGGGTTGGAAAGAGCTGCACCCGCCGGTTTCCATGATGGCCAGAATTGGGTCCGGGGCCTAGAGATCGGGAGCCCGTAAAATAAGATTTTGGGGGACAGACAGCCAGGGGGGGATCCTCCGGATTGAACTTAGAGGCTGACGTACATTGCGGAGCACATTTTGCTGGCATCGCATTGGTCGATCAAGGTAGCCGCTCTCCCGTCTAGGTCTAGAAGCTACCAGGTAGGTAAACTTCCCCTGCCGACCCTTCGTCTTTTAGTTGCCCGTTTAGTGCTTCTTCAGGTCCCCTACAAGCCACAGCAGAAAGCAACCTTCTTGCGGCGAACATGTGGCCACCTGTAGATCAATAGGCATTCAGGTCTTATTCCCGATCTTACCCTCTCTGCTTCTTCCCAATTTGACTCGACTTCGAGCATTCAAGCATCCAAATATGATACCTAGCGGGAATTGCTAAGGCCCAAGTGTTCTGTAAGCGTCTAGCTAGTAGCTAATGCGCACGTGGATCCCATGCCTATGCTATCACGGACCACCACACCTTTTAAGCCTTAGCCGGTCGAGTTTTTGGTAAGCTTCAGTAGTAATTCGAATTCTTTTATGACGACTATGACGCAGACATTAGGATAGTATAGGATCTGTGCAAGTCGCCCACTGCTCATGCGAACGGTACTAGGAAGTATACTAGCGACGATATCGTTCTCCAAATTCTGTTACATGCATGTGGTTAAGGTATGTTTACCTAGCTCGCGATGGTTACATAATTCTCTAATGCCGACGCAATATGAGATATGATAGCAGGCCTCAACCCCAGGATTAGCAATTACCGACGTTGATCCTTAGGGGTCGCCGATAGGACATGTAAAGATGACATTGTTCCCATTACGAAGCTAGTGATGTCTACTAGTGCCCATGCTAGGTGCTATGCTAGGTGTGTACGGCAGTTGATGTGCCTCGGCGGTGTGCGTTTCGAGCCCTATCTTACAGGTCATAAATTTTGCTTCTAGTTCATCCCTCTCGCCGGCCAAACTGTGGATGTCTACCCAACTGGGGAGCATGTTGAGATATGACAGGCCGCTACCCAACCCGTCTAGGCATATAGAACATGACAAACACTCAGTTCTAGACCGGACACTTAATCAGCTTCTCCTCGCGCATCACAGAATCAATAATCAACATATCTCGTTGCTCCAATATCGGCGCAAGTTACCAATTCGGCAACACGGCGAGCCTTTCTGCATCGCCGAGGGAGTGACGGGTGTTGGGAAGCATTGGGAAGCATTGGGAAGCATCAGCCTCGTAGTTGACATGCTCCTCTTCGACCAGTCCACTTTCCCACTTTCCCTCGATCGTAGAACCTCGATCTATGGGAACAAACTCTATTATCCGCATCGGCTCTCCAGCGGGAACTGACGATGCGCGCCCGTGGTCTGTCTGGCCTGTCGTGCATACAGTTATTAGATTCTCGCGGAGAGTACCTAACATGTTACTCATGCAGTCTGCCGGCAAGCTTGCCGTGTCCGATAGAACGTTACACGATACATGCATCTTATTATTACGATGGGAAAAGGAAAATAAATTCAGCATCTTGGTAAAATCATGCTCGTAACGGCCCGCGTAGTGTCACGGCAGATGACGTTCGGCTCCCAGTTAGCCGGCACCAGGATTTATATGAAACTTCCATATTTCGAATGCCATGTGGCATGTCGATCTTCCAGAAGGGAGTTTGGAAATATCACGTTTATTAATGATAGGGTTTGTTGTGCGACGGGCGCGGGCACCGTCGACAGGTACTTGGTGGCCCTGTCATCCCACTTACTGCCCAAATACAACCCTAACGCACGTAGTAAATTATCGCGACCCATTATACATTATACCGTGCCGCTTCTTGACCCTTGTGCCGTCTCGTTATCTCGCTTTCTCGCATCGTTCAAGTATCTAGAATCAGCCGTGCTACGAAGGAGTGATGACCCCGGTGTAAGCCAGAATGTACCCTTTCACGGATATGGATTTGCCAGCGATGCCAGACTTAAGTCTCCGCAAGTTTATTTTCGCCGGTACCCAAGGTAGATATCTGCTGGTACGTGTTCCAGTTGATTCTTCCACTTGAGCTATCAAGTTGCTAAATATAATCTGTCGTAGGCCAGGCCCTGAGCCATATCTAATCCATCATCCATAACCCGCAATCTATATCTGGAGTGTGACCGAACTATAAATCGTTCAATTATAGGCGAGCCCCTATAAAATTCCACGATTGGTCAAGACATACATATTTGCGCCCTATCTGCGAATGAATGCTTCCCGTGCGAACCGTCCCTGCTCCTAGCCTTCGACTCGGCATCGTCATGTAAGGTCCAGCCAGCTTTGCCCTGGTCAGGCTGCATGGTCTGCGGCATTGTGCATGGGTTTGCTGCACGTCGGTTTGCGATCTAGAATCTTCAGCGTCAACCCTTACAATCGAGCCACATACAATTTGACACCTCCGACAAAGCCGTATGCACACCGCAGTAACGCAACTGACTGCAACCATCCCCATACAGCAGGAGAAATGACAAGGCTTAATGCCTATCCCTACTGGATACTTACCAACATGTAAGATACTTGGGTCGCGTGTACCTCCGATGTGATTCCTGTCGTGAACTCGAGGACAACATCTAAGGAAGAACTTACACTCACGATAATACAACGAAGTGGACTCCATGTTTCCATGATGAAGTATCAAGATGGAAAGATTACACGATATCTATTAGCTCATGCCCAAAGCGTTTTCTTGTGAAGAAGCCATCCGATCTAAGTATCTCTTAGGGATCGTGGCTACGATATTAGCAAAGACGGGCCGCATATCAAGAGATCTCACGATCTCTACTACCGTGTATTATGGCGCGGATCTTACAATGACAACACTCGGAATACTTACCGGACCATACATACATATGCGATCTAGGAGAAGCAATACTCCATGCAAGGTTAAATCGTCTACGTCCACCATGCGTCCTGGCAAGACAAAAATAAACCAACACGTAGGCAGACACGGCCTTCCCATAGGGCCCCTACATCACATGGCGTGACTTCGCATGGCTTCTGATTCTAATGTCCTTGACTAGGCTCTTCTGCGTAATTCCAACCCGATGCCCCACGGAGATCGTGAGCTCTGAGACGATTATTTGCTGTGACCCGGGAGGTCTTCGTGGTCATTGGTACTAGTAAGTCGCGGCCGCGTTGGTACTAGATAGTTAAGAATAGGGGGCTTAAAAGCAAAGCAACCTTACTGCACTGATGCTACGTGCAGATACAATTTGGATGCCTCATTAAACAGATTTGGGCTTTTCCAGGCCTCCGTCCGTTGATGATGGCACAACGGAGGGCTCGAGTAACAGGGACATGAGTCACGCTGTCTCAACTGACGAACAAGCAATCCTTCGACTCTGTCGGCACTTTTCTGACCCTTGCTGGGCTGAAATTCTGAGATGCCTAGATGCATCAACCTTGGAGGGTGTCGCTTTAGGACTCAAGTCAAGGATCATGATGATCAGTTTCCTTCACGCCTTAGACGTGCGAACATAGTCAATGCTGTAGTCGCCTGTTATCGATTAACCCAGGTAAGTCGAGGCTAGTATTGCCGGCGAGGGAAAACGGAGTCCGGGTTGGGCGAAACACAAGTACTTTTCAGCCAGGGTTAATCAGGATAGTTGTTGATCATTTCCTCGGAGAAAACACGGGGTCTAGCCTTTGATGTTAGGTCAGTCTGCAAAGACCGTAAGTTGAAAATAACACCGAATTATACCATCATTTCTTCGTAGGCGGTAAAAAAGGAAGGGCATCGGGGATTTGTAACAGTACGGTCGGAATCACGGCACATATACTGCCCTCGTACAAGGCCTACCAGCATCTGTAGCGATGGTCGTCAATAAAATGAAACCCAACACATAATTCGAAGATATGACGTCTTGCAGGTTACAGCGCGTAGCGATATTGAGGCTGATCTGAACGGGCTTTTCCGTTTGTGTGGTGTAGACATCGCGTTAATTGTTTAAGTTGGACACGCTGCATCGCGTTCACCGAGAGGACTCCGACGAGCGCTTTAACAGCTTTCCCCATAATGGCCATAGCTTGGGTGGCGCAGCTCGCTGAAGGCGCTGTAGCGTTGTAGAGGGGGGGAATTGGTGGGATACGTACGATAGGTGCGATAGCTGCGATACGGTGTTAGTGCACTAACTGCAGAGTTCGTTTTCTATGTGGAAAATAGGTGGCCGCTAAGTTTGGCCGGTAACAGATAAGTCTTGAAACGGGCAATGGGAGGACTCCTTTTTCTTGGGTCCACCAATTGAGCAATGAGGACGCCAATTGACCAGGGGGGGCTGGGGGCTAGGTCTAAGCACCGGGACCACTAAGGACCACTAGGGACTGCTGGAAAACCAAGCTAAGCGGCATCACAATGTAACTCTACTGCGTCTGTAGGAGCGCCTCGGGTCCCATTCCCGCCTCCAAACTTCTGATGAGGCTGAATCAATCTGATCAATCATCCTAACCTTGTTTTTCAACGTCAACTCCTCTGTTTCCATCTCAAAATATGACCAGAAGATCACTGAGCGCTTCCAGGTACCTCGGCATACTCGAATAACACGTCGCTGCATTGTTAGGCCACCATTGGGCCGCCCAAAACTATTGGCCTCACCTTTATCTGAGAGAAGTGACCGAGTCTGCGACGAGGACAGGGTCCTTCGTCTGCGTGGTCTCACACGCCTTCACCCACGTCACTTCCAACACGCGCGAATTCAGTCTCACATGTCCTCCCCGCCACTGAGGGCTTGGTTCGAGCCATTCTTCAGCGGAAACATATTTCTCCTCGCTCGCACGCATTAGTCTCTCAACCCCCAGACCAGTGAGAAGCTTCCAGCCAGATCTGTCTATACAAGTTCTTTTTATTTTCTTTTTATTTTCTTTTTCTTTTGGAATCTGCACCTCAGGCTCCCCTGGCTCTCATCTAGTCCACTATGGCGCCCACTTTAAATCCCAGGTCCGGCCTCACAGCCCGGGATAGTCATCTATCCCCGGGCGCGATCGCTGGGACTGTCATCGGCTGTGTGATCGGAGGTAGCCTGTTACTCTTAGTCTTGGGCTTTCTATACTTCCGGTACCGACGGATGTCCCAGGAGGCCAGGGATGCTGGGAGTCTGCCAACTGCGAAGGCAGCCTTAGCCCAAGGTAGGACTCTGTTCCATATTCCAGGCTTCCATTCTAGACAGGCCCCTACCGCAGAGGAAGACCACCCCCATTCCCTAAAGGATGGTATAGGCAGGACTGGCCTGACCTTGAGTGATGGCGCGGAAACCCAGCAATCACACATATCTGGCTATGGTGACGGCCTGATAAGGCATGATGAATCCCATTATACACATCCAGACTTCGGTCAGCCTTTCCCCCCCGACATCGATTTCAATTTGCCCCCTCAGCCGCCAGCCTTCCCGCCAGCCAACGACTCTGGACCCGAGCCCCCTTCAGATCATGCATCACCAAGTCACGAAGCTGCAAACTCTAGTTATTATGACACCAGGATCTCCATGGATTCGGATCCCGAGGTAGCACAAATGCCGATGTCCAGACAGATGACCGAGCTTTACAAGTCCCAACTCAAAGATTCACGAGAACACCGACGAAAACGAAGTGGTTCTCTGAGCAGTCGGATCTGGAATAGCATCAAGAGGAAACGTTCTACACACTCATCGACTCATGGCACCAGTAGTCCTCACAATTCAGGATCCAACCAGTTTTTTCCTACCTCACCGGTTACTAGTCCTGTGGCTATTAAGCAAGAGCCCGGCCTAGAAATGACGGAAGGAATCGACATGCAAAAAGTAGCTCCCGCGAACCGGTATTTTGAAGAACCTGGCGAAATTTCCGAAGGGGCGGGTGTCTCAGGCACTTCTGTAGCGGGAAGTCGGGTAGGACAAGATCAGCAGCAGCACAAGAGGCAGAAGCGATTCGATTCGCAGCGAGTTGATTCACAAGACGATGGATTTCCTCTTCGGACTAGCTCGACAATACGAGAAACCACTGAGCGGGATCCTGAGCTGCCTTCAGCTGTTCTGCGAAGCCCCGACTCCACTGGCCGGTTGCCTCACTCAGCTCAGGCTCAGCCACAATCCGAGACCCGGCCCCAAGAACGACTTATGAGCCCGGCTATCCCGGAGCCTATGGAACTGGACGAGACACTGGACAATGTCAATAGAACTATATTGCAAGCCTCTCGCTCTCCTGCCCTACCACCCGAGTCATTCGTGTCACCGATGTCCATCATGCACCCATCCAATGCTGCCGAAAAGGCTGCTTATACGCACTACCAAATGGAAAACTCCATGTCACCACCAACCTTTCCCACCTCTCCTCCGGAGATCATCACGAACCAGCCGTCACAAGAGAATGTCGAATATACCGCTCAAGACCACCAAGATGACTTCGACGCCGACAGCTTCCTCGACATACCTAGCGATGATGAACAGCCGCGTATGTCTAGTGATTCGTATGACTACTCAACCACCCCGGGGCAAAGCTCAACGGATCCATCCATGGGAAGGACACCAGATACCCGGATTACGGTCTCGCCATCTCCGTACCCGATCACAAACGAACATGTCAAGGTAGACGTCGAGTCTAGCTCTTCGCCGGAAGCTTCTCGGCCTCCTCAGTCCCCTGGCCACATGTGCGAAGAATGTGGACGGTACTTTGACCAGGTTCATAAGCTCAACCACCATAAGCGCTATCACGACCGCAAGCACGAGTGTCCATATGAGGGATGTGATAAGAAGTTTGGCACCAAGACACATCTCGACCGTCATATCAACGATAAGCATGTGAAGTCGAAAGCATATCACTGCACGGACCCTACGTGTGCGTACTACAAGGGTCGCAAAGCCTTCCCGAGGAAGGATAACTGGAGACGACATATGGTCAAGAAGCACGGAAGCACGCCGAATGAGTTAGAGGCGATGGATGAATCGTTGGGATGACAGTGAAGAGCTACTCTATGGCTCTCGGGCACTCGCATGTCATAGCTTGCGCTCTTCCTTTGCCTCTGTCATTCCAAAACATGGTATAGCATGTGATATCATGCTTCTTCCTTCGAAGCTTAAATGAAGCTAGCTTCGGGTCGCCAAAGGGATTCCGGTATGAAATCCACGGGTGATGGACTTATGCTGAGTCTTCACCCACGTTGGCGCCAACTTTCGAGCAACCGTTCACAACCCTCTTGTCCTTTTTAAGATACCCTTACCAACGCGTGTGTTTGTCGTTGTCCCAAGCAGTGGGAGTGTCTTTCTCGGCAACTTTTTGCCTTTATATACACCTTCTCTTATATTCAACACATTCTTTCTTCATATCCAACGTAAGATACATATAGTAATAGTGGTGTAGGGATGGATATAGCGATGTAAGCAAATTCGGGTCTTTTCTGACTCTGGTCACTGTAACAAAAGCAATGGCGCTTAGCGGATTTCTTTCGGGGACATATTATTACCTCGTCAGCGATATTGTCGACTTAGGCTCTCGCCAATGCGATGAAGGAATCCAATGTTAAAATGGGTCGGGTAGATGGGTAGATAGGAACTCTCGAGCTCTACAACATGATTATTTCTAAATCGTTACCAATATCGAAATATTACCATACTCTGTCACATATTGCAATCCCCTTCGAAATGGACATGCTAACCTAGCCTACGTTAATGTGAAAGTAGTTGAATTGTGGTGGAAAAGAACGATCATCGAGCGAAGGTAGACTTAAATATTAGTGACGGGAAACCCTATCGCGCCGCATAATAGACCCCTCTCGCAACATTGCCCAATCCACCTGAGCACGAACATTCAACATCTTTTCGATGGAACACGGCGAAAACAAAGCCAAGCAAAGGCTAAGCTTCAGAACTCGAGCTCGCGCTGGGGATGCGACGGAGGGACCCCGGCGACTGTGGGGTATGGAACAGGGGGCGGCCAGTGGGCGCCGCCACGATCCTTGCCGCGAAACACGGAGTAGCCTCGACTCGGCCAACTCTCTCACAGGAGCGGTCTTGAGTTTTTCTATTCATTATTTCTTTCTACGTATGGGTAGTATATTCTAATTTCATTATACATATATATTTATCTCGCTATACTACCGCGGTAAATGGAGCCTCCTAGCCCTTCTACTATACGGACCCCTTTCTTGGCACTCGTCTGGACTGCCTCATTTGCAAATTAGAGCATGGGACTTGTATGTAGTCGAGCGAGAACTGGCTAAAGATGGCTGGCGCTTTTAGATTTGCCTGTTTGATCTCCGTGATCCTAGGTAGGGAGCAACATACTATGCCGTACATAATGAAGTCCATTACGCCGCGAAGCATCAAATAAGCTTCTTCTATTTCCTTTCCTTTTGCCTTCTTGTTTCTCTTCTCCTCAGCTCTTGAAGGGTCTTTGTATATTCTTCCTTATTTTCACTTTCTCTTCTATTGGGCCCGGTTCTTGCCCTTTCCTATTCTTTCTACTTCCACGTCTTTTTACCTACCCGTCTTAAACACATAATCAGGATGTTGACCGTCCGCTCCCTAACACTGCTGGCCCTCGGCGCGCTATCGGCCGTCGAAGCGGCGCCCCGGAAAGGAAAGAAGACCAGCGCGGCACAACAGCAGCAGCAGGCTACGACGGCCTTCGACCAAGCTCAGCAGGTACCGCAGGGCGTGTCAACGGCGACGGATGGGAGTACCATCTTGGACACTACCGCTATGGTCAAGTATGCCGTCCTCCTCTTCGCTCGACCTATCTCCCTGCTCTTGTTTGCTCTCCTAGACCCGAAAACTAACTGATTATTAGTGGCCTCCCCCTCCGCTTCAAGGTCTCCGCACCCGCGGACCAATTCACCGCCGACTCCGGCGTCGACGGCGCAGCCGCCGCGGCAGGCGACGCAGGCGACCTAGGTCTGAACGTGCTGCTGCACGGTGACGGCGGGCAGTCATTCTTCGACTTCCCGAACCAAGCCGTGCAAGACGGACTCGCGGGCGTAGCCGTGCTAGCGCCGGACCCGAACCTGTTCTGGGGCGGCGGATCGGGACTCGATCGAACAGACGGCGTCGCGCACTCGCAAGCGGTCGCGGACCTGATCGCGACCGTGATGCCGCAGGTTCTCGCCTTCAACAGCAGCAAGGTGAGCTTCACGGGGGTGTCTGGCGGCTCCCTCTTACTAAGCGGGTTCCTGCTGCCGGGCCACATGGCGCAGTTCGCGAGCGCGGGCCAGGAGTCCCAGGTCCTGCTCAACTGCGGCGGACTGGAACCCCAGGTCGACGTTTCGGCCGACAATGCGGCAGCCTTGGCCGCTACAAGGATACACTTCCAGAGCACGCAGCAGGAGCTGGCATTGCTGCAGCCGGCGATCCCGGCGGCCATCGCCGCGTACGAGCAAATTGCTACGGATCAAGGACTGGACACTGCGGCTATTGGGGCACTGCAAACTGTGGACAACCAACCCTTGGGGGGTCATTGCGAGTTCGACGAGCAGGACTTTGTTAGTGGCGTGCAGCTGATGGCCGACTCCTTCTCGGCTGTAGTACAGGGTGGTGATGGCGTCCTAGCGGGTACCAATGTCAATGTACTGAACCCGGTCCCCGGAAACGAGGATTTGACCTTTTCGGGCGCCTCATAGATGGGTGGGATATAGCGTAGACAAGAAAAGACAAGTAGAAAGAATGTACCAGTTGAGAAACACACTAGTGCTACTTATTCAGTAACCCTCGCGTCTCGTTAAATCCATGATATTCCGAACAACCGTCGGCGGCATAAGGTAAAGTCAAGTACTGTGTCTCTAAGTCTCTATGCTTCGTATCGATCAGCTCTATTGAAAGACTGGCGATGTAATCCTTAAGAAAACCAAAGACGTTCTCTAAATAAATCATCATGGAGCCCGCCTTGAGCTATGCCAGTAAACGAAGAAATTCAAATCCAAATCATCTTTTTCCCAGAGTTTTTAAGGCTGCCATATGCGTGTATCCCAATATCTCCTATCCCTTCTGTTAGATTTTGTCCCAAATGCGCGTTGTGGTAATAAGAACTCCAGGCGCCGTGATATCTCGGTCGTATCCTCTAAGGGGAAAAAATCAGAAAGCATGCCACCCAAGTCGTCCAACGCCTTAAAAGTCAAATATTGGTGAACTTCCCGTCGCCCTCACTCCTCTTCGCTCACGTCGCTCTCCTGTGCGCCCTCCAATTCTTCTAGCAAGGCAGCCTCAAGATCCTCATCGTCCATAGCCAGCTCCTCGTCATCGGCCGGCTGCTCTTGTGGCACATCCTCCATTTCCTCGTCCTCGTCCTCATCCACGTCATCGGGCTGTTGAGGCTGTTGGGGAGCACTTCTGTCAGGCACCGGGTGGTTGATGGGACTAGGTAGTTTAAAATGCTCGTAATCGTCATCATCCTCTTCACCATCTGCATCGTCCTGCTCCTCTTCCTCGTTCTGCTGTACAAAATCGGAAAAGGGACGGATCCCGAAGAGGTTGGGTGAGAAGTCTCGACCAACGTTAGGCGCCGAGCCGCCTGGGTTCTCGATAGTAAGACCGAGGTCGTCGTCCGAGCTCTCCTCTTCCGACTCCGCCGGCGCCGGACGTTGCTTCTTGGTGGTAGCCGCAGGCTTAGGCGGAGGCTTCTTGTCCGGTACGGCGGCGCTTGGCTTCTCCTGTGCTTTCGGTTTGGCCGCAGGCTTGCGTGGCTTGGGGGCCGGCTTCTTCTCTTCGTTCTTGGTTTTAGCGGCGGGTTTGCTGGCAGCCTTCGCATTACTGCTGCTGTGGGCCTCAAGCTGAGGAAACTCTCGTCGCAGGCTTGTAGCATCGTCGTTGGAGGGCGTTTGTACTAGGTTCATATTGAACATGGAGTCGACCTTATGTATGACGAAGACCTCGCGCGCGGCATCGAATATCATCACATATTGATTCTCTTCGGCACCGCGAGTGCCTTTGTACTGGTAGCGACCGCCATCGTCTTGGAAGGAGAGGTCGAAAGAATTTGCGCCTTTTTTGGACGAAGAAGGTTTTATTCGGGCCTGGGCGGGTGCTGTGGGTGATGATAAAGCTGGCTTGTGGTTGTCTACAGCGAGCGATTCATTAGTTTCGGCCCAGCATGACTCTGATTGATGATGGAGTGAATGTGTGTAACTTACACCTCACGCCTGTGTATATCTCCTTTGGGTCCTTTCTGAGGAGAGCATCGCTTAGGACGACGGGGTATTTGCCGGCTTTCGTGGGGTCGACTATCCCCGCCATTGTAGCGGGAGTTGTCGTATTACTTTTTGATAAGGAATATTCGATGAAATATCAAGATGGAAGGTTATTCAATTGGGGAATAGATGTAATAGAGGCAGAGTAGAGAGCTAATTGAATGGGTAAATGAAAGAGGAGATAATTTGGGAATATACCCGGCAAGTAGGTAAAAAGTTGAACGTTGAATGGCGATTAGTAGTCAGATAGTTGGAGAAGATGTCTAGATGTAGGTAGTAGGTAGCAATAGCGGACAAGGCGAGGGCTGAAGACAAGGCGGGCTGGCGGGTCCGGTGGGCTTGAGGCGGGGGACTACTGCGGAACTAAAACGCCGATCTTTTTCTTTGGTAAACCTTCAGACAGAGATCCAAACTTCATCTAAGTTTTCCTTTAGCGTGCTTCCATTGTACGGAGTCGCCAGTATTGCTTCAATAACTAAGAAGGTTTGCTTGATGCCTACCTCTTTTATGCTAGTCACGAATAATATAGGAAAATTGAGAAATCAAATAAGCAGGTACCCTCTAAGAAGCATCCCTCTGCCTTATCAAGCGCATATCCGTTCATTTTTAATAAAGATATTTCCAATCATATACGAATAAGAGATATCATCAAGCATTCAAATGACGGAAACCCTAGTTTTATCAGCAAAATCGTTCATCCGGAAATTTTGGCTAGTCTCGGGCAAACCCTCGGGTCTCTTACGCTATAATGCACTTCCACATCACGATAATTCATCAACCAACTGGCACTAAGGTGGTATAGTATAGTGGATAGTACAACACGTTGTGGACGCATACTGGTACCGTGTAGACCTGGGTTCGATTCCCAGTACCGCCAAGATTATCTTACTGGCAGTTTCTTTTTTCTTTTCTACCTTTTTTGCCATATGTCTATGATTGTGTGGGAGTTAGAAATATCTTCGCTAGAGTGGGGACAAGCGAAAAGGTTGACAAGTGTTTGATGCACAAGGGACATGATAGATATTGATAACCAATATTTCTTGCTTGTGACGTCTTTTTGCTCGTCGCAGTTGGGAAGACGGCTCATAAATTTTACCATTGTTCGTAATAAATTGTGGTAGTACTTGGCACATCAGATGACATTACTTCGTACTGGAGGCCAAGATCATTAAATATATCGGATTATAACCGCTAATAGGCGAATTACATGATCAAGAGGCATCGGTGTTATGTACACTGAAAAGCCACTTTCGTACCAAAAATAATCACGCATCGAGGCTACGTAGGTATACAGAGAGATACAGGGAGTAAATGCACCCGTGTGAAGATGAAGTTGAAGGGAGCCTCAAGAGGAATGCCGTTCGAGGCTCAATGAATATGTTATAGGTATATTCTAAGGTAACATAAGACTTTCCTACGTACTCTACTCTCTGAGCTTCAACTTTACAGACGAAACGATTGAATGTGAAGATAGCAGCGAACTGTACTCAATCTCATTTTACTCACGTTCGACAACTTCCATAGAGCGAAACCACTAGCTTCTGATGTTATCCCAAACTTATATTATTAATCAAAAATCTCCATCCGTGACGTTGGTACTTCAGGAATAACGTCTGTAATTGCTCGGCATACGAACCTACTTGTCGACGTCAGGAACTACGAAGACAAATGTAAATTGTAATGGGACGACACGAGGTTCGACTCAGAACCCCAGAACTGAGATTAGACTCTTATGGACTTTAGTATCATCGATATATAAGAAGTTGACCACATGAATCTGAAATATAGGTAGGTGGCGTTAAGAGAGATCCTGTAAAGGCCCGAAGAATCTACACGTTGTAACAGGAAGGCATTGTTGACCGTGTACCTCCTACCCAAAGAGCTGCAGATAGTAAATCAGCTCCAAGGGTAAGTCGTCATTCCCGTCGAACGCTTGGATGCATGGAGTCGACATTAATCCTCAGTGACACAGCTCAACAGCCACACACATTTGCTTCACTAATATCGGCAGTAGCTTTGATTAGGATGTCTGGAATTTCTTCTTCTCTACCTCTTCCCGGCTTCTTATCTACAATGCTAGAGTACAAAAGGGAAGGAGAGCGGTAGTGTTTTTGATTGATATGGCTCGCACAACGATGCTGTCTATAGTACGGAAAGGTCGCCGAATTTCTCCTACGAATGGGATTAGCAATTGGGCTCCGGACCTGATTGAGATGTGGGAGAGCTCGAACCTTGTATCCCGGAACGGACCAGCGGCCCTTGGACACCAGCTTCGCCGTCTTCTCGTCGATTGAGGGTTCCGCCGCGGCAACTTCGTCCTGTAGACACACGCATGTAAATCAGCATCAATTTCTCTCTTTCGCTTCTTCCGCGCTCCTCTGCCAACCGCCTCCGCATTGCGCGTGGCAGCGGTGGCAGCAGCAGCAGCATAACATACCACAGTGAGCTCCTCGAAGGGTCTAGCAGTCTCGATGTTCTTGAGGGTAGCCTCGAGGTCCTTGAGCTCGAGGTCGACCTTCTCCTTGGTGGCCTCGGCGTTCTTGACGGCCTCTACCTCGAAGGCCTCGATGGCCTTGAGCTGGCGCGACACGTCGTACTTGGTGGGCTGGAAGGCGCCGAAGCGCTTCTCGATCTCGTCGACGACGGCCTGGTTCTTGAGGACGGATCGGTAGTGGGCGAAGTCGACGGTCGTCGGCAGCTCCGACAGGGCTTGCACCTTGCGGCGGGCGTTCTCGTTGCGGGACTTGAAGGCTTGCAGGGACGCGACGGTCTGGCCGCGCAGGCCGAGCGAGGCCTGAACCTTGGTCCAGTCGAGCTTGAGGGCTGCGCTTCTCTGCGAGGTTGAGAGAAAAAAATGGAAATTAGCTCATTGTCCATCTTCGGCGGGCTTCCAATTCGGCAATTGGCAACTCAATTGGAGACATGTCCATCGGTAATCCTCTAGAAGCCCCTAAATAATAATCCAAAGCAACAGGAAATACTTACTGCGGCCATTTTTGCGATGTATTGAAGGAAAGGTAGAGTGGAGATCTTGAAAGCAGGACGTATTTCGTAGTAGATGTTGGCTCTCAGCCGAAGTACTCCGACGTTTTGCAGCGGGACTGCGGGATTGAGCATTGGTCCGTGACAGTCACGTGACTCCTTCATTCTCTACCCTTACCACCTTCGAAGTTCTCTCTCCTTACAAGATATCGATTTTGACTCATGTGTTTTGATTATGCCATTGATTATTGAAAATTAATTATCATTTTACTTTCTTGCTACCTTCTTGTCGCTTTGTCGGAGCGAATTCATTGGTTAGATCTATGGGTAGTTTTGCTCTTGAGATATCACAGAAGTAAGCAATAAGGATGAACCAGCAAGCTGCTACTTTTATAGCTTCACATTATCAAAATATTGCTTCATATGGAAGTAACATTAAATCACAACATTACTTTAAGATTGTATTCACAACGGCTTTAGAATTCATCGTAAGGTATTGTAGCTTGCAATATATAGCCAGCCGACTTGCCTTCTTTTCGTAACCCATGTATACTTTTTTCCCGTTGTCGCAATGCACCCAGCCGAAGCCGACCTCCCTACCATGGAAATCAAAAACAACCAAGGCATGATGCTGTCATCAAATGCTTAGCGCCATAATCGAATTGACTATGTCGTTATCGTTCTCTTTCAGAGCCTTGATTGCCTTGTTCCGTTTGACATTGGCTTGGGTCATGACGAGCTCAATATCCTTATCCTCGAGTCCGTCGGCATCGACCTCCTCGTCGTCATCGTCATCATCCTTCTTGTCGTCGGCACCCTCGACGGCCTTGCTGGGCTCGCCGTGGCTGTGGTCGTGACCGGAGTGGTCGTGGTCACCACCAGGGGCGGCAAGGGACTGGGCGGCAGCCTGCTGGGCAGCCGAGTTAAGATCCTCAATCTTAGCCTCACCGAACACGCTGATGGAATATTTAGCTGCATTTCATAGCTGAGCGAGAACTGTAAAGCCTTACATGTAAGTGTTGCTGTTGGGCGACTTGTAGACCTCGGGGTTGTTGATAACAAATAGGATCTGTAAGCGACGCGTTAATTACAGACACAATTCTACTCCAACTGGCAGCTACAAGGTAGAGCTGGCTATGATATCTTTCCGAGGGAAAGCTGCTACGATTGCTACATGTACTAGACACGCGCACACGACCGCGGCTGCTTTCCCACGAATGCCAATGGATCTACTCTTCCCACTTGCAAAAAGCGACGATCCATATCTCTCAATGGCACTTACGTTCTTCGGTCGTCGTAGGGTCACCCGGGTGATGCCGGAGACACGGGTGAGGTGGAGTTTCTCAATGGCCTTGCGAGCCTTCTTCTCGTTGCGGGAGTGGACGACGGCCGTGGAGCCACCAGCACCACCCTCGCCTACCTCAATCTCGGAGTCAGAGCTGTCGTCATCGTCGTGCTCTTCGACCGAGACCTTCTTAGGCTCGTCATCGGGAAGTTCTTCGACTCTGGGGTTGGCCATGTTGAGGGTAAGACTGGCGGGGTTTCGAGTTAGCTAAATTTTATTCCTTTGCGACGTTGCGATGTGGCGGCGGCCCGAGCTCAAGGAAGCTCTCTCCATTCCGGCCATTCGGCCTGCCTTCAAGCTCTTCAATCCACAGAATGAACAGAGAAAGGAAATAGATAGACATCGTAAATAGTAACATGAAATAGCAACAACTTACAAGAGCTACGCTGTTAGAAATTGTCGCCGAACTAGGTAGCGGGGTGATTGGTTGTACTGGGGGTGGGTGGTTCGGGTTTGTGAAGAAAAGTTCCTTTGCGGCGTGCAACTTTCTGTCGTTTGGCCTAGGGTTTGCCAGTATTTTTTTTGCGAGTGGCTTTACTGCAAGCCCGCATCCCGCAGCCCGCAGTCCACACAACAAGCCCGCACTAGTCCCAATATGGATTTATAGAAATTCCCATCGATTCTACAGAATACAATTCAATAATTCAATAATTCAACCTCGATGACGTTAGAATCTGTAAAGACTCGATTATGTAATTATGTATACATCAAGAATGAATTTACAAATAAAAATGCAGTGGAAGAAGCCAAATTATTGGTATACTGCGTAGCTAAGTGAGGTCCAATCTTGAAATAGGATTTATTAGCACCTTTTCACAGGCAAAATATTATTGCGCCGAGACGATTAATGCGCTTGGAAGGGTCCCATATTCTTTTATCATATGAACCTAACAATTGTGTATGCGCAAGTTGCTTACCGGAGTATCAGCAACTAATACGAGCATCCGAACCGGCAGCGATTTCACCCTACGAGGAACGGCAGCACAGGATTATGTTAGGAGAGACCATGTAGTTGTTTGCAAATTTCCGTATCATTGACGCCGGTCACCTCATTGAGAATTTTATGAGTGACAAACAGGTCTTGCCAGACGAAGCAGAAGAACCCAGCAACCCCATGCCAATGTGTGTTTGTTTCATGCAGACCAGATCCGTAAGACCACCCTCCGCTCTACCTGAAAGAGACCGTTTGTATCAGAATCAATCATCCTCCTTCGTCCCTTCCTCTCCCAAGGTTTACGCAGAGGCCTTGACCTTGGCGAGAGCCTTTCGCTCTTCGAATCGTCGTTGCTTCTTGAATCGCATGACCTTGAATCGGTCGAAGTCGGTGAGCGCCTTTCTTCGCTCCGTCTGGTCCTTTCTCTTGGCCCACTTGCTCTCCTTCCACTTAGCGTCGATCTCTGCCTTCTCCCACGCGTTCTTCAGCGTTCCGGTTCGGACAGCTCGGGGAAGCTTGGCGATCTTGAGGTCGGACAGTAGCACGTCGGAGAAAGAGATAGCTTGTCTGGGAACGACGAGCTTGGGGTCTGCGGAGGGTCCATCAACCAAAGCCTAGAGGTTTCCTATGTCAATAACACGATTCCAGTTTCCTTGCGTCCGACTTCGGTTTTTAACGTACGCGCTTGTGGTCGATGATCTCGACGATGGCAGCAAGTCTGCCAGCGAAGGGGCCGTTGCCCTGGACGAGGACGATGCGGCCGACCTCGACCAGGCGCCATTCAGGAGACTCGATGGTTGCGTCACCCATTGTGTCGGTATGCTGCAAGATTTGGTATTAGAGAGGAGGGTCTTGGACAGGTATGGAGATTAAGTGTTGAAGAGGATTAAAAAAAAGAGTTGGTTTCTCGTGCAAACATCTGGTTGGTGGAATGAGGAAAAGAACTTACTGATCTGATGTTGTCGTGGTGTTGTCAAATCCTCCTACCTTGTTAATTGTCCTGGGCTGAACTTTTCGTAAGTCGCGAACTTGCAGTGGGAATCAATCTTGTGTGGGCGGTTAGGGTTAAGCCGGAAAATCTAACCAGCCCGTACACCCGAGCCCCACTTATGGTAGCCTCAGGTTTTAGCGCATCTGCAAAGGTGGGGTCTTTTTGCAGAACTTCTCTACAAAGCTCTTCACCCAGCCTTGTCTTTCCTTTTCTTTCCTCAACTTCTCTTCTGCACAGAACTGGTAGACAGACATTGCAAGTTCTGTAATTTTTCACTCAGGTAAGAACATTCCCAGTCCATTTCCCTACCCTTGTCATGATGAGAGTAATTTGCGATTGATTTCACTTCGTTGGCGCTCTCGCCGGAGCTGCTATATCGGGTGGAAATTTGATATTTATTTCTTACATATTCTGAACCATTCCTCCAAATTGCCTTACATAAAGAAGAAATGTTTTTCAGTATAAATGGCTAACACTCTTCTAGACTAGTTCGCTCACGCAGCCCGATTTTGCTCGAATCTCATGCGTGTCTATCGTCTTATTCACATGGTAATGCGTATATCAACCTGTAAGAGGTAGCAGTAGAACAGCTTAAATAAATATCAATACCAATATAATAAGATTATTATCACAATTACTAGATTATCTCTGGACCAGGTACATAACATGATATGATCAAATAAGGGTCGGGTAAACATAGTATGATTAGATATGTGCGTAGGTTATCAGCGCTAGCATCACCTTGACTCATGATACTATCGAATATTCTCCATCTCCCATCTTAGCGACATCCCTCTTACTCGTAGCTCCTTATTAATCAATCTGAATGAAACCTGCATCCTAACTAGCCATTGCTGGGTATATCTTTTAACAAAGTAAATGCGCATGAACCATAGCAACAGTACTCGATGCAACCAACACCACACTATATCGACGCCGTGCGTGGTTGCAAGCCGGTAAACTCCATAATGTTTGGGTATCTGAAAACCCAAACCCCTGACAGCCTAACAAAGGAAAGGGTAAGAGGCAAAATTCTAATGATGTATCCAGCCATGATAAAAGTTGGCAAGTTGATAAGACGACGGTGTGCGTCGGTCCCAGGACCATAATATTGTACTCATTCGTCCACGGCAGAGAGGCCATCCTCCAGCAACTCTCTATCATGTGGCCATTCGAGCGACGCCATCGAGGCGTATTTTAATCCTCTTTCGTTCTCCAGCTCTTTACGCATTATCTCCATCTCGAGCTCCCATCGTTTTTTTAGCGTTAGTCTCCGCTGGGTGAAGGTAGTTGTCAACGCGTCTTCCTCGTCTGCAAAATCGGACTCCAGGTTCTCCAGCTCTTTCCTATTCTTCTCCGTTAATTTACTCATCTCGGATTCCTGCCTCTCGAGCAACTCTTCGAGGGCTTTTGCTTGTCGGTCTCGCATCACGTTAATCTTGGCCTGATGCAGCTGCTTCATGTTCCTTTCCACGTTGTACTGCTGGCCAAGCTCTCGTAGATCTCGCTCTGTCACAACTCGGGAGGGCAAGGTTGTATCCGGATTCTTGCCAAGGCCATCACAGTACGCTTCCATGTGCTTGAGACGGATACGCACATTCCTTTCGCTCTGTTCCAGTGTCGAGCGCAGTTCCATCTCCGCCGTGACTTGTCGGTCTTCGAGATTGGCGGATGTCTTCGCATGTCGCTCTTTCATTCTCTCCATCGCTGCCGACTGCTTCTCTACCAGAGCAAGCTTCTGGTGCGCATGTCTTGTCCACATGAGCCACTTGGATTTTCTCTGGAAAACGCGGAACCGCTCCAACTCCTTTACCTGCTCTCCACGCAACGCTTTAAACTCTTCGCTGTCTCGAGTGCGTGCTTCAGCTTCGAGTCTTTCAGCCATCTCTTTCGCCGCAACCTCCTCTTTAGCTGCTTCCTCGGCCACAAGCGCCGCTACCCGCCTCTCTTCTTCGATCCGCCGCCGCTCCATCTCAGCCTCGCCATTGCAGAAATTCGGACAGCCAACCATGGGATCCCAAACTGCGCCGCAGATGTAGCAGAACTGCGCTCGGCATCGGCATGTCATGTGCGTACAGCCCTGTGTAAGCTCGACCAGCGTACGACACTTGTAGCACCTTCTCCAACCCGACTTCTCGCCCATCTTTAAAACAGCATCCAGCTCCCGGTCATCCGGGCAATCTTGTCCTATGGGGTGAGCGTTCCTCTTGCACATGATGCAAACTCGCGTCTTACATCTGCGACAGACAGCCTGGAACGGGTATTTGGGGTCGAACTTGGTCCGCGGCGGTATGAATTCTCCGCAAGCCGGGTTGGAACAGAATACTCGTGCTTCCCAAGGCGTGTTGAACTGCACGACAGCCTTTAGAAATTTGACTTGCTCTTCACGAGACAACACGGACTTGACAATTGAAGTTGGTATCGGCTGAGTACAACATCGTGGCGGCATCTTGGATTCGTCAGTCGTTGCCTGATTGATCATAATTCTCAGACACCTCGGACAGTAGCTATGTCCACATGGTAATTTCTCGAGCACCTGGTTTGGCTCCAGGTCTTCGCGGCACGCACTGCAAGACCTAAAGACAACAAGAAGTCGTTAGCACACATCGTTACCATGATCTGGAACGCTTAACCAACATGACCATATCCCCAGGACAAGGGGGGATCCTTCCCCTGCGCCGCAACTTAGAGAGCCCCCTCTTGAGACTAATATAACTTCTACTCGTGCTGACGCTAAAAAGGCTCGGGGCGGACTCGGTTTCGGTCGTGGGTGGTGACATAAATTTGGGTTGGTTCAGAGTCGGATCGACCTGGGCCAGATAATTCTCATATTGAGTAAAGGTGAGAGCTCTCGATCGTTTTCTCGTGATAATTCGACCCAGGTGTTCGGGGTATTCGTTATTCGAGGAATGGGATGTTAAATTTGTGCTCGCAGAGCCATGGGAACCCGTAGACGCAGTGCGGGCATGGTTAGTATCTACCGTGATGCTCGACTCGGCTCCGGACGGGTTCCGTTTGTCGTCCATGGAATCAGCACTGGAAGGCCGAGAGATAGCAATTCCCAAATTTGTAGCCTTTATGATCAGCTCATCAAGGTAAGCTTCGGTGTTCTCGGGCGAGAGCTGGAGGACCTGGCTTAAATAGTCGGCATCTCGAAGTTCGGGGGGTGTGCCATCCGGACCATAAGCCAGGTCTGAGGATGGTGGCTTCTGCACAGACGCAGCCATGTTTGGCAACGAATGCACTGAAGAGGTGTCAAACGAAAGTCCAGTTTCCGGGATCAGTCAATTGACCAAACTCATCGTTTGACTATCGGGTCGGTGCAGCAGGCAGAAGATGAGATATCAGTAGGTAGCGGTGGGGGAGGGTCGGATTGCCGTTGGCTGCGTCGATACCTAGCACGATCCTGGCAGCGCTGACCAGCGACCCTTGGAATGCGGCCAAGCGGCGATGCCTGAGTGGGCAGATTGTGGGGAATAACACAACAAGCCTGGCTAGGATGGTGACCTAATCGACCAGGTTTTGCGATACGTGACCAGTCGTAGATTGATAAATGACGATCCTCGAAGTGCACTATGTGAGCGCCCGTCGTTGCCCGATCACTTAATAACAAACGCCGAGCACCCACTGAAGGACAAATAGGGCATGAAACATCACAACAAACGGAGGCTGTGGCAGCAGTAACCAAACCACCACTCAGAGGCGTTTGTAACGATGAGGTGGTAACGGGCCCAGGCGGGATGATGCAAGCAGACAGGCACACAGGGAGATATGCGGTCAGCCAGAAGGAAATGATCAGACGCAGGACGGACGCGGGACGGACGAGACCGGACGAGGCTTGACTACTATAGTACCGCAGCCGCCAGTCCAGCTTGCTAAGTTGGCGAGGAGCTTAGAAAATAATACAGTACCGCGATTGGCTTAGGGAAAGGATCGCGGGGTGGTAAGGAGAAACGAAGATTGGCCCAAGTTGGAATCCAACGATAGCAGGGCTGTCTAGCTGTCTAGCGCCTGTATGTGGTGTATGTAGGGGGGGGGGAGGGACAGTGACAGTCGGATGATCGGGTGCGCGGCCGCAAGTCACTGCTTATGTTGATGCATCTGATGCATATGCGTATCGTACATATTCAGATGATTGCGTTTGGTCCAGGTAGGATTCCTCGGTTGTTAAAAAAAATGGCTTGGTGATTTGAAGGAACTGGCTATAGAATTAAGCGGTCTAGATGTTAGATGTGACGTCGTTAGGAGTAATGCCAGTACATATGATCGAGAGCCGAACTAAGTTGAGACACCGATACTGCAGATCTGTATATCCTTTTTCATTGACAGTCGGAAGACGACACGACAAGGTTGCAAAAGTTCAAATTCTCGACAAGGCTGAATACATAGGCGATGGAGAGCTATTACGATACTGTATGTATACTCTGTAATAACTCCGACCCTCTTCCTAAAGAGGCTAGGATTTGTCGAGTAGGCAGGTACCTAAGGAGATATGCCCAGCAACTGGCACTGTCGGTTTGAACAATAGAAAATTGGAGGATAAAATTGCCTTCTTGTTAAATACGGTAAACCGAGGGGGGATGAAAGTCCGCGCTCTATCACTCCACATAAGGTTGGGATTCGACGATACCCAACGATCTAACAACTTATCAATGAATTACGAAGGCGAGCGCAAAGGAATGTGAATGTGACAGGCTGTTGAATTATAGCTGGAGATCATACGGGACATGGACATGGGCATGAGCATGGGCATAGCATCGTTGGCTTTGATATTATCGAGGTTGTAGCGGAACTGGAGAAGCAACTCGGGCGATCAGATCGAATCCAGGTCCCGGATTGGCAGCTAAGGCTCTAAGCTCGGCGGGCTAGCAGGGTGGGGTTACCTAACTGTCACGCAGGCATTGGCTTAAGCATTGGCTAGGCTGCTAGGGGACAGGGGAAGCCCAAAGCTAAAGAAGTAAAAGTGTACTTTGACTTCAGTGGCACTTTGGATGGGCACTCTAGATGGGCACTCTAGATGGACACTCTACTCTGCAGGTTCGCGGGTTCATGTTCATAAGCTCACAGGTTCACAGGCTGACAGGTTCACAGCTGCAGGTTTGTGTAGTATTGTATCATGCATACTAGTAGGTAAGTACCTCCATACCTTGTGCCCCTCCCCCACCAAATGTCTGTACTTGTCAGACTGCACATGTGTTAAGCAGTGTTGAGTACACCGAAATTTGTACGATATAGCTTATACGCATGTCGTACGATACGGAGCCTTGGTGGATTGTTCGTGGCAATCGTGGCAATCGGAGCTTAGTAGCGTTGGTAGCTGAGCCTGTGAATTTCAATAAAATAACAATAGCTTTCAATGCTGGAACCGTTTTACATCATTCAGCCCGGGATGTGGGGGCCGCCGAAGGACGCTAGACTCGAAAAGCCGGCTAACTTGATGTTCATTCTGTGGAGGTAGATATGGCTACAAGTGGCTTTGCTTCTAGATGTGATTATTCTGCTTTCTTTTTTTATCCCTTTTTTTCTTGCTTTAAGAATTTACCTTTTGCTTTTATAAAGGGAAATTGGTGGCAATGAACTCCTATTAAGTTCCACGGTGCCTATCGGAGCTCCCGCATCCATGGGAATCCTGTCAAACATTAGGATACAAGAGCATCCGTATGTTCATTTTACCATCATGACCTTCATCATTTTAATATCTTTTATATATGATTATATTTGTCCTATCCGATAATGACGAAGACGAATTTGATCAGTCAAGATTCAAATTAGCATATCGGCATCGCCGGAGGGCTACCTACCTATCCTTTTATCTGTTTGGTTACTCGTGACGATCAATCGGCGCTTCTATATCAACAGGGCATAGTTCCACTCGAAATGCCCCGAATTAACCAATTGCAAGCCAACTAGCTTCCTTCCTTTGAATGCCCTCGTTTTACTGTTCGAAGCTTCAGACTAAGCGCTGTATATATAGCCTTACAAGTCACCATCATAGAGCTACAAGGAAGAGCTATTTGAGGTTGTCAATATCATATCTTCCCTGATTGGATTCAAAGTTCTTATCTAAGAGCATCATGTTAAACTCAGCATGAGCACGTCTGACGTACCCCTAATCCCGCCGCATGAATGCAGTGCTCCATCTTACCTTACCCGTCTACGCATATCAATAATCTTGCAGTGTTAATTAATGCGTGATTTGCTACTACTAACCTTCGGTTCGCCAAATAAGTCCTTATGTTAGTCCCTAACCATTAATACGCCATCACCAAACACACATACACATTGACCTCGCTCAAGGATGGCTGGCTATAAGAACACATAGTTATACATTTGTATGAACTCGCTATCTGCATCTGCATGCACCAGCATTCAAACCGAGGAGGTTGCCACGGCTGAATTCAACCTTGACCTACTCAAACGTACAATACTATGGCAGCCAGATTGACTATATGAGTAACTACTTGCATATGTTCGGGGCCTAAGAATTCGACATGTACACGAAGCAACCACCTAATCTCCTGGCCGCCTATGGTCCGAGTTTGATAAGTAATTTTATCCACATGCAAGGGATTAGGCAGCTCTGCAAGTAACTTCTGGTATGCATGCATATCGAGGGAAGGATTAGATGCAACCAACACATATAACTTCTATTTTGAATTCTGTAAGTACCTTATATTGGGTACACGTCCCTTAAGTCTTGGTCGAACCCCCCTTCCTCGGGGAAAGGAGGTAATCTATCTCCAGGCGTTACTAAGCATGCTTTAATACTGGTAGCTAGGGATAGTCGTCTAGTGTATGGAAGTTAGCTTCATGACCGGAAGGCCGTAAATAGCACATGGGCTTAAATGACTTGGTAGACTTATCGCGGAGGGCTAGATTGTCGAAGGTCACATTGCGGTGCAAAAGGTAGTGCTGGCATAGCTCACGATGCTATATTGTTATAGGAGCTGCTTGGTCTTGTCGATAGACAGGATCGTGAGTCGGGGAAGTATGTATACCAAGCTTGACCACGCTCAATTGCATAAAAGAGGACTGCTATGAGGGTGTAGATACTTAGCATCACGGGTTCAACTCCATGATGATTCCCTTAGGTGGCACCTCAAACGTAGGTACATAGGTACGGAACGCGTTGAAAAATTGCAGCGTGCTCTGGTTTGCCTAAATAGCGTAATCAAATGGCCAGTAATAAGGGATCAGACTCTTCTCGTCCATAGCAACCACGAATCCATTCATCTTACTTGATAGGAGCAACGCAAACAGCGAATTCTTAAAATGTGTGGACCACGTGGAAATTGCCTAGGCGACTTCAGGTAAATAAGTTAACTTGGTCAGATTCGAGTTCGTGATTTTTTCCCCCTTTTCGTCTTCAGCACGACCCATCCAATTTTCATGACCCTCGTTGCCGCTTCCATTCTAAACATTTCCTGCGGTCTTGGCTCCCAACATCACAAAAGCTCTGGCCATGCTACGCCTATCGGGATTCATACTTGCCTTCTTTTGGCTTCTGGCTACTCTTGCTCTGGCATCCCCTGGCGACAAGGTCCTCTCCAGCTACGATGTGAGCAAATACTCAACCTCATTCCTCGGGGGCGCCGTTATCGACATCAACCAGACGCAAACCCCCGGAAAGACACCCGAGTTCCCTGCCATCGGCAATGTCTCCGCTGACTGGAACATCCCGTGGATGAAAGCACCCGCCGATGTAGACCTCAGCAACCCCGACAACCGCCACACGATGGCGCAGTGGATAGGCATCCTAGGCAATACATGCGACAACAAGAATTGGTCCCCCTTTATTCAGGCCGGAACGGCAATTGACGTGAGTATACTTATATAACTGATTTCTATCCAGTATTGGAGAGAAGAATAAAGGAGATGAGAAGACGAACAGGAAGACAAGGGGGCAAAAAGAAGAACTAACACCTTTCTGCTTCAAACAGATGGACGAAAACGGCACTACGACAGCATACGCCTGGATCGAATGGTTCCCAGCCGCCTCTCACAATATCCCACGTGAAGTCTTCGCTGTCTCACCTGGCGACCAAGTTCGCATGATCACCAACGTATATACTCGTACCACAGGCCACGTGTAAGTGAACCCGCCATTGGCGATTATACCATGTAGAGCCCCTTTCTAAACCTCCGGAATAGGTACATGGAGAACCTAGTTACTGGTCAGCAGCACGAGAGAGATGTGACAGCAGACTCGCCACAAAACCCGGAGTTCCTCATTTGCCTTGGTTACGGTACAGCGCAGTTCTTCGTGGAGTGGGTGATCGCAGATGACCGGGCGGAGGTGCCCGTATTCAACAACGTTACGTTTACCAACGTCGGAGCCATAGATCGTCACGGTAAACATTTCGACTTCAGCGTGGGAGCGGATTACTGGAATATGATCGACGCGAACAGGCCGGTCGCGTTACCTGAGGATATTGATCACACTAGTTTCGTCGTCTACTCGCCCGGAGGAAACACATGGACCGGAAACGAGCTGCTAACGGATACCTAAGTTGTAGTTAGCAATTGAGTCTCGATTGATTGCATTATGCGAAGTCTTGCTTGTTCCTTGTGACTCGAATTTGTTTGACCTTCGTCTTCACAACGGGAAAAAGGCCGGATACTTGAACTTAAACGCTGAAAGTTTCGCTGTATAAATATACCTAGGTGCAAAGGTATCATGACAAAAAGCCCCCAGGCATTCGTCTACAGGCCAATTATTCCTTACTCAATAGCTTCTCTACCGCCCACTTGACAGAAAAGCTCCTGATATCCGAATAGTGCTGTCCAACACCAACAAAAAGAATCGGCACGTTAGTAGCGTGTACTATACTGACTAAGGTTCCCACCATGTCGCCGACCGTATCGCACTTGGAGATGATGAACCCATCAAGAGTCCTGCCGGGACCGAAGGACGAATTGAAGTTTCTGGCTTGGGCAACCGAGTCAGTTCCGACGAGAGCCTACAGTCATTGAGTTAGCGAACGGTACCAGGAAATGACCCAAGAGAATCTTACCTCGCCAACCATGAGAATCTTGTCCGGCTGGGCAAGTCTGGCAAACTTCTCCAGAGAAGACATGAGTCGCTTGTCGTTGTGTCGTCGCCCAGCCGTATCGATAAGAACAACATCAAATCCTTCGTTTGTTGCCTCTCTCACGGCGTCCCTCGCGACCGTTGCCGCATCACCTCCGTACCCCTTTTCGAAAATATCAACCTGGCCCCCTTCTCTAGCGGCTAGCTCCTTCAAGTTGCGTACATGGACCTTCAGTTGCTCCACAGCCCCTGATCGGAATGTATCTCCTGCGGCAATCAAGACCTTGTACCTGTTCTGTAGCAGGAAATAGCATATCTTGGACAAATTCGTCGACTTGCCGACACCGTTAACACCAACGATAGAAATGACATACGGTCTCGGTTTGCGCGTCGACGTCGTGGATGGTTTCGTGACGGAATCGATATCGTGTAGAAGGTCCAACGACGAGGTGGGCGTTAGCATTTTAGTAAGGGATGCTTCCATGGCCTTAGTGATGCGTTTATCAATACTTTCGAAACTATCCGTCTTCACACCAATAAGCTCCTTCTCGACACCTGCGCAAAGTCGCAAGGCTGCTTCACGAGCAACGTTCTTTCGCAGTAAATGATCTTCCATGCCCGCCATAGTCTTTTCAAGATCAGCTTTCGTCAAAGTCTTGCCGCCCACCACGTTGCGGAAAAGACTGCTGATTGTGTTCAAGCCCAATCCAACAAGGCCCCCAGTCGTTCCCGCATCTGAAGCCGTGTTTTTTTGCTCGGCAGCTTTCAAGATAGAGTGGACCTCGTCGCCTAAGTCCTTCAACACAAACTGTCCCTTGGAAGTGGTGGTGCCCCATGTAGACGAGTCTACCCCTTCGATCGCTGTCGATCGCGCAGTCGCTTCCGCTTCACTATCGCTGGTGAGAGTATTCTGCGTTGCTGAATAATCTAGTTGTAAGGTATCATCCTCTTCATCTGCAAAGCCATCGGCATCCCACTTGCGGTTCTTCTTGGGAGCTTTCTTAGCTTTGCGTGATGGGGCCTCGTCGCCAGATGATACGCGAGCTGAGCTGCTATTTTGCAACTTCTTAGCCCTTCTGGACATCTTCCCCATGGGCACACCCTTCGGTAAAGCCAGATGATTCCCGCTAGGAGTCGAGGGGCGAGAGGTATTCGGGGTTGCGACCGGCGTGGATTCGGCCGTCGATGCAAGGCCTTGTGAGCCATTCAGTATTTTCCCTCTGTGTTTAAGACCTGGTAGAGGCGGCGGCTCATCGTTAAGGTTTCCGGATATGGTATCCGGTTCTACGGGGATGGAAGCATTGGTAGACCCGCTTGCCTCGAGTTCTTGGTATTGTTGGTCGAAATATTCGTCGAACTTGCGGCAATCTACCTTGGTTGTATGGGGCTTCTTGATCTGGTCGGCATACAGGTCGATAAATATGGTCTTGATGTTGTCGACGAGCTTATCTACCCAGGAGAGGTGCAATAGAGATCGGTAGACAGCCTAGAGTAAGTCAGTTAGATGCTATTTATTTGTATATTAGACGGAGATTCCATTCATACAATAAAAATGATGCCTAGTTCCTTGGATAAGGTCCACTTCAATGTGTGTTGGTCGGCCTTGTACGGCGGGTTGTTCGAGGTGGACTGGGTACCTTTTGGGACGTTTACGTTCTCCTCGATGAAGACATCGCAGATAAATCTATTAATGACGGAGGCATTGACGGGCACATAGGTCCGCGACCAGAGCACCACGCCGGAGGTAGTCAAAATCTGGAACGTGTCCAACATTTTGAAGATGTTTGGATAGCAAGAATCTAAGGGTCGAATGTTTCTAAAGGACTGAGTTCTGGAACCGATATATGCACGATGAGGTGACAAGGATAGGAAGACACGTACCAAGGTACCTCTTTACACGCAGTTAATCAAGCCGACCAATTAGTGATTGAGTTACGGACAGTCGGAAATAAACTATATTGCGGCTCCGGCACGTCATAGGTCAGAGACCCACTATTAGGCCGCTGTCTGTGCTGTTTCAAATGGAATAATCTCGGAAGTCGGGGGTCGGGACAAGGGGCTTTACTGCTTCGGTACTTAGGTACAGCTAAGGTTGCGAGCCATTGTTGAAAACACATTTCCAGAAACACGCAAACAAAAGCTTCGAGCTATTCTGACACGACGACACCGACACCAACAAACACACCACAGCTACACAACTCATGCGGTACAACTACTTATAGCTACCTCGAGAACTCAACAACATATACCAGCCCAAAATGCAGCAGCACCCAAATTACGGCCATTCTCCGCCGCTTCATCATCCCGTACCGCAACATGTTTCTACCGTCCCACAACTACGATCACCTCCGCCGCCCACATCCTCGCAACCCCAGCAGCAAGGAGCGTACGGTAACCCCTACCAGCAAGGCACACCTGCTAGTGGCGGAAATGTCTTCGGCGCTTATGGCAACTTCATGAATGATCCTATGGCTGCGCAGTTCGTGGGACAAGTTGGTCAGAATGCCTTCAAACATGTCGAGCAGAACGTAGGTTGGGTCGCAAGCCAGTCCACCCTAGAATAAAGCTCACGCATATGCCAATAGATGAATAGATGGGTCAACTTTTCCGCACTCAAGCATTACTTCAACGTCTCGAACAAATACGTTATCAATAAGCTCTTCTTAGTGCTCTTCCCTTGGCGGCACAAGCCCTGGTCGCGACGGCAGGCCGTGGGACCGAATGGACAGGAAGGATGGTATCTCCCACCGCGAGATGATATTAATAGCCCCGATATGTACATCCCGGTTATGGCGCTCGTCACGTACATCCTATTATCGACACTGCTAGCAGGTTTACGTGGGCAGTTTCAACCCGAACTGCTGGGATATACGGCCTCCACGGCGGGAGTGGTTGTGATACTTGAGATATTACTTTTGAAGCTGGGATGCTATTTCTTAAGCATATCGAACGAGTCGCAGCTCCTTGACCTGGTGGCTTACTCGGGATACAAGTTTGTCGGTATCATCGTGACGGTTGCTATTGCGGAGCTCATGAACGGAGGCAAGGGCACCGGCGGTTGGATTGGATGGTCCGTCTTCCTATACACCTTCTTGGCGAACTCTCTGTTTTTGGTAAGCGAAATCCCAAGGAGATGGCGCGTGTGCAGCACTAATGGGTCATAACTAGATGCGATCATTAAGATACGTTCTATTACCGGAAAGCTCTGGAGGGGATGCACGAGGCCCGATGCAGACAGATACGAGGACGAAACGAAATCAGCGGACACAATTCTTATTCGCCTACTCGTACCTTATTCAACTTTTATTCATGTGGATCTTGAGCAGAGGCTAAAGGCATCGATATAGGATGGATTAATGATTATTATGGAATACCGAAGACTCTTACTTCGAATTTCATGACAAACTTCCACCATATCTAGGGCTGGCATTTGTGTGTCAAACTACAGCTCTTGCTAGCTCGCTTTGACCTACGCATGGCCTTGAGATGGTCATTGTTGATTTGGGAGAAAAAATCCGAGTAGCAAACCAATATAAAGGGGAAAATCCCGATTCAATGAAACGTGTAGTAAAAATGTGTTTGTAACTCTTGCATTATACTTTTAGGGCAGTTAGACTCACTAGTCTTATCCAGGTGTGAATTGCGCCACAGATGGATTTTCAAAAGCGGCTTCAACCGGTAATATTCAATTCCAGCAGGCCAATGATACTTTGACTGGCATCCTTCACCAGGCCGAGTTCACATACGTGTCAATGCCGTATACCATTCGCACCTAGTATCTATATAACTCAATGCGATCGCCCTAAGCCCGAATTAGATTATCTTCAACACCATTCCCACAGCAAAATCGACAGATTCCAACCTACATCTCATCAACTTCTCAATTGAAATATGGCACCCCCACCGATCGTCACCGCAACCATACAGTCAGCCGTGTTGGCGGCAACGTCCAATTTACTAGCTCAAGGTTTGACTGCGTATCAGGATGAGGTACGAATTGAATTATTCCCAAATAATATTACTCACAATTCCGACAGCGTGGCTAACTACTCTCCAGACACCATTTGTCGTAGACTGGGTTCCGGTCTTCCAGTTCGTTCTATACGCCTTCATCAACATTCCGCCTAACTTCTTATGGTGCGTATGGCTTATGGAGAGTGGGCACCGTTCGGTAGTTTCGGGCGTGTCTTGCCCAATCCAGTGCTAATTGATAAACCAGGCAAGAATTCTTGGAGTCTAGTTTTCCAGCCTACCACATGTCGCCAACACCGGTCGCCGTAGCCTCCGCGGCTGCCAACGATGAGAAGGCGCTAGAGCAGGAGGCCAAGGAGGGCAAGCTAGTTGAGCCAAAGTTGAATGTCCGCAACACAGCCATCAAGATGATTCTAGATCAGACTGCCGGCGCAGCTGTCAATACTTTCCTCTTCAGCCTGTTCATGCACTCCATCCAGAAGGCTATGGTGCGAGCCCCTGGCACACCTCTTAGCACCCCAGACCAAAGCATCAAATATCTTCTCTCACGGGGCTCCATCGACTACGGCAAAGTAGACTGGACCGGTGTCGTAGCTCGCAGCCGCGCCGAGTTCTACCCTATCCTCGTCGCTGGTTGGAAGGTCTGGCCCGTCGTGAGCCTGATCAACTTCGCTTTCATCCAGAGCATTGAAGGCCGCAACCTTGTCGGTAGTCTCGCTGGCGTTGGCTGGGGTATCTACATGAGCCTCCTCGCCTCACGTCAATGATGAGAGTCAAGTTGATGATCAATAAACAACGAGATACGCAAAGTAGGTTAGGGAGGCTTTGGGGTCGAGTCACATTTCATTCACGATGGTTGTTTACGCGGTTCAACGATTGGTGTGGTTTACGGGAACTTATTTTCTAATTTGCATTCTTGATCCGCTTAGTTTTTACGCGATGGGATTATAACATATTCTCCTACACAGAAATGACTCTCTAACTATTCCGTCTATTCCTCGTGGTCACATTATTGATACTATGCTTACCGTGAAGAAATCGACAGGCTTCCGCAATAATTACAACACATAAGGAACTCTATTATCATCAAATGTAAAACAATATAAATAAATATTCATAATGATTTTGAGTTTAACTTTGAAACATGGCTATATACTAGGTATTTATGATGGATTATAAGTGTATGCTGTGCGGAGGTAAGGGGTTTTCTTTCGCATTGAACTAGATCTTAAGATCATAGACCACCGGAACTGGAATCCTTTGGATTGCACGTATTGATTCAAAGGCTCTATTTTTTGTTAGATCCTTGCCATGATAATGTCCCACATATGGAACTATACTTTTTGTTCTTAGAGAGCTCACCAGTAGCCAAATACCAATGCCATAATAACCCTTCGCGTATCCCGTATATACTGAGTAGAAGTCGTCTAGACTCGCTTGAAATGAAATGCTAGACCAAAGATGATCATTTTTCCGTCCAGACCATCATAGGCCATGTCAAGCAGACCTTCCGAGATCACCCCTGCGTTCCATTTCCCTATTGTACACCCCCCATTGCGTCCTGTCGATATGACAAGAGCTACCCCGAGGTCATGTTCTAAGCCGAGGTTGGTACTACACATCGGGGGCAGTGATCTGAGGTGGAGACCATTTCGTATGAGAGTCTGTACCAAAAATACGCATCTCGCTTTCCAGCTTCTCGGTGGCATATTTAAATTTTTATAGAGATTGGTTAGGGAGGTGTTTAAATTGAGTCTTTCGATTACTCAATGTCCAAACAAGATGAATCAGGCTCGAGTAAGAGTGATTTTATTGTAAGATGAAAATTGCTTGTGGGTTTGGTTAATGTGAATTTAGATTGGTTACAATTCAGATTTCTCCTTCGACTTGTCTTAAAATATATCTCTATCCACTTGTGGCTGAAAATATGACACTTCGCAATTAGGTTTATTTATACTATGTAGAATGGACCTTAATTGTTTCAAATCTTCTTTGTTTGCACAGCTTGAGACAGATTCTTTAGTTTTCTTTGTTCTTCTGGTTGTTAGGGCCCCGATTGCTCACCCCTTAAAAACCGTAAGACAAAGAAAACACCATCCGGCTGTGGCGCAAGATAGCTGAGAAGGTAAAAAATGGCATCATTTCCAGGGCCATCTCATGGTAATTGAAAAAAAGGAAGAGAAAATGGTCTGAGACTTGGCACCTCACATGATTTCGATGGTACATGAAATACAAAGTTAATACTTCCTTAAGAGATGCATTGTTTTTGACTATAAATCCTCAATTTATGGAGATATTTGCCCGAAGGCGAAATATCTGACAATATCTGGATAGCACTAGGTACTTATAATCCAGGTTGAGTGGATAGCTGGACAGCTGTTGTTTGGGTAACTCCGCCTCCTTTGTTGACCCCAAACTCTTCCTTGTCTATAACCTCTTTATGCTTCTTGTCAACAACAGACAAGCTATCGGGCTCCTGGCTGACAATGGGCTTGATAGCCTTCTGGAGATTAGTCACTACAATGCACTAAGTTAGCTACAATGCTTGAGCAGGACGTATCAACTGTTAAGACTCACTTTTAAAACGGAACCAAACGCCACCTCCTTTGCAGGAGAAGCGGAACTCTCCATGCGTCACGTCGCGTGCCATTAGCCTCAGCTCCCTCTGGAGCCTTGGTTCGCTCAAGGAGCAGATCTCTTTTATCGCTCGCCTTATCTCCGCTACGAGGGCTATGCCATAACCTTCGTCCATCTCCCAGTAGTCTGGCCCAAAACTATCAAGAGCGATGTCCTGAGCTAAAACTAAGTCCACTGTTTTCACAATAGCTTTGTTGATGTTATCCCACTGCTCTTCAGAGACTGCTACCGTAGGAGTGCCCTTGAGCGCAGCGTGTTTTTTACTTTTGGACACTGGGGTCTTAAGTAGCTCTTTAGTTAGCTTATTGGATTGTGACTGCGGAGTCGAGGTTCTTGATTTTCTTTGAGCTGGCGTTTGCTTCGATGCTTCGTTTGACATGGTTTTCTAATATTGTTAAGTAAAGTTGGCAAATCCTGATAATCGAGAGAAATGAAGGGGGGCTTTTGGATTAATATATATGACGCTAATATAAAAATGAGCAAAATGCTTTCAATACTTCATTAATACCTGATATCTCTTGTCTGGCATGTTCTTTGTTCGGCACGACATGCGGTATCATACTATATAAACAAGGTGTCTCTTCACCTATCTATGTGCAACGCTCGTTTCAATTATTTATGCTGCTCTGCGTTAATGTATCTGGCAAGCAAAAGATCATGTGGTACCACCTGGACCTAGAAGCAATCCGTATCTTAGGTATTCATAGAGTAGTAAGATAAAAGGGAGTTAGCTAACAGGCATTAGATGACTAAGACAACGCGAGTAAGTAGTGTTGCCAAGAACGGAGAAATATATTATCGATATTGTTTAGAAAATACATGCCACTTAGCTCGGGGGTCCTGACAATGGTAAGACAGAAACGTATTAGGAACTGGCAAATATACCATACATAATGAGTGTCAGGCTTCAGCCCTTCAAGCCACTTAGCCTTTCAGGCCTCATCCCTTCCTTTGTTCCCCCTGCTGGGACGAGGCCTCAGGAAGGTACCTAGTAGCTAGGTAGGAGAGGTAACTATTAGTCAGAGTAGCAAGGGTTAGCCCTTTGAGGCTCCTGAAATAGGTCTCTTTGTCCTCATCTCCTGTATATACGAATGGGTTCATAGCAGTTAGGTTCGTAGCTCTTCGTGCAACAACGTTGTTGTTTTCCCATCGCTTGGTTGGCCTCATGACAATGAGAAAGGGGGATAGGTATGACCCCTATATCAAGACATCTGTAGATTTATAATGCTAGCTTTCACGTATCGGATTGGAGAAACTCAACTAAAACGGCGAAGCTTATTAGCCTAAAACCTTAGAGAACAGAAACCTTCGTAAATATATTAAGCTTGTTTGACTTGATCTCTTGCAATCTTCGTTGTACCAACGAAAAGATCTCTACGGTGTAATTGTGTGTCTATTCTATGAGTTGCGTGCTATTGGTGATCGGTTTACTTTGGATACGATTCGCTGCAATTTGTTAAGGCATGCGAGGCAATGTGGTGAAATTATTGACTTGACATAGGACATGAGGCTGCCGGACGATGCATCGTGGTTAGATTGAAGGTCATCGGTAAAGCGCAGCGGTAGCCTCGGTCCGACGTCGTGATTTTTATACACTACGATCTCCGCATCTTTGATCTAAAGAGTCTAGACGTCGTGATCGGCAGAGCCTCGACTGACCCGGAACTGACTCGGCGCGTCTTTTGTGGAACTGTGGAACTCTACCCGATCCCTAAGTACTTACCTCTACGTACCTGAGGGACGAAAATGGTAAGCCGATAAGAAAAGGGCAGCGCGGTTGCCTTCTTTGCTCTGACGCAGAGGGCGAGATGTCTCCGTAGCGACGAGAAGTATAGAATGAGTAATCTGTCGTAATACCTTCACATTCAGCTTAATAAGGCAAAGCTGGATGATTGGCCGATGGTCAAATAGTGACTAGATTGTGGCAAAGAGGTAGCGTCATCCATAGACATATATGCCGCTGACTTGGGCGAACCTATACGGAAGGAAGACTGATGAAGCAATTCGCTTGCCTTCTGGTCCGAATCGTTCGGCATTCATGGGGGAATTGACAAGTGTACAACACTCTATGCTGGTCACGAAGACGACCTGTCTGCTTGCCAGCTTGTCCAGCTGTTAAGCTGATGCTCGTTGATAAAATGAAACTCTTCCTAACCTGCGTGTACCACTCCCCTTTAGGTACCTACTTAATTGGGTAAAAAGGTAGGGGTTGTAAGTTAGGTGAAGCTGCTGGTTGCCCACCTGCCACTTGGGCGCTTGGCGCTTCCCACTGGTGGGTCGTTCCGTCGAAACTGGGGCCGCCTTTTTCTATTTTTGCACATTTGCACCAACCCCAGCATCGTCAATCCCGTACACACCGTCCAGTGTTCAGCGCTTTACAATACACAGGACTGTCGTCAGCGGCGATCAAGTTAGATAACTCCGGACATCCAGATAGCGCCTCGGCGTCGCTTAAAAATGCCAAAGAACATACGGTGTTAAGCTGCGAGTGAGACGAGCGCCAAGCTGGTGGATGATGCCAACTCGTACATCGTACATACTTGTTCGAGGTTTCTGCAGGTGACCACCCGCTGACGTACTGCTGCAAGTAATACTGGAAATTGGAAATTGGGGAAAGGAAAGGGCGCAGGGGAAGCAAGACATGGCCGTGACCATGGTTCCAGGAATTAATTTGTGCTTCGGCCGACAATATCCTACTATTTTGTAGCTTGATGTCGCATAAATAAATACGGGTTTCACGGGGTGAAACATTTAGAGGATTATGCCTGTGATGTCAAGTTGCTTTGCGAATTTCTAGCAGATTACATGGGGACTAGGATACTAGGGAAAAGAAAAACCCGGGGATATCAAAATAGGAATTCCTAGGTATTTCGGACCATTAGCATGATTCCTCATGAATAAGAAGCAATTGGCCTTTTTCTATCTTCTGATAGTTAAAACAGTAACACCGAGACTTGGGCTCGCATTACGGCCCACGAATCAGTGTTCGCCAGCATAGGAGAGCTTGGGGAGATCCCCTTGCCGATCTTCATGGCGTGTCATACTAGCAAGCGTTTGATAATTTCCTTTCCGCATGAGGCATGAGTTCGCGATGGAAGGGTGGCCTCAAGCCGGAATTTAACTCTTGATGACCACCTCTCCGCCATTACGATTCATTTTAATCATGAACTACATATTGAAGGTAATGCCTCCGAATGTCGAATCGCGAAAAGGCCCGCATGTAAGCTAGGCGTTCTTTTTGGATTTCTAAAACCTTCTTTTTATTTTTATTTTTTACAGGGCCTACAGGGCATCTTTATTAAAAAATGCCGCTGCTAACGGGGCCCGTTGTATGGATGGACCGCTGGTGCGCGCCTTATGTGCGCCTCGTGTGCGGCCTCGTGTTCCCTTAAGAGAGGTACTATCGTTGCCCATTTCTGGATAGAATGCTACGTTTAGCTCTCGCCTTCCAGTCGATTGTCAATCAATGGCTGATCTTTGATTGTTCATGCAATCAGTTTAAGATAAGTGTTACTCTTGGGAAATTGAGTTGGCATTCGCAATTGCATTGTATGTCATAAGCTCCCTTATATCAAGGTATCTTCAGGGGATACTTATAGATATTATGTACCCAATACAGGTCGTGGATAGAACCTTATATTGGGCCGTTTTTACAGCAGAAGTGTGCTGAAATGTTCCGATGTTGAATCTCAATGGATACTCCTCCTTAGACACAGCAACAATCCAATCATCTGCCTTGAAATACTCATCGTGGATCAGGTGAAAAGGGATGTGGGCAATGGTGAGGTATATCCCAGATCATGGTTAATTGATAGGTAGGCTGGTAGGTTGCCTTGAACGAGGCACCTCTCCCTTTCTGCCTGCGCCCAGCCTTTGCTGATGGTGGAGGTACCGATATTTCAGATACTGCTCCAAAGAAAAGACCATTTTAGTGCCGAAACATATGATGGCTAAGCTAGCTCGTCGTCAGGCTACTAGTCTGATCATCACCTTATTGTATCAGACAATCCAGGCATATTAGGTATTTGTATATTCGTGGTTGTTACAAAAGATGACTTGAGGAGCGCACAAAGCTACCTGCCGTGATGAATATCTGAAACTACCTGACCTGGAGGCTGACCGGTGGGAACGTGTTGAGAATCGGCTTAGCCAACTGGACTCCGCCGCAGGAGGGCAGATAGGGGGGACCCGCCACTTCCGCCACTTCTGTCTCTAGGTGCCTGTGGAGGGTCCTACGGTCCTACATTCAGCTTCACCGGTATTGTTACCTCCACTGCCTCCTTCAAACCATATCCATGACCAACACCAATTTTTCATACTAAGAGGGTTTGAATAAGAGACAGCTCGACGCCTAGATGCAAAATAAAATAAAGAAAGAGGCAACTGCCATCTGATGAATTAGTGAATAGTGATATGGCACCTGCTGTTATAGAGTGATTAAAGAGCTCTGTCGAAGATATTAAGAATCAGGACAAGCACAATTGCTTTAGTGCCCGCGTCCATCATTTTGTAGGTACGTGCCCACTAACGTACGCCTAGCAAACAGACGGTCGCGGGCAATCCACTTGGGTGGTAGCGCCCTAAAACCCAATCAAACCAGTCAAGCTCCCAGTCAAAGCCCAGTCCTAGCGCACTTGCGTAAGTGAGCACCAGCAAGCGAAAAAAAAGCCAGTTGCAGGTTCAATGCCCAGCTTTGACTAGGCGCGCCCAACCTGCTAACCCCAATCTAGTCCCATCCCATCCACTTCGCCCAAATTCATCCGGCGTTCTCTTCTTCCCTTTTCCCTCCCCCTAATAAACTTTCTACCTCTTCCACCCCAAAACGTAATCTTCTACACAACCACACCGACTCGACTTGAGACGTGGTAAACCGCTGGTGAATATTGAAATATTCAACAGCAGCGTCTCTTTACATCATTTACTCTTTTCCCCCTCCGTTTGTTTCTCTTCCTCTTTCACTTCGGTCCTCCCTTTTTGCCTCAGCTAGACCGCTGGGAATAGCCTAGTCCTCCAAAAACGTCGGGTAAGATTCCCCTCTCCCTCTTCGGTGCTGCTACTTGCTCCCGCTCCCCATCAACGACCTCCATTCCATCAAATTCATTCCATCCTCGGCACTAGCCACACCAACTTGTAGCCCTGCATCTCTCCTAGTTACCACCCGGAAACCAAGTGCATTTAGGGTCATTTCTCTATTAAGCCATCGAGTTTCCATGATTTGATGCTCTCGTCTCGAGAACAGCTCGCTTCTCATTGGTCATTCTTATGGTCCATGTTCCTATTTAATCACGCCGCAACTTTCATTTCCTGGCGCGGCTTTCACTACTGCTCCAGTTCACAACATAAAGACTACAACCAGCCTCGAGCTCTTTTCTTCCTACTAACCATTATTAAATAGGTTGATCATAAGATCCCGTGACACAAACATCGACCTGACGAGTCATAATCGACACCCAACCAGCCAACACTATCTAGCTCCCTGCTTTTGTCAAGCAAGGTAGCTTTCCTCTCCCACAGTCAGCATGACGACCATGGTATGTCGATATTTTACACAATTCCTAAGGCTATATCCAACAGTGGAGTAATACATTTTGGTGCTGTTGGGCGGTGGAGATAGGATGTCGGTGTGCGTTGGCAAGGCATTCTATTCCCGACAGGATGTCCGAAAGTAGCTTCGCGAGAGGGATTGATTGCATCTCTAGACAGAAGGCCAAATGAAGTGAGACTGACTAATGGTTGGCAGGACCTTCGCGTCGGTAATAAGTACCGCATCGGTCGAAAGATCGGCTCCGGTTCGTTCGGTGATATCTATCTCGGAACCAACATCATCTCGGGCGAAGAGATTGCTATCAAGCTCGAATCCGTCAAGGCTAAGCATCCCCAGCTCGAGTATGAGGCTCGTGTCTACAAGTCGCTTGCTGGTGGTGTCGGCATTCCTTTCGTCCGCTGGTTTGGTACCGAATGTGATTACAATGCGATGGTGCTGGATCTCCTCGGTCCTAGCTTGGAGGATCTCTTCAACTTCTGTAACCGGAAGTTTTCCTTGAAGACGGTGCTCCTCCTAGCCGATCAGCTGATCTCTCGTATCGAGTATATCCACGCCAAGTCCTTCATCCACCGAGACATCAAACCCGACAACTTCTTGATGGGTATCGGAAAGCGAGGCAACCAGGTCAACGTCATCGATTTTGGTCTCGCCAAGAAGTACCGGGACCCTAAGACTCACTTCCATATTCCTTACCGTGAGAACAAGAACTTGACTGGCACTGCTCGATATGCCTCGATTAACACCCATCTTGGTGTTGGTAAGTTGACATGGCTATATTAGTGGTCGATAAAGATTTTTAACCAAGATTATAGAACAATCCCGTCGCGACGACATGGAGTCTCTCGGCTACGTCATGCTTTACTTCTGCCGTGGATCTCTTCCCTGGCAAGGTTTGAAGGCTGCCACTAAGAAGCAGAAGTACGATAGAATCATGGAGAAGAAGATGACGACGCCGACTGAGGTCCTTTGCCGCGGCTTCCCGAACGAGTTTGCTATCTACCTGAACTACACTCGTTCCCTCCGATTCGACGACAAGCCCGACTACAGCTACCTCCGCAAGATCTTCCGTGATCTCTTTGTCCGCGAGGGTTTCCAATACGACTACGTCTTCGACTGGACGGTCTACAAGTACCAGAAGAATGCCCAGGCGATCGCTCAGGCCGCTGGCCAGGGTGACGCCGACGACGACAAGGCCCGGCGGACGACTGCCGCTACTGCCGGCCAGACCCCTCAGTCTGGTGTTGCTGTCAAGCCCAATGCAATCCCCAGTACTCGACGTAAGGTGATTGACCGTGGTGCTCCCGGTGTTGACACTCCAGAGACCAACCGTGCCGTCGGGGGAAGCGACAGGATGTGAGTGTCTCGCCAGCCCAGCCCAGCCCAAGCATTCCTAGTAAGGAATCATATTTCCTTCGCGTTTGGTGTGATTTACAGCGCTAGCCGGAGGGAATTGCTGACATGATTGCTGACACTTCAGTTTACGGTAACAGGCTGCGATCAGCTTCCAAAGGTCAAGGCACCGGCTCCGGATATGCGTCAGGCTCTTACCGCCCGAAATGATTCCTAGGCGTCTCCCCGTTGGTACCATCCGCTGCGTTGGCACGGGCATAACGAATACATGGCCCGCGCGATAGCAAGCAACTTCGAATCGTGGTAGCCTCACCGACCCTTTTTATATTGGCTCTCGAAATCCAATAGTGGATTTAATGCCAAATATCATAGGATTGAGGATCATGCCTGATTCTTTTCATATCTTATGGATTGCTGTTGTTTCCGTTCTTCGATGACTCTCGGTTCATGACTCTATCCTGGCTCGGACAGCCTGGTGACTCTAGAAGGCGTAGATTTGTGTCCTTGGGGCACATTCGACGTTCTTATTGAGTTGCCTGGGTTTGTCTGAACGGCACTTCCGGCACTCTGGCCTACTTAGAGTGTCGTCACAGGATTTTGTCTATCAAGGCACGTTCGCCTACGCTCGCGCTCTCAACCCCCGTACTTGAGCTAGGAACGAACGTCTACCCAGAGATTGAGATTCGACAACTCCAGAATTAGTACACGTTTCGTTCTGATGGTTGATACTCCTTCGATGCGATACACCAGCCTATCGATATGATCAATGCCTTTGGTTTTCTTTTCGCTTGTTCAATGGTTTCTTTCCTTGATTTTCCTATTCGGATACTGGACTTGTCGCGCCGATCTCTCCTGGGGAGGTAATAATGAGGTGGAAGGGGTTCGTATTGGAAGAGGGGCTATGGCCGAAGCTAGCCTACTCGATATCTTTGTGGCTCGTTGTTGGTACTGCAGAGATCTGGATCCAGCCAAAACTGCATGACTTATAGAGGGTGGAACAGGTGACCAGCACGTATGTGATGCATAATATCGTCATTGCTTCGGCGATGGCGGGCATTTCTGTCATGACTGGTCCCTGGTCAGAGGTATCTCTTAGTGGTCACGTTAGGATGGTTTGATCAGGGTGTCGGACTGGTTTCGCCAGTCTGGCAAAGCAGTTTTTACAAGAGCTGGGTAGAGGCGTTGACCTGCTGATGCCCCCAAGCATGACTTTCTGAATGATGGACCGACATCTACGATACGGAAGACGTGAGACAAGATCTGGCAGTTAAGCGGCGACAATAGAATTGAATCACGAAAGCTTGGACGGAGAAGAAATCCCCCCTCCCCTCACGATGGCAACAGGCAGTCGATACACGTTAGGTAGTAACACAGAATGAATTTTATTTGCAGTCACAATCCAAATGCTACGATTGCGCATGAAATATGTGAACTTACAGTGAAAATAGTATGGTAAAGGCATTAGTAGAAATGGGTGGTAATTAGCCTACCTAAGCTATATAGCTAAGTGACTACTGTTTGGAGGATATGATGACTCTATTCGTAGTGGCGTTTATCCCAAGAATCATTCTAGCCGGTACTGATTGGTTGACTCAATGATATATAGCCCTTACTTATATTCCTACTCTCTTCTGCTTTCTTTTCATCCCTCTTTCTCATTCACATATTTTTCTTGATTTTTGAACATACTCATCGGTTGAGGCTGTGCTTTCTCGTCTTCAGATCACATGGACATATTCCTAAGACAGGTGACGCTGAGCAAATACATACGCCTCTTGAGACTGGGTTGGACTGGTCACATTGGGCCCGCCTGAAAATAAAAAGTAATATATAAGGTAGGGTAAGTGCTTGTTTTCGCAAGCAGGAAAACAGGAAACTGGAATGCGTCTCTTGTTATAAATTATAGGTTGAGATACCGGATTCGGAAGGACCCTGAACATCGGGTGGTAGACCTGCTTTCGATGACATAATTATCCACCTTGTGGTAAAGGAGCACCCCTTCCAGCCCTTCCAGGCCTCGAGCCCTTTCGCAAGAACAGCTCTAGCCACCCAAACCACCCCACTGGGATCCATTACACCCCCGTTGGACACCATTGGACCCGGCAATCTGGGGGAGGGTGATACAACATTTGCAGCTTTCCGTTCCGAAGCTCTCCAATCCAGAACGAATACGACGATATAATCCCGACACTGTTCGAGTAGACGAGTAGACACGTCTATTCAATTCTTCTAACTCGTCCTATCCGCTACTTTACGACTCTATACCCAAATTCGCAGCCATTAACTGCATAATGACGAATGAGACTTCGACACTTGATGTCTTCATACTTACCTTCAACGCTGCAAAACACCACATTAATATCCCAGTCTTTGCTCGACACCTATACAGTGCTTTCGGACAGAATGCTTCGACACTCCCAGAGTTGGTCGTCGTGTAAGTATCGCGCAATGCCAGCTTAGGCGCACATTTGTTTTACGTTTTACGAGGGCACTGTTACTAATCATCCAATATTATTTAGCTCCATACAGGAGATGGCACCAATGGCTCAAGCCTTCATAGGCTCCTACGTACTGAGTCCGTATTTCCAGCGTTACGAGTCCGCCGTCAACATTGCCGCCGCCAAGTTCGTAGCAGAGGAAGAGCGCCAGCACCGCCCGAAAGACCGACCATACACCCTGGTGACTACACGTAATGTCGGTATGACCGGTATTATGATGTTCGCCCGCGAGCCCGCTGCCGTGCGGAACCTTCAGGCCACCGAGGTTGGGTTTGGTGCAGGAGACCTAGCCAACAAAGGTGCCGTGGGCCTTCGGACGCTCTACGAACGACGAGGCGCGGATGGCCGTATAATAGCATCGACTGAACTTACCTTTGTCAGTGCTCACCTGGAAGCTATGGAGTGGAACCTCGAAAGACGAAACAAGAATTGGGAGAGCATCGTCTCTGGTCTCCTATTCGAGGACCCGAAGAAGATCGCAGAACGTCCCTCGCTACACCCTACACTTCATGATTCTGAGGATCCTAGCGAAGGGCAAAGTCTCCTCAGACGAGACTCAACTGAAAAGGCCCTACATGATATCTCTATCTATAAGCCGGGCTCCCATCTTTTCGTTGCTGGCGACCTGAACTATCGCCTATCTAAGACAGCGCCGGCTCCAGGGTCCATTTTCCCCGAGATTGACCCCGAGAGCCCAAACTACTATCCCAACTTCTTGACACGCGATCAACTTACTGCAGAGAAAGGAGCCAATCGTACGCTACATGGGCTGAGCGAGGCACCTATCGAGTTCCCACCGACTTACAAGCTCGACTCACTACCCAAGTCTAAACCACAGACAGAGCTCGGTCGTATTGGAGACGAGGAGGACGACGTAGATGAGGTCAAGTGGTCTTGGGCTCGTCATAGATGGCCAGGCTGGTGCGACCGCATATTGTTTCTCGATGTACCCTGGTGGGCTCAAGAGGGCGTTAATAAGGAAGCCAAAATGAAAATAACAACCTACGACGCGCTGCCTGCCGTCCGATCCAGCGACCACCGACCCGTGTTCCTACGTTTGGATATTCCGATGATAGACCCCGATGGCCTGGCGCCAACCCAGAGTGCTTACGAGAGAGAGCAGAGAGATGCTGGGTGGACCGGGTTCGTAAACCCGCGTATCAAGCTGCCGTTCTCCGTCGATTTCCGGTCTTGGGAGCACCGCGCTATGGTCAAGAAGTGGGAATCTACCATTGGCTGGTCCATGCTGATCTCCCAGTCAAAACAGGGTATCATGGTGTTCATCACCGTCCTACTTGTCGGCCTCGGTGCTTGGTGGTATCGGTCGCGATAGGGATCGACCTTGATGCGGATTGCGCGACGGTCGACTGGCTGGTTTGCTAATGGCTGGTTTGGAACGAGATGAAGGTGGGCTTGGAGTAGATGACGGTAGTATGCATATTGGGATTCGTGGGAGACTTCATACCCATACATCGGTTTGGTATTGCATTGGAATTGCATCAAGATTATTATGCTCAGGCATATTTTACGGTTTGATGGCGACATTAATCATCCCATGGTTTATTCATGATGAGGTGGAAGGCCGGCGTTAAAGCATTTTAGGAGATGCCATGCGAGCATGTGTATCAGCTTTTTCTTGTTTTTCACTCTACGTGTAATGGGTATATCATTAGCATAATGTGTTATGAGAGAGCTGAAAAGGCTTGAGGACTCACGAATTCTAGACTGACCCCGAAGAGTTGGGTTTCAGTAATCCTAATTATTTATATACCCTAACGCAAGAGAATGGTAGAAGAGGAGAAACTATTAATAACATCTTTCGTGACCTGTAAGCCCGTGAAAATATATCTACCATGTATACTCAGAGCACTGGCATGCGCGTATTTCGTATTCCGGATACGGAAGTCGACGTTAGACATGTCGTGGTTAGGTCTTCTTTGTTTCGTCTCACTCCTTCCTGGAAACCATTCTTGCTACTAGTTTTTCCTATGAAGCTCTTCAATGGCATTGTTTAAATTCTTTTCTTGGAACAAGCATGCCTGAATCACCTTCTCGCTTCGTGGAGCGATCCCGGTTCGAGCGTCGAGCCGAGCTGGCCCGCTTCGCTCGCGATCATCACGCAGACGTCAGCGTGGTTCTCGGTTTATCTTGGCTATTCAACGGAGCCCAAGCACATGTCGACTACGCCGGTGGCTTGGATACAAATAAGATACTGACAAGATTAACCAAGCTGGTGAAATCAGTACCATGGGATGTAGCGTGGAAAAGCGTAGAACCAACTACCAAAAAGGAACGTGTATTGCCTTCGCTCAAGGATGCGCTGGTAGATGCGGCACCCGTAGAGAGTTACCAGAAAGAGACGGCAAGGCAGAGAAGAAAGAGGCGTCATCAGAACTATCGCGACTTCGCCGGCATCATCGCCCAAGTCGACACTGTAGCTATCGCCTCTTTCGCGCTCGACATCTTCCAGGCCCGCCACGAGAAAGTACACGACTACAGCTTACCACCCTTACCATATCCACGGATCAGCGGCCCGTCTTTCGGTTCAGCGCACGTATTCTACGTGATTGAATTCTACGACGGCGCCAAGTGGATTATTAAGATCCCTACCAATGGCACGCCTGACGTCTGGGACAAGCTATGCGCCGAGGCGATGCGCACCGAAGCCTTGACGCTCAACCTGCTGAAGACACAGACTAGCATGCCGGTGCCCGAGATCATCGATGCCGACTCGTCGCCTCATAACGACATCCACGTCCCGTATCTGATCATGGAGTACATAGAGGGCCGGACCCTCGACCACGTATGGTTTGGGAAGAGCGGGGACGGCGAGAAGACGATAAAGGAGAAAAGGACTAAGGTCATGGGTGGCTTGGCGAAAGCTATGCTGCAGCTAGGCAAATTCGAATTCGAGCGCGGCGGCGCGCCCGTGTTCGACGGCGAGGGATACCTTGTAGACGTCGGGCCCCTCCGAGAGCTGGACGTGCAGGCCATGGTAGACCGCTGGCTCGACAACGAGGACTGCGAGCGGGGGCCCCTGTACACGAGCATCGGCCCGTTCAAAGACGCAGACGAGATGCAGACAGCCCTGCTCGGTCTTTATCCTTGCGATGCGGAGCCGTGCGTGGGGGCCGACAGGCTGCTACGTTGGCTCATAGGACTTATGCGCGAGCCGACGGGTTCGAGACGCCGAGGCGGCAAGGAAAAGGAGGGGAAGAAGAAAGATTTCGTCCTCACGCACCCGGGCTTGAGCATGCGCAATGTTATTGTCGAGGAAGACGGCACGCTTAAGGGGATAGTGGGGTGGGATGGCGTACGCGCGGCGCCCAAGTCCGTCGGCAACGAGGCGTTGCCGCGCTGGCTTGTCAGGGATTTTAACCCTTTCGTCTGGCGCTGGCAGCCGCCACCGGAGTTCTGGCGGGTGAAAAGCGGCAGCGCCGACGAAGAGGCTCCCGAGGGGTACAATAAGTTAGAGGATGCGCCTTGGGTGCTGAGGGAGCTTCGGGACGAGTACGTAAAGATCATGCGGAGCCTTAAGAAGGAAAAGGGGAGCTACGGGGAGGCGGATGTGGATGTGACGAAGCAGTCCCTACTGGCGCTCAGCTTGGACGCGGCGGCCCGCGATCCTAGGTGCAAGAGCGCCGTACTAAGGAGAATCCTAGACAAATGCTCCCGGGCGTCGGAAGTGTTCGATTTCAGCCGCATCGTGGAAAGCCTTGAGGATGGCGGGCAGCTGGATGGGTATAAGCGACGATGTCTAGAGAAGAACTTACAGGAGCTGATCGATCGTGGTTATGTCAGGGGGGCGGTCGTGTGGTGATGTTGAGTCTACGGCATAATTAGGCGTTGATGTACCAGGTAATGTTTATATTTATACTTTTAGATTTAGGAACCGCTTCCAATCGAGTAATCTCTCCATTGGGACCTGTCTACGGCTTCTACCAGCCTCTATATAATTATTGTATGGAAACTTCATAACATTCCGTTATCCTGGTTCTTAGGTCGGTTTTTTTTTTAAGTTGCTCTTAATTAGCTGGATTCTGATGATCTCATCATCATGAGGAGAAGCACTACTATACTGGTACTGTTGTTCTCATCGATTAGGACAGTGTAATATTTTCCTATACCAAGGAGGTATTTACCTGGTATGTAATTGTTTGCGGCTCCGTGTTCGGCCTTTAGGGTTATGCCATTGCGGGCCGAGCCCCGTTTGGCTTTAGATTTGCGCAGAATTGAAGCCCACAGATGGCGAGCCGAGCGAAAAGAATTTAGATTAGTTTACGAAGCAAACTGATACACTCTGTAGATGCATAACTTGGAAGCTTCTACTACAAGGGTGAGATGGCCGAGTTGGTTATGGCGTGAGGTTAAGGTCACCTTAGCATCGATTCCTCATGGAGCAATCCGCGTGGGTTCGAATCCCACTCTCATCACAAACAAATTCCGGTTACTTGAATTGTATTTTTGTTTCTTTTTCTTTTTCTTGTCTCAGGAAAACTATGCCTAGCTTGAGGCAACACGGACCATGGGAGTCGAAGGTTATTCGTGCTGGCAGTTTGAATTGGATACTGAAGGCAATGAATCGTCATGTGGCTTGTATATTGCTTCACTTGTGTAACAACAGTCGGTATTCCGGAGAAATACCCGAGGCTTGGTTATTCTATGTCGATCATCGATCACAGGTTCTTAACCGAGGGTAGAGGCATTAAATAATAGGTTTGGCCGCTAACATGTCACACTGGGTAAACTATATGGCCACTGTTGATCATGTACATGACAAAGGATGTGAAGGGTTAACGATGAAAGTTATGGGGTTGCCTGTGGCTGAAATGAAGAAGAAAAATAGCCCTTAAGACCAAAGACTATCTCTCTAGAGAGCAAAAAACATGAATATTGATGAGAGTGGGACTTGAACCCACGCGGATTGCTCCATGAGGAATTAGATGCTAAGGTGACCTTAACCTCACGCCATAACCAACTCGGCCATCTCACCGTATCTCTTAGTGTGACGGGTTTTGCTTTTATTGGAGTATACATTGTAGTGTCTCTCTCCATGTCGAGTCGTAGGCCTATTGGTTGTCTCTGTTCAATCCTTAGGACTACTGGGCCACTGGGGGGCATCTTATCATCTTATCTATTGGAGTTTCCGTTTCTTTTCTTACAATACGGAATATACATAGCCCTGAGCTTCTGTGCTTACAGCATCCGGCATAAGTTTCTCCCCCTTGTCCCCCCCGCGAATTGGCAGTACTGCCCCGCCATTGGCCGTTTATAACCGGATCTTCGTTTCCATTGTTTCCAGTGTTTCCAGTCTACCGTACCGAGGGAATAGGTGAGGGTTCTGTCAGCCTCCGAATTGGGAGCTTGCCTTGGTAACTTTTTTCTACCTCTTCTTATATTTTGCATATTCCTCCCAAGTTCCTTTGCGTACTACCTTTTCCTTTTCGTGTGAGCCTGTACGGAGAGAGTGCGTCTTAGGACAAGATGTCTTCTGTTAATCGTAGTCTGCAGTCCGCTTCCCGATCACTCCGCTTCCAGCCAAGGGCTACCCTACAGAGGATAGCTCCTCTAACCCTTTCCTCGCGGACAGCGACGGCGAAACTCGGAGCAACAGCACAACAAACACACCCCGCCTACATCTTGCGCTCCTCATCTTCCTTCTCCACCACTGCCACCCGACAATCTGCTCCCGCAATGCCTCAAGAAGCAAGAGAGTATGACCCCGAGATCAGGGACATTGCCAGTTACGTCACTAAGCCAATTGACTCTGAATTAGCTGTAGGCCTTCTTCCCAAGCTACCCCTCTCTTTCCCTCTCCTCTGTTCTCAACCCGGTAAGGGAAAAAGCACCGGACTAATTGGCCATAACCTACTGTAGTTTGACACTGCGCGATGGGTTTTCCTCGACACTCTAGGATGTGGACTCGAAGGTCTGCGGTTTAAGGAGTGCACTAAGCTTCTTGGCCCGATCGTCCCGGGCACCGTCGTCCCCAATGGCACTAAGGTCCCCGGTACCGACTTCGTCCTCGACCCCGTCAACGGCGCCTTCAACATTGGTGCTATGATCAGATGGCTTGACTACAACGACTGCTGGTTAGCAGCTGAATGGGGCCACCCATCCGATAACATGGGTGCTATCCTCGCCGTTGCTGACTGGGTCAATCGCACTAACAAGGCCGGCGGTAATCTTGCTGGAGGCAAGATCTTCACCGTCAAAGATGTCCTCGAGGGCATGATCAAGGCCCACGAAATCCAGGGCTGCCTGGCGCTGCTTAACTCGTATAATAAGGTCGGGCTGGATCACGTCGTGCTAGTTAAAGTTGCTAGCGCGGCAGTCGTGTCTCATATGCTCGGGTTGAGCGAGAAGCAGATCGCCGATGCGGTCACGCAGGCTTGGGTCGACGGCCAAAGCTTGCGAACCTACCGACACTCCCCGAATACCATGTCCCGGAAGTCGTGGGCTGCTGGCGACGCTTGCCAAAGAGCTGTCGGTCTTGCATTGAAGGTTATGAAGGGTGAGCCCGGTATCCCTACCGTCTTGTCCGCGCCCGTATGGGGCTTTTACGACGTCCTGTTCAAGGGCAACAAGTTCGAGTTCCAGCGCCCCTATGGTAGCTATGTGATGGAGAATGTCCTGTTCAAGGTCTCCTACCCAGGTCAGTACTGCACATAATATCTCCAGGTCGATATCGTGTTAACGTATTGTTTAAGCCGAGTTTCACTCGCAAACTGCCGTCGAGGCTTCCCAGAAGATTCACAACAAACTCAAGGAGATGGGCAAGTCGGCAGCTGACATCAAGGGCATCACGTGCAGGACGCACGAGGCCTGCATCCGTATTATTGACAAGCAGTTTAAGCCGATGGACAACTTTGCCGACCGTGACCACTGCATCCAGTACATGTGCTCGGTGATGCTCGTATTCGGACGCTTGGAGGCAACTGATTATACCGACGGCGGCGAGGCGGCGACGTCTCCATTAGTCGAGTCTCTGCGCCAGAAGATCAAGTGTGTCGAGGACCCGCAATTCACCAAGGACTACCACGACCCTGAGCTGCGCACCATCTCCAACGCACTAACGGTCGAGCTTAACGACGGGACTGTTCTCGATGAAGTGGTCGTTGAGGCTCCCTTAGGACACCGTCTAAGGAGAGAGGAGGCCAAGCCGCATATTCTGGCCAAATACAAGCGACACCTGGGACCGCACTTCTCCGAGTCACAGGTCAAGGAATTAATCGAACTAGGAATGGACGGTAAGAAACTAGAGACGACGCCTGTTGACGAGTACGTCGATAAATATGTTGTGAAGAACAGCCCTTTCTTTTAAGCTAGCGATTGATTTGATTGGGGTTTGGAAAACCAACATATTAATATCTGGGTAGATACAATTTTCAGGATATTTATAAATTGGATATTATTATTATGTTCAAGATAGTTTTGGATATATATTTCCGTATAAGTCGTGTGCAACTGTATCGAATGAGTTGAGTCGGGGTTCTATTATACGACCTCACGTGTCATGCGCTATGCACTGCCACTCCTTGTACGCATCGGGGGCTGTCTCAGGGCATTTATAGTTACCTCCTATCCCTTCTAAACAGCCCACCTTTCAATGGGCCGGGATCCGTCATTTCAGCCAACAATCATCCAACGTACCTTGACTCTGACTCCTAATCCTATTTATTTAACATATTTGTACATTTGCCTCCTTCATCTCAGGTGATTCGCTTCAACCCTGCGGACTTTTTTGCGAGGCCGTTCCTTTGCTACCGACCGTCCGACCCGATTCAATAAAAGGGAATTGGCCGTCGTTGCCTTCCCGACGACTCCCTTTCCGCATTTCACTCTACAATCCGTTGACGAAATCGATACCTTCCGTCAAGATGGTGACTCTCGACCGTCAGGAAATCATCGCGGCCAACAAGTCGCTACGACTTGTCAAAAATGTATTTGCACGAGCCAGTCATTTGCAACATGGAATCCGTTATCGCTAACCACTACTTTTAGGAACTCGAGCATCTCCTTGAGAAGGGCGTGTTGACCGACGATGTGTTCGATTCAATTCACCGAATGCTCCCCGCGGAGACTTCCCTCTCTGGCGCGCCCACACCCGCGGCACGGGCTTCCGCAGTCGTCTTTCCGCCGCCTGCTGCCGCACCACAATCACCTCCAGTCAACTCGATGGCGAACCTAGCAATCAACCAGAACCCAGCGCCTCATCCCGCACCTCCCGCTTATAGCTCAACCGGGCCGCCCTCTCTGCCCGCACGCAATGGGCCTCCGCCTCCACCTCCATCTAAGCCAGTAATCGCTCATGCTAAGGCGCTCTACAAATACCAGGCAGCCGATGACCGAGACTTGTCATTCGAGCGAGACGATAAGATCGCCGTATACGAGTACATGAACGATGACTGGTGGATGGGACGCAACAACCGGACGAACGCGGAGGGCATATTCCCCAAGAACTACGTCGAGATAGACGGCAACAACGAGAAGGCCGGCTTCTACGCCCCGTCGCAGCCGGTGTACGCTACGCCTACCCCGTCCGGCAATGGAGGATACCCGCCCCCGCCGCAAACCCAGAACCCGTATAACGCGCATGTACCTCCTATGGCTGTGGCGCAGGGAGATAGTGGCCCGAGCAAGACCCCAAGCAAGTTTGAGGAGGGTGGCAAGAAATTTGGCAAGAAGCTGGGCAACGCCGCTATTTTCGGCGCGGGTGCTACGCTCGGTGGAAAGATTGTGAACGGCATCTTCTAAGTCGATATAATGGCCCTACCCTCTTGAGCTTAGCTAGGTATATGGGCTGTATTTTTACTACTAGAGCGGGGGTTCCCGATGGGGGATATGGTCTGCCTCGTACCAGCAGACTGGGTGGGATAATGTCAAGAGGATTACATGATTTTATAGGTAACGGTTCAGGACGCTTCGACTTATATTTATTTGCTACTTATTACTTATGGCACATTCGCTTTTTCACTGTCTCCCCGCACTTCGACTTACACCGTACCTATGTTGAGTGCATCTCTGACTAGGTAGGTACGAGTTAAGACCACTGGGGTAGAAGGCAGATAAGTCATGCAATTGAAAAGTCAACCGTCAAAATAAACCTCGAATATTCGGAGTAGGTTAGTGAGTTCATATCATCATTTTGTCAATTAAGAAAACTACCTACCAAATGAATGTAGGTAGGCAAATAGGGGCTGTATTACCTATCTACCGCATATGTACCTGCAGACAAGGGGTTACTTTACGGAGCATTTTCTGTCTCGCATATTAAGGCACCTACCCGGGTACCTTACATAATCTATCTTGGGTGAAGGTAAATCAGCCACCTCAAAAGCAAACGAAAACTTCTAAACTACCCAAGTAGCCTAGGTAGTCTTGCTACATAGATGCCATCACAGCATCGTTACCATCATGTCCTCCAGATTTTGCCCGCTTTGCGGAGTCTTGATTGAAAATCAGCGGATGAGCCTGGAGGAGATCGTAGCCGATCCTGAACACCGCCTCACATGGCTACAAGAAGTTCGAGCTAGTACGTTTTTTTTACTGTCGAAACTATAACTACTTGACATGCTGATTAAATGCAGTCTTACAATCAGTACCACTACGGCCAGGAGAGCACCAAAACACTTATATAACGGGGGTAGGCTGGCTTCTAGAAGATGACCATGTATTTGTTCCCGATGATTATCATTGTCACTACCGCAACTTTGAACCACAGCAAAATCCGGATGTCTATTTCACAACGCACCAGGTATGCTATATACAACACAGGCATCGCAGAGAATGGTGTTATGTCGCCCACGATGCCTGCTGGGAAATCCTTAGGGATCGTGTCGACCCAGGCCACAAGCTTCACGTCAACACCCTAGCCAGCCATCTGTTTGCTCTACTCTACAATACCCCCATGAACTACGAAAACGAAGCTCTAGTAGCTGATCACGGCTACGACCACGCTGCTGAGTTCCAACCGCGAGTTGGGGAATTGTGGACTGATTACCATATACGTCTAAATGCATCCGAATACTTCTACATCACTGGTGACGTGACCGAAAAGTTCGTGCCCGATAGAGAAAGCCTTGAGGGTTATACGGTAGCATCTGCTTCCCGATTCACTAGTTTCAGTAGGCACACCAGAGATAATAACGAGTTGGGCCCTTTTTACCGCCTCCCAACCGAGATCATCCTGCTCGTTCTCGCATACCTACCAAGTAGCGACGTTTGTCGGCTACGACTTGCTTCAAAATATATAGCAGACCTTTCGTCCTCGCCGAATTTTCTTGACCAGCGGTTCTGGTCTAGCCGATTCCACCCAGACTTCGAAATGAGCTTCGTCTTCGTTGGCTCCTCAAACCCGAGACCTACTGAGCCGGCCGACTGGCGCACGTTATATTTCGGGGTTGTAAGTAGTCCAATACCATTTATCATCGTACTCTCCCATTTATAGTTATTTATTATTCGTTTTCCGTGGACCTTGTCAAGAAGTCACACAAGGTAGAACATATTTTTGAAGCAAGGCGACTAACGCAAAAATTCTGCAATCGCAGAAAGCTGCCCTGAACTCAGATTTACATCATGGCCTTAAGAACAGACGCCGAATATGGAAAATACTTGACCATATCGCTGAGTCGATGAACATGCGCATACAAAACGACCAATATATACGTGGTGGCCCCGTGTACCATCAAGAACCTTCGCCCAACAGGGCGGTATTCGCGGATGTCTTGACCTTGGCGCTATACCCACTAACGTCTAATAGCTGCCGCTTGTTTGAGTGGCAGGCTATCTGCTGGCCACAATACCCAGACGCCAATCCGAAAGCGTTACGAATCTCATCCGTCTACTGGAATGGCAGGACATATATCAGTGGTTTCCGCTTTTTCTCGTCTGATAGTCTGCATGGCGTTGAGCTACCTCGGGCTGGGTTTGTTAACCCACGTAAAGAACAGGAGATTCACATGGAGCCTTATACCACTCTAGAATACCTTGACGTCGCTATGGCCATGGACGGTGTGATCGGGTTGCGCTTCAATTTACGGGGTCCGCAAGGCTCACGCTCCATCTCTATAGGGGCGATGGAAATAACTCACCCGGCCAGTGGCATCTCTAGGCTTACGTTAGGTCACAATATGCAGTGTGCTGGCTTAGACGTTGCACTTGACGTAGGTCAAACTCGATCACTGCATAGAATAAAAAGCTAATGACTGTCTTAGGCTTGTAAAATAATATCCATCTCACTCATCGAAGGGCCAACGGATTCCGAAGTCCCTCTCCATAACCGAAATTCACTTTTGGACATACAGCCAGCCCAAGTATGGAATCCGAACGTCCCTAAAGTACTTCCTGTGTGGAATCCCATATGGAATCCCGTAAGACAGATTGATCTCACCTCCCCCCTCTTTAACCTATGTCTCGAGATGGATTTTGGGGGCCCTGGGGGAAAACTACTCCCGTCGCTGGTCGGCGTCGTTGCGCTGATGGGAAGTTTCCCACGAGTGTTTTTAGGGATGTCCTTCCTCTACAGCGATGGGGGTGAGCGCATTTACGGGCATAGGAGCTTTAGGATGGATCGTGAAGGTTTCTCTCTCATCCCAGCAATTCAGCAATACTTCCCTATTAATGGGCCCCGAGGAGAGATCATGACGGAAATAGTCACTTACTGGAAGTACCAACTGGAATGCATATATAAAATCAAGGTATGGCCTCCCATTCCACTTCACTCATGCGCTCAACTGGTATGGCATCAGTTCTTATTAAGAGTAGATTGCGCTTACAATCTCATGAGTCTAGATAACCACAAACTTTGGGAGGGAGAAAGAGTTTTGTCTCTATGGCCATGAATTGGTAGACCAGGGCGTTGGCACAATAAATGGCCATATTAAAGCGGTCCAAGTCCATCGAGCGGAGCCAGGGTGCCAACTCACAGCATTCTACGCTGAAAGTAACTGGGGATCCTTTCATAATTTTGCTACGCGCAGCCAAGCCGTAAAGAACCTTCTACAATATCCTCTATCCGAGTCCTCAGGTGTATCGCACGATATTCCCATCACGCAGAAAACCTTAGAGACAGCTCAAGAAGTTCTTGGGTCTCCTGGAGGCTTTGCCTTTGCGGCTGCGAACCTTTCTAACCTGAAAAGAGTTGGTGTTTCGGTGGGCGACGAAGGATCTGCTGATATACATGGCCACATATCAGGACTCCGGCTCGAATATCATGACTCTGACATACCAGTCGTTTTAGGACAGTGGATTAGGTTACTTGACGCCTTTGATGTTTCCCCGAGCGACCGCATAACTGAGATGACAACCTGGCACAATTACGAAATCCAGGATCGACGAAAAAAATGCAGACTGATCAGGAAATTAAGATTGGTAACGATCCTAGGTACTACCAAGGACTTTCTAGACCCTTGCGTTAGTGGGAAGGTATGCTTAAAGTATCGCGAGAATCCTTACCAGAAGCTGGTAAGTCAATCTTTGCGAAGTAGCCCAGAAATAACCTGTGTCCCGCTGACGTCTGAGTGAAGATGGGAATCCTCTGGGGTTGTAGTTATAAAGTAAGTGTTCTCTAGATCATACGTAGCACCTCTTCTCTCGCCTACACTCGTCTTGTAGATCTCTTTACGGGGGCAAGACGCCATTCCACGAGTACTAAACGCCGATCCCTCGCATTATAGGTGGAACATGTCAGAGGTTTATACGCACCGAAACTATCTCACCGCATATTAATCATTGATTCGGCTCCCTTGTTAAGTTCGCAGATGGTAATAGAAAGGGTGTTCATGCAAGAGACCCTCGACGACGGCTACAAAAATCCCGTTTCATCAATTGAAGTAACATTCAAGGAAATGACCAGCGAAGTATCCGGCATAACCATGATTTACCAAAGCGGCGATTCCTCGACACTTGGTACTAGAGGAAATGAGCCACAGGTGATAGACCTTTCTGCCAGCGAAAAGCTCGCTCAGGTGGAAATTGCCGGTACCCAAGACAACCTAATCATATCCATCGGTGTAAGTCGAGCGATATATCCCATGATGCTATCTAGAAATCATTAAAAATAACCTGCTACACAGTTCTTGACTACCTCCGGGCGAAGAGTGTGTTGTCTGAGGCAGAAGCTTTACGTACAAAGGTTGGTCACCCAACGGATCACGTTTACACTTGACCCATCCTGTTCTAGCTGGCCCGTGCCGATTTGCAACCGCGAATGGAGTAACCCATTCCCCCGAAGGGCCAGAGTATTCGTCGGCTTTTGGGCAGTTCCAAGAAGATGCCGCGGCACTTTGCGGTTCGGTAGATTCGGTCCCGTTTTCGAGACAGATGAAGACGCGTGGAAGGTACGGACCTGGGATCGTTCTGCACTTCTCATCTAGGTGCCCAACGCTGGGCGTCAGATAGATTGTGAGATTTTCACAATTTGAGAACCTGATATAAACAGTAACGACACCATAGCTCAGGGATTATCTTAAGTTCCAGCTAAGGGGGGGACTGAGTGGTTCATAACCTTAACTCTGACAAATTACTTGTCTCTTAATTCTTTTCCTGCTGAGTGAATCTCCTAAGCCTAGAGTACTTCAATATAATCAGTTACATTTCAGATCAGAGGATGCCCTCTGGAGATGATGAGTGCCCTGTCAAAATCTGGAATCGAGGAGATGTTTCAGTCAAATGCGGAGCCACCGTAGAAACGCCATAAACTTTCGAGTCAGCCCAGCTCGTTACGAGACAATATCGAGACTTCGAAATGCGAGGTATAGCATCTCGACTCAGGAAGCATCTATGAACTTCTGCATGGTATGTCAACTTCTATATATGGACGAGAAATCCCGAGCGTCGTTCCTAATTATCAATACTCAACCATACTTACTCTGACAGTCATTTCACTTGCCATCTAATTCTAGACGATCTATTAAACAACTTATTATTATATTAACCCTCCGGTACTCGATAAACTAAGCATGTTTGAACGTTTCGCCACAGCGATTATCCGCTACTTTTCAAGAATCAGCTCGCTCGCTTCCCTGCTGAACTTCTTCACTACTAGACATGACCTTCTACTAGAGTCTACCGCACACGGAACGGCAAAGTCTACGTCGGGGAAGCCGCTATTTATATTCATACTGGGAGCGCCGGGAGTGGGCAAGGGCACTATCTCGGCGTTCCTCAAGACCGCGGTCCCCGGGCTTACCCACCTGTCCTACGGCGACCTCACCCGCTACTACGACGGGATCCCGGGGTCCTGGGTCAGCAGCTTCCCTCGGCGCCGGGGCACCAACAACCCGCTCCTCCCGGCTCGCGACGCCGCCGCGATGCTCCGGGCCACGATCGAGACGGGTGTGAGAAAGCATGGCCAGCGCATCTGGCTCCTCGACGGCTTTCCGCGTAGGGTAGAGCACGTCGCCGAGATGGTGGCGCAGCTGCCGCCGCCGGACTGCACGCTCTATCTCTTCTGTCCGCCCGAGGTGTCGATGCAGCGCATTGCGGGGCGCGCCGCGACATCGGGGCGGCCCGACGACGCAAACGCGGTTAGAGTGAGGGAGAGGGTCGAGCGGATCAACGCCGAGAGCGGGGCGATGCTCGAGGCTCTCGAGGCGGCAGGTGTGCACATAGCAAGGGTCGATGCAAACAGGGACCTGGAAACTGTTAAGGAGGAAGTGTTGGGCCACGTCCAGGTTGGTTGTTTTAATATGAATGGCTTGATACAGGTGAGACATTTGAAGATTGCGTAATACTAACTAATTTTGCTATATAGCAGGCGATGGACACATGGGGATGAGGAACGGAACATCTTAGCGCAGATGTTCGGGGTTGGGGTTGGGGTCGTAAGACATGATATGGTTAAGAGGCGGGTTTAAGATTTGTAAAAATTTAGGTACCTTAGATAACTAGCGATCGTTCTATTCAGTCCGGTGCTATTTTATGATTAAACTTATCGGCAATTGAATTTTTTAAAGAGTTTTCTGATTCATTACGAGTAACGTATAAGATTCAATATAGAACTTACCTAGGGATAAGCCGGAATTGAATTGGCGGTCTGACCAAAGCTAAGAATTGCTTCAATGCAACTTAATTGACAAAGCATAGGAAAATTCCCTAGCCTAAGAAATGAGGCTAGAGCTGGACAATTGCCAAGCAGCCTGGTCTTAGCTGGCAGGCGGAGAGGAACGAAAAGTTCGAAAAGTTCGGGTCAAACCGGAGGTCAGCTCTGGTTGCGCGCCGTAACATTTCATTAGGTGACCAAGTCAGCTGGCTAGCCCCCATCATACGACTATCACCAGCACAGTTTTCAATAACACGCCACCGCAAGTCCGCTTTTACTTCTCTTCCTTTTTTCCACCCCTATGGAGTCATCCGCCTAGGCCAAACGAAACTCCTGAAACGTTTAGTTCAGTCAGACGGTACGAGAATAGTTCGGATCTAATAGTTCGACTATGGGTCTAGTATGATAACCGCCTAAGAATCAAGAAACATGTTTAAGTTATGGGGGCACAGACGGCCGGACACAGCCTGGGGATGTTGTATATAAAATAACTTAGATGGCATCTAGCATCATCCAGATCCAACCTCACCATAGCAATCTACCAACATCACATCACATTGATTCATATCAATTCACACCAGTTCACATCAAAGCACCTGCAACTATCAAGCAAGTACTTCTTAAACAAAATGCAAGGCGATATCTTCCAGATGGAACAAATGGCCGTCCAGGTCTGCGCACGAGTCCAGCCTGTTTCTCTCCCGCTGGACGACAACGCGCACGCCGGGGTCGCCATCTACAACGAAGACGATCTCTCCCACCTCCTCTACGCCAACCACATACACGACGAGGGCCACAAACACAAGGTCATCGTCAACCACGTCTATCGTGATGGCTTCACCACACCACCAGAGTCTCTATCCACAGGCACGCAAACTCCTGTATCAGAGGGCGACGAAACCCCGATGCTCAGCGACTGCGAGTCCGACTTCGAAGAAGGTGTATCACCAACGTCCTCGTTCCACTCCCACTCGAGGAGGAATCCACTAAAATTCGAAGATGGCTTCGAATTCCCCGTCTTCCTAGGGAGACAGGCGGACGACTCGGTACCGCAGGAGACAGCCCAGCCGTCTCCACAGGAGCCGGTCTCGGAACTTAGCCAAGCCAAACACGTTCGCATTGCCGCTGCAGACAACGGTCACGTCTCAGACATCTCGGGTCCGATGATGTCGTGGTGGCCGGGCCCGATGGAACTAATGGAGCACGAATGGGCCGAGGAGGAGACGGTCGAGGTCAAGTCGAAGCCCGAGCACGTCTCGAGCATCGAGGGGCCGTTGATGTCGTGGTGGCCTGCTTCTGTTAATATAATGGAGCACGACTGGAATGAGAGATTTTACGAATGAAGGGATTTTTAAAATAAGGCGTTCTTCGTGGGTTTCGGCGTTGAAGGGGAAAAAACGGGTATGGTTTACAGCGCATGTCCAATTCATATACCCTGGCGTCAATTCTTCGAGCATATTCTTACAACGGAGTTCGGATGAGGCCAGGGTGAAGGGGCATGACAATACATTATCATGAGTTCGAGGGTTTATTTGCGATCTGGACGCAATTGTATATATATATCATCATGACAGGTCTATCATGACGGGTCTACCTTTTCAAGGCCCTAGGGAACAATCCACTATTTACCTAACTTTACTCGTGTAGAGGTTGTCTCAGTGCCTCCCACTTCCCACTCTTGGCGCTGTGTTTAATCAGATGATGTACTTAATCAGAAATAGTGAAAGGTGAATTCAAATAGATAAAAAAGCCATACTCAGCTTTATTGCATATTGAAGCGGGATGCATGTATTAGATGCTTTAAGAAGTTGATGTCAAACGTCATGGTTCGTCTCATCATCTATTGTACCCGGAGCCGGATCGCCAGCCGGGACATGTATTCGTGACGTGTATCCGGGACGTGTATGATAAACGGGTACTCTCCCGCAAATATTCGAGGATGGGGTCTCATATCTCCTAACCTTCTCCGAGTTCGGGTGGGGAGTTCACAAGTGGGGGACCGGAATTCCGACGCATAAATGCACCTCTTGAACTGTCACAAGAAGTCAACCTCTTGGTAATCGTGCACTAACCCTTCGTCACCACCAAGATGCCTCTCGATCTCGCGGGTAAGGTAATCCTCCTCACTGGCGCGGCAAGCGGTATTGGGTAGGTGTTCTCTTATGCTCATGCTTATTTCATGCGTATACTCATCCTTCTATCAGACGTGGAACGGCTATAAAGCTTCACGAACTAGGGGCCATTCTTGCCATCACGGACGTCAATGAAGTCGGTATTGCCGAGACCCTCTCGCTCTGCGGCGGCGATGCGAGCCGCCACACCACTCTGGCCCTCGACGTGTCACAGGCAGCCCAGGTAGAGCAGCGGGTGGCCGAGGTCGTATTAAAGCACGGCCGTATCGATCACGTCTTTAATTGTGCGGGCGTCAACCCCACCTCTATGCCGCTGACGGAGACGACCGAGGCCTACTTTGACAAGTTGGTCGCCGTCAACCTCAAGGGCATGTACAACGTGACAAAGGCTACCATTCCACATATGACCGCCCCCGGTGGAAGTTATGTGAACGTCAGCTCCATATCCGGACTCCACCCAACCCGTGGAACCGCCATCTACTGCGCCACCAAATACGGCGTTATCGGTTTCAGCAAGTGCATGGCTCTCGAGCTGGGGCCTAAGGGCATTCGGGTTAATATCGTGGCCCCGGGCTACATCGACACCCCAAGTAATGCGGGCATCGTAAAGGGGACCGCCGAAGCGAGGACGAGCATGGAGCAGGGGAACGCGCTGGGAAGAATGGGGATGCCGGATGACATTGCCGGGGTAAGCTTGTCTCCTCTCGAGTCTTGTATATCGCATACTGATTCTCAACTGCTTTTAGGTTGTGGCTTTCTTGATGAGTGATGAGGCTAGGTATATGAACGGTAGTGTTGTCGAGGTCGACGGCATGCTGAAGACGTGAGCTGGACTCGGATGAGCACTTGGATGTGGTGGGATATCACAAGCTTGGGAGGATCTATATGAGATATTATGCGCCGTATCACTCAACATGGCTAAACCTTAAGGGATATCGTCTGCAGAATTACACTGGCTCTTATAATAGCTAACTAGAGATGGTGACAGGTGCAACAAACTGCTATTTGACGGCGAAAATGTAAATGCACGAGGTTACGTCCGAGGTATTTTACAATAGATAAACTCCATAAAGTACCTTCTAAGGACGGCTCGCGCATGCCCTCAGCCTAGCCTAGGGGTTTCGTTGCATCTACTTCCGGCATGATTTTTATTCAGGTTTTTATCATTTCAATAGTATGCTTGGAATCTCTAAACTGTGAACTCATTTGAAACCCAGAACTACCCTACCAAAACTCCATGATATACATAGACTATTTATATAAGATATAGTAGGTTAGACAATAATATTTAATAGGGGTTTATATAGATATCCAAGCTAGCAAAGCCACTGATGATATGGTATAAAGTCTTGAACCTTTTCAGCAGCCGCTAGGCCTGAGTGTACCGTTGATGTTGGTAACCTGTTAGAAGTTAGGAATTCAAGGTGGTCTATAATTAAAACCCATTGCTCCGCCCATGGAAGGTACGCATGTCGTGGTCGCGAAAATACATGAACTATTTAATCCATCCTGTCCACACCGTTACGCCTCGTCATAGTTGTTCACGGCCAGGATGTTGGCCCGAACGTCTCGCCTTCGGCGACATAACTCTTAACGGCAGTCCCAGCTTGATCGAGCGTGTCGAAGACGTCGTAATTCCCGTACCATTTCGGTAGCTTAGCGGAAGTGAGGTAAAGCGTAAAGAATATTATAATAGTCGCAATAACCAGGCCGCAGTCGAGGGCCGCCGAGGTGATGTAATTATACTGCAACCACCAGCCGTTCCACCTTCGCTTGATGAAGTAATTGAAGATCAAGCCCACGGTGCCCCAGCATAAGTAATTGTACGATGTAGCGGGCGGTAACATACCCGACCCGCCGAAAACGAGCGGCATGTTAATGGAGCGGAAGAAGTTGAACGTGGATCGGGGAGCACGACGAGCCAAGAACCAGGTAATGACCGGAGCGATGGCACCAACGAGCCAAAACCATTGCAGGGAGGAGTAAATGGCATCGCCACTGAACACTATATCACTAACTGTCAGCGATGCTCGTCCTTGGGGATTGCTGCTAGTCGGAAGGGGAAGATATATTTAGATTAAAACCACTCACTTCGTGCAGGACCTATAGCACCCCAGATGACCGATGCGGTATAGAAAACTCTACCATTCGGACATGTGTAGTTGTCGGGCTGGTCGTCGGCGCAGATATTAGGAATAGTTCCCAAGGCCCAGTTCATGACGGCGATCTGGACAATGGCGGACCATACAGAAGCTACCAACTGCGACCAGAACATGGTGCGGGGAGGCACCTTCATATAGTGACCGAGCTTGAGATCCTGTGAGAAGTACAGCGCCTGTGACATGCAGATATAGCCGTAGTTCTTAAACATCATCATCGCTAGGGGGTGTCCAGGCAACATGTAACCGATAATGAATTCGGTCAGTACATTCAGTCCGAGTTGGATGTTCGTAATCGCCTGGACTATTCCGATCGGGATCGTCCATACCAGTGGAAGTAGCATGCAGACGACATACGCCCAAGCAGGAAATCCAGTGGGCCAAGCACAAACAACCGCAAAAGACAACCCGATCATGATAGCGAGGAGTGCCAAGTACCACCAATCTTCTGCGTCCCTATACTTCTTCATGAGTTTCATGTGAATGTCATCTTCCTGTCTGCGCGCAAGCTTGAACTGCGTCACAATTTGCTTGCCATGGTACAGAGCAACATGGACAATGACGGCGGCGACGGCAGCAAACGATAATCCGTAGGCAATGGCGAATTGTGTAGATAAGAACAGAGGGGAGTAACTGTGATACTTCTCCTCGTCGAAAACCAAGTCATCGTTCAAGATTCGGGAGACGTTATAAACGGCGCCGGTGTTGTCGAAGGCACTCGAGGACTGGACAACGAAATAGTCGGCATACCAATGGCCGGAGAAGTGTAGACCCATCGAAAGAACTATGAAAAAGATGAGCACGCCGGCTACGGTATTGGCCACAGCATGGAACGGCGGGATCAGCGGAGATAGCGCATATCCCGAGACGACGGTCCAGTCGAGCGTCGTCGGTAGAAGCCCATATCCGTGTAAACCACCAAAGATCTTGTTGATATTCACATTCTTTGGGGCAGCCCAACAGATGAAGGTGAAGTAGGACAAGCCCTGGAAAATCCATCCGGGAAACCAATACCATACAAATCCTCCTCCCATGACGTACAGAAACCAGCGGTATCGGCTAAGACTCCAGCCATTTGTCTTGGTAGGATCAGAGGGCGAATGGTCGTGAAGGGTGTAGAAGAGCGAGGCGTTGACAAGGTCCGAAGGCCATATCATAGCGGCTGGCCAAACGAGAAACCGCCTGCCCAGGCCAGCAAGGCCATATCCTGTGCAGAGTGTCGTGATGCCAAGTAAGAGTTGAAAAGCCCATCCGAAATGTTGTTTATCTTTTTCTTTGTTAGCCGGGAGACAAGAACATATAATATAAGTGGCATTCAACGCGAGACTCACAGAACACTTGCTGGGCGATCAAGACATCTGTAGCATACAGAAAGCCACCGCCATAAGCCGCCTGGTTACGTTTCAGCGCCACTCGTCTAACCGGACTCTGGAGCACTTAAATGGCTAAATAACTCACATTGGACATGACAACGATGATAACATGTTCTTTGAAGTTGAACTTGCCAGGCTTGAAGTTGAACTTGACTCCCAAAACAGTAAATTGGCGGTCAGGAAAGACCATATCCCAGAGTAGCCCAATTGGATACGCGACCAACTGAATGACATAGGTGGTGATTGTTATACTAGGGTTCTTCAACGAGAAGAGCATGTTGATAGCCGAACCCGCCGTGCATAGAATCAAGCCGATTACCCAGGCGCGGATCGTATTAGCCGGTAGGTCGACATCGTAGTTTCTTACCGCGGCGCAAACCTACCCACGTGTTTAGATATCTGAGAGCAATGTAGGGACTGGATGAATGGGTGACCTACTTCTGGATAGGGGCTATTTTCTTCAAGCAGGGTCGTCTCAACCTGGACACCCTTCTCTGCGTTGTCAGTGGCGAGAACATTGTCGACAGTACGGAGCTCTTCGATCGGTAGGTTAGGATCGAGCTTGTGTCGTTCCTCGAAGTGTTTGAGCGTATCTAGAGCCTCGGCGCCGGCCGTTCCGGACACCTCGTGAGAAGAGGTGCTAGCCGGAGAAATGCCCTCGGTGGCGGCGCGCTTACGAAAGCTGAATCCCATGGCAACAGCCGGAGAGAAGCTGAAGTGATATCAGAAATCGATATTGATGCTCACCACATCACATAGAGGGAGAATGAATACGAAGAATAGAGACATGTCTTAACATGGGCCGGGGGTAGCACTTATTTAAGATCAAAATTGATCGACTAAGGAGCCAGAGCAAGTGTCACAATGCATATCTAATGCATATCCAATGCGGTACTCTCGTGGGACTGGGTAGACATGGGTTGTGTTTCCCAAGTAGGGTTCAGAGCCAGGGGTGGCCGAGACCACAAACGATACCAACGTAGCGAATGGAGCGACAGCAGAGACATGTGTAAGTATCACATCAGATCCAGTAATAGACAACTTGCCTAAATTGACTTACCCCAACTGGACGGATAACCGCGACGCAACGAGCAGTACCGCAGCGTTCGGATATAGCCATTATTACCCTGGGTGGGGCATCAGGACTTGGTCGCTTCGAGCCCTTCATTCTCTAACATCTAAGCTGAAGCGAAGAGCGACGGGTAAGTCGAAGACGTTCGATACGTACGTCGAGGAGGAACTGTACGCATGTGATAAGATGATAATACTTAGCAGATGATGACGAGGACAAGTTCGGCCCAATCAGCACCAGTAAAGGGGGCGTTTGCTCGAAGATCGTATGTCTAAGTAGACTTCCTTATCTTAGATCTATCCATACTCCTTGCCGTGTTCCGTTTGGGATAGGATTAATCTCTTAGAACCGTGTGCTTAGACTTGCGTAAGATGAACCATGCCGAAGTCCTCCGTTTGGTTGCTTTGAATTGTCTAGTCACAGTCTGTTCAAAGACAACCAAGCATAACTCAGCATCAGGATCGTATTCTACCACATCATGTACTTAGTCAGAACTTGCTGTCGACTTGGCAGAAGTTGTAATATGGAGGAAACGCGTCAATCCGCGATGCGAACGAGCACATTGTGTGTGATACCCTACCCAGCGCAGTGGAACCGGCGATAAAGAGATATCCCTCCGCAGGCCGTTAGGTCGCAGCTCGCGTGGGTACGGACTCTCGGGGCTGCTTGCGCCAAGGCCAACCCCGGAAAATGGGCTGGACGCGGCGATGGACGACAGGTTGGCAGGCTGGCTGGCACCCTACCCCTTGCAGAACTAAGCCTTACCGTCAATCGTACTTACTGTAAAGTTGTAAGTATAACACAACTGAAAACTGTCCATAATGTTCTACGAACTTGGACATGTAGTCAGGGCTGCTGTCAGGCGACTCTTAGAATATGATAGGAATGCATTTAAATCCAACTTGCTCGCTTGCTGCGTATCCCGATACGGTCGAGACCCTTTGCTTGTACGACAGGGCCAATCAGAATGCTATCGAGAGAAGATAAGAACGCGTAGTCAGAAGTGAGCACAGATTGTGAAACCTACAAAACTGGACTGAACCACATATCACACGATGACGCTCTCGGGATGGAGGACAGATCGCCAGTCGCTGTCGCTGGTTGGCTCGTCCGGATATTCCGTGGCTTGGCAAATTCGGACCGACCCAGCTTGGTGTTTGCACTCGCCGTCTCCGTTCAGATAAGCCTACGGCCCTAAACTTTTCATATTGACAGATCAGATTCATCTCTCGTTTATTCCCGTATCACCTACCTCCTGAGGCAAAGTCGCATCACCACCTAGAAGCCCGTCGCCTTTCAAGGTAGCTTGGTGTCCAATCCGTGCGGTAAGACGGCATGGACAAAGCGATGGGACTAACGGGACTGCTGGTAACGAGAATCACGATATTAGTGATTTACTACACACACCAGCTAAGAGCTTGGAGAATCGAGACTCGCGTACTAATGCCTTGGCTGGACACCGGCATTTTAGCCGGTTAATGAACTGGGCGTTCCATTAATGTTGTCTTGTTCAGAGCCGGCAGTCCTAATGCAGGTAGTTACTTAATCAACGATTCTATGTTTAGAGAGCTCTATTCCGAATAGGTAGTGTATTCAGTCGGAGCTAAACGGAGTGTTACTTATGCATACCTCTAGATAGTAATGTACGTAGTTTGTACACATGTCTATGTCCCTAACCTCTTCTTGAATAGGCTGATAAGCAATTTCGGCCGAGACTAATCTGTTGTAACTTGAGGTCGATACATCGGGTTTCGACGATGAGTACTATCATCCGTACGATTAAGATCTAGATGAGCATCTTCTAGATAAGCCTCGAGCTTCTCATCGAGTTTTGTAGGTTTAATAGCAAACACAGAGGATATCCTGGGATATCTTTACTGCCCAGCTATTCACTCTGTCTCTGCGACCTTCTGGCCAGCTGCGCCGTCTCTGTTGGCTCTCCAAACACCGTCTTCGCCTTCGAACTCTTCCCTTTTCCACACCTCAACACGTTCTTTACAGTCTTCAAGAGCCTGTTCACCGGCCCTCCACGCTGCTTGCCTATGCGGAGCGGAGACGGCAATGAGGATGCTTTCCTCTCCAATGGGGACTGTTCCGAGGCGATGGACCATGGCTATTGATACAAGGCCGTGTTTGGCATGGATATCCTTACAGATGGAGAGCATAGTCCGCAAAGCTAGCGGTTTATAAGCTGAATACTGGAGCTCCTTGACGGGTTTCCCACCGAAATTATCCCTAGTAGTGCCTATGAAGCATCACGATCAGGATACGGGCAGGCAAAGGACATGCTAACGAAAGATGAGAGAATGAGCTGACCTGCAAACATGACGATTGCGCCGGCTTGAGGGCTACGGACTTTATCGACCACATCATTCAGGTTGAGGAGGTCATGGGTTAGGCCAACATAGCACTCGGCGTCCCTGATTTCAGTTATATCGACGTCCATCTGAACATAGAAGAGAATGAGGGGTTGGGAAGATGGGAGAGGGGCTGAGGAGGTACGAAGAGCCGAGTCTACGTGTTCTTCTCTCTTCCTAGTACACCCTTATATGGCAGAGCCTCCTGATAAACTTAAGAATCAATACAATGTTTGTATTTATCACGAAGCGTACTTTCTTGTCAGTAAATGAATCAACTGTCGTCAATTGACGAGCTTAGTAAGTTAGGATAAGCCAGTTAATCTTAGTGACTACATCTAGGCTTATCCGAGGTTTTGCCCCACTGTTAATCACTACTACCCCTAAAGTTGCCTAACCTAAAGCTAAGAGCTACAGGTACCCCATACGCCCTGACGCCTTGGACCCTCCAACAAGCATATGCCTTTCCATTGTCGCGACCATTCGCGTCGTCTTCTTAGATCTTGGATCCGCTCTCACTTTCGCTCTATTTATTATCCACCACCCACTGGGTATCACTAAATTACCTACTCATTACGGCCTCCTATCGCTAGAGACATAAGGTCTAATGGGTTCATACTGTCAATATGTATGACGATTACGACCATCGACCTCGCGACGAGCGAGAATACCACAGGCGTAGATCACCCAGTTCCAGGGACCACCACTATCGTTCGCGGCATGGTAAAAAGACATAGCCTGGAGAATGACTTTTGAGATGAATGTTGAGCTTGCGCTGACTTCCCTGCGAGGAAAGAATCCTCTAGATCGCCTAGAAGGACACCTCCAAGGGCGCACAGAGGAGACGATCCTTATCGTACGAGACGCTCTCCTGCTGGTCCCAGACATGCTTCACCCTACCGACAAGACACGTCGTCTGAACCTCGACATACATACTCGGATCGTTCCATGAAGCTCAGTACCGCATCCTACGACCGTGAAAGGGAATATTCACCGGCCTACGAACGTGGTCGAGGCCGACACTACACAGACTATGACGCACCTCGCGGTCGTCACGACAGAAGCCCCAGACGAGCCAACTCAGGGGGCTCGTCCCCTTTTGACTCTGCAGACGATGGCTACTACCACGATGCTGGCCACCGATCTAGGCCTGGGCGACCCTACCACACCCTGAAGCTGGATGAGGTACCAGACAGAATGAGCATGCAAGAGGTAAATTATACTGTCACATACTTGGTAATTCTTGTAATCTGACGCTCTCCTTTCGTAGATTTATTCCCTCATGAGGGATGTGGGAGCTACTGGTCTTGTTGAGGTTCGCGTCATATCAGATGACAGAAATGGTAAGTTATGATTATGATAGAAGCAATGAACTACGGCTGATTGCGACATAGGAACCCGTCGATCATACGCATTTGCCGAGTTCAAGTCCGAAGGCGACGCCACTGACTTTCTTGAGAGGCACTATCCTACCCTCGTTGTTCCTAATAGTCGTGGTGCTTCTATTTCCATGCCCATAGATTACAGTCGAGAGCGTCGGCATATAGCGAATCCCGACGATTGGAAATGCACCATGGTGAGGCCTTAGTCTCAGCCCTATTCCTTTCCAAACCCATCTAACATTCGATCTTAGTGTCATTTTGAGAACTTTTCCCGCCGAGCAACTTGCAAGCAATGCAAAGCACCGAGATCATGTAAGTTGATTACAAAATATTAAATGTGACTCATTCCCAGACTAACCACGAATACCAGCGGAGAACGCTGCCGACATGAAGCTCGATGGTAAAAGTGATGAATGCCCACAGCAAACGCCATCCCAATTTATAGTCATTCGCGATCTGGCCCCATCGGTGACTGAAGCTGTTCTGGCAGCTGAGGTCAAGAAGCTTTACGTGGCCAAGGAAGACGAGCCTAGGCAATCTTCCAGCACCAATAACAAACTCAAGAGCACAGCTCCAATTGGTAACACCAGTGGCTTGGGCGCCAAGCCAGGTTCCTTGATACGCGTCTTCATGATTCGGAATAAGTATTCGGACATAAGCTGCAACTATGGCTTTGCTGAGTTCTCGACCTTGGATGATGCCCGAGCTGCTATGGCAAAGTATGCTGCCTCTCCGCAATTCATTATTGCCTCGAGGCCGGCTACTATAGCATTCATTCACTCAGGCGTATTCATCCCTTTCTTACATCCACTCCAAGAAGAGGATCGCAAATTCACCTTTTCAGCCACTCATAATCCGTCCTTAAGACTTGTCTACTGGAATCCGTCAGTCTACGCCAGCGAGTTTATAATATTCGACGAGAACCTGTACGAAGATAACCCGCAGAACACAGGGCAGCCTAAGAATGAAGCCGATCGAGCCACGGGCAAAGACTCCAAGAAAAGGAAGGCGGAGAAGGAACTATCCGCGCCAAATGGCAAGAAGGTTATCGCCATGGCCCCTCAGCTTCAAATGTGGGCAAACAAACATGCCGAGCTACATGGGCCGAAAGATTCAGGTAACGGCAGAGATGCTGTCGAAAACAAAGCACCTGTAACTGGATCTAACGCCATAGGTCCGTCGGACTCCGGTCCTCCAGCGACGGCAGCGGCTCTGGCTCCGGCTCCGGCTCCGGCACCCTCTATCTCGTATGCCGATCTTGATCGAATGTGCTGCCTTCTCTGTAGACGCAAGTTCAAGAACGAGGCTTCGCTTCGTCGACACGAGCAGATCAGCGACATGCACAAAGCCAATCTTGATAATGAAGCGCTCATTATTAAGGCAACCAAAGAGCTGAAAGACGTTGGCAAGGAGCCTGTATCCAACTATCGGGATCGGGCCAAGGAGCGTCGGATGGCGCACAACCAACCTAGTAAACCGAAGCCTCATCTTCCCCGAAAACAACCTCAGACGACCAAGGACCCCGGACCAGCCGCCGAGCCACCGCCGACGAAGCCCACAATCTCTAAGGGTGCAGGGCTGTTGGCCAAGATGGGATGGAGTACAGGCGAGGGCCTTGGAGCGGAAGGAGGTGGGCGGACCAACATTATCGAGACAATGGCTTACGCGCCTGGGGTCGGTCTCGGAGCGGAAGGTGGTAAGATTGGAGATGCCGCAGAGGAGGCGGCTCGTGCTACTAAGAACGATTATGCAGACTTTGTGACGAAGGCAAAGGATAAAGCAAGAGAACGATATGAGCGGATGAGCTAAGAAGCTCTCTATTTCCATATTGCAGGAGGAGGAGGATGATATAATGGCAGACTAGAACCAAGGGAATTGCCAAGCTGTAGTGCTGGTTTCTTAACGCCTTCTAATTGGGACTAGATTTAACCCTTACCTTTAATGAACAATTTTCAATTGCCTCCTGCATTTCGACATAAACAAGTCTTCATCGTAATAATATATATATTCCTGTATAGGTACCCAGGACCTATGTACTTGGTGTTGATATATATATCTCAGCGTCTTGGTGACGCCGTCCCTATACGATCTACCTGGTTTATCGGTATCCTCATGTTTTCTTATGCTAAGTCCTGCATGACGCGTTCGTCTGTATCTCATCCCATATATCTCCTAGCTGATACAGCCATTTCCCGCTTCCCTAGGGTATTTAGATGCTGCTTTATACTGCGTGTCTAAAAGGAAACCTCCCGCCTGGTGTGCATATACAAGAATTATAAGTTTATCAAGATTACAATAGCGGGCCGATGTCTATAACACGACGAGCCCGGCACCCATCAGCCCAAATACACCCGCGATAGCAGCCACGGCTAGAGCTTCCCACTGAGGCGCAGGGACGGCCCTAGTACCGGCGCTCGAGCCACCCGCAGTAGATGTGACGGTCACAGTAGACTGCCCGTCGCCAGATGTACTAGTGCCGGTACCAGGTAGTCCGGTAGCCGTCTGGGTCACGGAGACTTGGGAAGCGACGCCAGTAGCATCAGGAATTCCCGAGTCCTCGGTGATCTCCACAACGTTGCTCTCAGTGCTGTTCAAGTTAGACTGTGCCAATCCGATCTGCTTGTTGGTGAGGTCGTAGACGACGTATGCGGAACGCAGGAACGTATCGCCGAGCAGGTAGTAATCCGAGCTCGGCTGCACGCCGAAGCTGCACACATTGTCAAAGGGCAAGCTTGGCACATCCAAGCCCAGCTCTATGTATCCTTTCACGTTATCCAGCACCATCTCGTCGACGGGAACGCTGACTACGGGACCATCGCTGCCGCCAAACTGGAAATCGAAAGTAAGGTCTTTGTTGTCCGTCAGGTAGTCACAGCTAATGTAGACAAGGCCGGTCCCGGAAGTGTCGTCTACCGCATCAAAAGCATCGAAGAGACGGGTCGCCATGGAAGACGGGATATAGGTCAAGGTAGTACCCGAGTCGAGGATGACGGGAACGGCAGTTCGAGTATAGTTGGCAACGGTACCATTGTCGGCAGTGGTAGAGAGGGAGGAGAGAGCGACGGTAAAGGACGAATAGTTTCCGTAGCGGTCCGGTTGGATGTCGACTGTCTTGAGTTCGCCAATAAACTTCTTGGTGTCTAAGCCGCCAAATAAGATTGTTCCCGTCTCGGCATACAGGTCATCCTATATTCACGAAAAGGGTTAGCTTGACATTGGCATTCTTCGGAAGTCGTGCGACGCGAATCGGCGGCAGATACACGGCAGATCGGAATGATGCATACCAGATATAGACTGTAAGCTTGAATAGCGATCAAATCCTGATCCTGGAACAAATTCATAATGTTAGGATAAGGAGTGCTCGCGGCGACATTGGCGGCAAAGCCTATTCCAAGCAGACCAGAGTTAATGGTGGAATTCTCGGCAAGACCCATCTGCAAGGCCTCGATATCGGCGCCTCCAATACTGAAGGTATCCTTGATGTAGTCGCCTTCAGCCCCTGAACCGTCGACATATTGGATGCTGAACGAATCTTGGGAAACAACGGAATAAGTCGAGCTCTTGGACGGGTCGTAGGTCGATAGGCAGTAGCCATAGTAGGCTTGCTTGGCCTTGGATTGGCAAAGATCCGCGTCGCTATCCAATATCCAGACATCGCTGCTGCCGGTATCGACGATCAGGTCGACGGTCTGCGCAGGCGTTCCCACAGTTACTTGTGCATAATAACCACCACCCGTCAGGTTGTTGTTCAGCTCTTGCGAATAGGTACCGGCGCGCTTGTGCAACGCAGGCAGTCTCGACGTCGGTCGACTGAAGGTCACGGGAATAACTCTTTGCGCGCTCGCGGTCGTAGCGGCGGCGGCGGCGGACGCGACGACGAGAGCGGAAGGGATCCTCATGGTGAGAGGATAAGAATTATTATTCTTCACTGCAAAAAGAGCGTACAAGTGGGAAAGACAAGACGAAAACAAGAAAAAAGACGGAAAAGAATTGGAATTGGCACGACTTGGAAAGGAAGAGATTAGTAGACAAACAGCATTCGACCCCAGTTCGCTTGGTATGGCCGCTGCCTAAACAGCTAAGGCCGGCCTAGAAACCTGAGGCCAAGAGCTAGTCTAGGCGGACTAGTTTTATAATCGCCACGGGTGGGGGGAGGACGGGGAACGGGATCAGGGGTGGCTTAGGAGATCGGAGAGGAGCAGTCACGACGGAATTAGGCAGGTTGACATGTCAAAATACATGGACGGATGGTCCGGGGGGTGGTAGTTTGTAGACGAGATGAAAGACAAAATATATAGACCTAAGGACGGAGATTTATGGATGTCGGTACCAGATATGGCATTGCGTATGCGTACCTACGCAGGTCGCAGGTGTACTATAGCCAATAGATGGATGAGTTGATAAAAGAGTGACAGAGGTTTTGAGAGTATCACCAACGTCAACTTTTTTTCTCTTAGATCAAGACTTTTCCCCTTGCCTATTACCGCTCCACAGATTCATCTCCTCACCGAGACGAGGAAACTGAGCATTGAGAATAGAGCAAGGAGTTGGCATTGAGCATTGAGGGATGGAAATTCATCTTCAGCTGCCAAGCAGTACCAAGCAGTACCAAGCAAAAATACAAGTCGTATCTCGCTTGGACCTGCATGAGGTGAATTATTCTCCAGTATGCGTTGTGTGAGAGAGGCGCAATCAGCAAAGCAACCCTTGGCAAGGACCCATTCAATTTATTCCATTTTACTAGTTCAATGCTTGGACGACTTAAGCTAGCGGCTAGGTATTTACTTATGTACTATGCAACTATCGAGCTACATGACACGGTATAATTCGGTATATGTGTATAAGGTATGCTGGTAATAAGTGTATGAAGATAGACGGGCTAAGGCTAACCCCCAACAAGATTACGCGGCTTGGCATTCATCCCTCCAATCGCGTTTATTTTGAAGCTCATCTTCGTCATCCCCTTCTGCCCCTTCACCTCATCTTGCCTATCACCACGATCTTGATCTTGTTAATAGCCAGACATATATCGTGGGCGTCGTCATCATCCCACCATCTTCACTCACTCGGAATCCAGTGACTTGTCGGCATATGTACCTTACCTACCTAGGTAGGTAGGTATAGCAAATGTCACATTCAGACTGAGACAAACATCAATGACTTCGAAGCCATTTATTTCAAAATAATTTATTTTCCACTTGAAGCATTCAAACTAATCTGCCACATATATACAAACTCTAATTCTCTCTTCTCTCTACAATCGTTGCGCTCAGTTCCCTGATGCTAGTCTCGCTGAGCATCTCAAAGATACTCACGTCCGCCTTGCATTCCCTAGCAACCCAGTTACGCAGTCCTACTGCTGATAACGAATCCACCCCGTAGTTGTTAGGTGGTTTTGACTCCTCTACTTCTGATACGTCCACTTTCATGTTCTTTGCAAACACCATCCTCAACCCCTTGCTAATAATACATCTCGCCTCTTCGGCGTCCGTCGTCTGCGCCAACAGTATCCGCGTCGTGTTCTGTAGCTCTACGGCCCCCTCCGGATCCGTCTCCGATCCTTCTGGTAAGTCTACCTGGTTGAGATGGGTGAACAGCGCCGTGCGCGTCCAGTACGGGTCTACCGGCTTGTTTTGCCTCATCAACCCTCCCGTTCCCACACCCGTCACCACCTGGGTTGGCATCTTCTCGTCGCCCTCCGTGTAGCCTGTGATGGCGCTCTCGACGATTCGCTTGAAGTCCTGAAGCCGTATGCCGAAGAAACCGATGGCCTTGAGCTTGTCCAGTGTCTGGGGGTCTTCGGCGAGCATTCCCGCTCCAAGGATTGGGCCTAGATCGAGCGACACCGCACGGGTGACACCCTTACCAACCTCATTAATGTGGTGAGCGAGCGCGTCCTGAAATGCATTACCCGCCGCGTAATTGGCTTGCCCGCGGTTTCCAATTATTCCAGCTGAGCTAGACAGGAAAATGAGGAAGTCCAAGTCGTTGCCGAAAACTTGGTAGAGGTTCCACGAGCCCGTCGTCTTCGGCTTAGTTGCCAACTGCCAATCCTCATACGTCATGTTCTCGAAGACAGAGTCTCGCAAGACAGCGGCGCACTGGAACACACCTTTTATTGGTGGCATTAGTTGCTTTATTTCACTTGACGCCCTCTCGATGGCCTCTCGGTCACTGATGTCCACCTTATAAACTCGCACGCTGATCTCCATCTTCTGGAAGAGGTCAAGGCACGATTTAGCCAAACGACTCTTCCTTCCGCTTCGTGATAGGAAGACGATATTCTTAGCGCCGTTGACGGCCAATAGCTTTGCTACCTCGATACCAAGCCCGCCAAATCCGCCAGAGAGAACGTAAGTAGCATCTCCGCGGACGTGATTGCTTACAGAGCGAGGAGGTGGTGGAAGGATGGGGACCATCTTTGATTCTGGCCGTTGGCAGCTAATCTGGGCGCCGGCACTGTTCAAGCCCAACACCTTAAAGGCATCTACCAGGTCGGCATGGTCATAAAGCCGAGGATGCCCGGAATGCCAGACCTTGAAAGTGCCAGACATGATCCTCGGACAGACGTATGCTAATGCTGAGCCAAGTCTTTGTGGTTGGTACTTGACGAGATGTGGTATATCTATGACGGTACAGCAGAATGACTTGTTCATATGCTCGGGTCGAGGTACGGTAACGCCAGTTCTATCGGGTTTATTGGCGAAACTAATAATACGACCACCTAGCAAGACGTTAGCAATGAGGTTTCTCTGTGGCGGTTACAAGCAGTACTTACATTCCTTAATACATATGGTATTCACGTTCCGGCTTCGCGCAGCTGAGTCGTAGATTACATCTACGCCTTTGTTGTTGGTCAAACCTAGTACAGTCTCCGTCAGAACGTCTGGGGCATCGTCGATAATGTGTTTCTCTGGCAGTTTCCAAAAATGATGAAGTACGCCGCGTTGGTGATTTGTATTCGCGCTGGCTAAGACTGTGGCACCTGCAGATATAGCCAGTTGAATCGCGGTCTGCCCGAACAAACTTTCAGCGGCGTGAATCAAGACAATTTCTCCGGGATTGAGATCTCCAAGCGCGTATTTAGCGACGGAGAAACTTGTTAGCAGGTAGGGATAGCCACGTTGAAACTCGAGCTCGGTGCTTCTACACAAAAGTCGACTATCACATTTGATGTAGTCCCTTAGGGATCCGCGGGCGATGCCTACGACATGGTCGCCCACATTCAAATCCGTGACGTTGTTTCCGATCTCCTCCACTACCCCATACACATCAGTTCCAAGGGGTTCATTGCGAATGCGCCCATGGACTATGTCATTGTCTAGATCGCACAGCATAGATGTCATGACTCGGACTCTGGCATCATTCGCGGACAATGGAAGTCGAGCATCTGAATCGTCAGTCCAGTATAAGCTTCTTACGTCACCAATGTCGCCCATCTCTAGCTTGAGAGGTCTGACATTGGCGGGGGGCATCAGCTGCAGTTCTGGTGCCCCTGGTGCGGATCCACGCTCGATCTTGGAACTGAGTGATTTAATTGGGAACAACCTCGGGACCAAGATCTGTCCGTTTCGTTCAATATACTCGGTCTCCACAGGCTGTGTCGTCTGGGGTCCGAAGAACGAGCGCCTAATCAAGTTTGAGAATAAATCAGTGTATAACCCGATCGACGAGGAAGAAAAATCCGTGTTTATGTCAACGTCAAACGATACTAATCTCTTCATAGGGTATTCCGAGTGTATAGTCCGCCCCAAGGCATGTATCAGACAAGCCTGGGGATTCGTAGCTTCTCGCTGTGACCCGCGAGTAACCCAGAAAATCCCTTTCGTGGAGGCAATGACAGTACGGAATGCGAGAAAATCTTGCTCTGACCAGTCCCATACCAGCACTCGCCCATCAGCCTCCAAGAGGGAGATGCAGAGTTCCGGCAGCATTTCGTGTTTGCCAATACTGTTCAATGTCCGAAATTGGCAGTTCAATCTCCTCGCAAGTTCCTCACGCAGCCTATCGATGCCAGGACTTGCGTCTGCGGGGATAAGAACAAGGAACTCATTCTTGAGATCATGCTCATCGTCATCCCCTCCGGCGGCTTCCTGTTCATTGCTACCTTGAAACGAGAGCTCCTGCTTTTCCCATAGAATCTCCGAGCAAAGATTGCGATGGTTCGGGAGGAACGCATTCTTAATATTCACCGGGATTGGTGCCAAGGCAGTAAAAGTCATGTCCTTGACTATGATGAGCGGAGCCTGAGAACCCACCCAGGAGTCATCGCCCACGGTAAATGAGACGGATGCATCACGCCGTCCGCGGCGGTCAGCCCGAGTATGGGCCAAAAGATGTTTGCCGCTTTTTGAAAGTGCATTCGAGTCTGCTGATATATAGACACTGCCGATGAGCGATGGGACCATCGGTTCGCTGCTGATGGCAAACGCCGTCTGGAATATGGAGTCCAGAGTTGCTGGGTGAATTATGTGAGGATACTCGAACTTTTCAGGCATGGCCGACTTAGTGTCCGGTATACGGATGACGCTGACGCAGGCATTGTCCCGCTTGTGAAGAGAGTGGATGTTTTGGAACAGGGGTCCGTAATTCATACCGATGACATCGAGAGTCTCGTAAAGCTGCCTTGGAATGACCACCTCGCCGGATTTGTCCTTTGCAGCAACGTACGCCTTACAACACTCCTCGGCGTGAGAGATTCTCCCCCGGAGAGCCCGGCGCTCAGCCCTTACTCCACCGGCGGATGTGCGGTAGTGAATCGCGACAAAGCCGCTGCCATGCTCCTCCCATGGCTTGTCAAGTGGTTTCGAGCATATCGAAAATTGGAACCCAGATGCTCCATCGGATTGACGAGTCTGTTTATTCAAATTCAAGGTATATTCTAACCCACGCGGTGTCAGGGGGATGATCATCGCCTTGTGTATTTTGAACTGCGTGATCTCAATTGCTGAGATATTATCTGACGCTACTTGCTTAGCAGCTTCTAGCACCATTGTGATCATACCGGCGGCGGGGTATATAATGGTATTCTGTACCCGGTGATCCTGAATCCAGGGGTTCTCCGAAACACGAAAGAAGCCACGCCATCGAGGCTGGAAAGGGGTTGAATCGAGCGTGGGCCGACCCACAAGGTCATATCTGCCATGGACTTGGAAACGGTTGGCCCGTGATAAGTGAGACTCGTGCCAATATACACTGTCGTGGTTCCAAGGGTACTTCGGCAAATCGACAAGCAGCTTGGGCTGTCCAACCTGCACATTTCTCATAACTACCCAGGGCATAGATACATTACACCCGTGACCCCAGAGCCTCCCGACAGCTTCGAGGAAAGTGACAGCGGCGTCTTTGTTGCGACGAAGCACGGATATGTATGGCGGTCGCTGCTTTAGGTTCTCCTCGATGTCGAGGATTTGTTTTATTGGGCCTTGAAGCGAAGAATGCGGGCTCAGTTCAACGACCATGCTCGGTCTCTCATCACCCTTGCGGCTAACCATCTCATGCATGGCACCAGCAAACTGGACAGGGGATACCATGTTTCTTAGCCAGTATTCTGGGCAGAGTTCCTCCCAATTGATAGCGCGTCCGGTTACGGATGAGTACATGATGGGGGTCTCGTTACTGGTGTAGCAATCTCCGGATTCAGACGCCGGACAGATTTCGTCGAGCGTTACAAGTTTCCCCTGGCCGTGAGGGTGTCGGATTACTTGGCGAACTGGTTTCCTCGGCATGATGTGAGCAATCGATTGAAGATACTCAATTTCGCACCGCTTCATGTGATGTGAATGATAAGCGACGCCGACAACAAGCACTCTACTGAAGATACCTTCAGCTTCGAAGATTGCTTGGAGCTCTTGAATCTTGTCGGCGTCACCTGATAAGGTCACACTGATCGGGCTGTTAATGCAAGCTACCGCCACTCTGTCATTCCCGACTCGGTCAACGTACTTCTGAACTTCAGAAGCCGAGAGACCTACGGCAAGCATCCCACCCTTAGGATTCTCCGTGTCCTCCGATGCCTGCAGGGTGCTGGCGCAGCGCCCCCGGTAGAAGGCCAGTTCCCAAGCTTGCTCCCGCGAGAGAATCCCTGAAGTATAGGCTGCAGCGATCTCACCGGAGGAATGGCCACAGACTGAGCTTGGGCTGACGCCAAGATACAGCGTCAACAAGTCGACGAGCGCTATCTGTATTGCTGTGGTTGCCGGCTGGGAAATCTCTGGTTCGTTGATTCTCGACGAGTCTTCGTCCTTAAGAAGTTCAGCTAGAAGGTTAAACGGGCATCCTGTGTGAGATTTCAGATACGAGGTTGCTTGTATGATTGACTGCAGGAATACGTCGAAGCCCAGAAGTTCCCTCCCCATGGCGAACCATTGGGCTCCCTGGCCAGCAAATACAAAGGCAACTCTGGCAGGTGTATCATCTGATCCCCTGATGAAGTCCCTGGGTTGCAGTTCAGTTAGCTTTTGAACGAGGTCGCCTGGAGATCGTGCCACGACAGATGCCCTCCATGGCAGGTTAGTTCGCCGGCAACCAAGGGTGTATGCGAGGTTTTCCATGACATTGTCGGAGGCAGAATCGATTCGCTGTTCGACATGTGTGGTATAATCGTGTAGCATTCGAAGAAGTACTTTCTGTTCGTGTGCAGAGAAAACGAAGAGATGTGTCTGCGAGTCACGGACAGGGGCCCGCAGCCCATCATTAGGCGAAACAGATCTGCGTGACTCGGTGAAGAAACTCGTGTCCTCTCCTCGCAGCCGAGGAGTCAAATTCTTCAGGCCATCATCTATAATCGTGGTGTTGTGATGTGCTGTCAGTCCCCTCTGGGATAAGTAGTGAGCGGCATCATCGAGGATGACATGTGCATTCCTAAGATCTCACGAGTTAGTCATCTTGGCTTCTTGGCTAGTTCCAAGTTTGACTTGAGGTGTGCTGAAGGAAGGGATATGATCCATGAGCTCTCCAGCATTACTAAAGCTGAGAGACGTCCCAGCTAAGAGCGCTCACCTAAAGGGAAAAGGGGCAAAAGGAAAAACTTACGTTCCGCCGTAACCAAAACAATTGACACTAACGCGCCTAAGCCCCTTCATTGGCCAAGTAGTGTTCGTAATGGGAACCTTGACCTTCCAGCCTTGGAGATCGATTTCTGGATTCGGTGTCTCGAAGTTCAGATGCCTTGGAATCATCCCATTCTCGATGGTCAGTATTCCTTTGATCAACCCAGCGATTCCGGCACAACCCTCGAGGTGGCCGATATTAGTCTTGACTGAGCCGACATGGAGTGGCTCGTCAATAGTACGCCCCGCACATAACGCGTCCGAGACAGCCTTTAGCTCCCTCCAGTCTCCAGCTCGTGTACCAGTGCCGTGGCACTCAACGTAGGCTGTCTTGTCAACGGAAAGTCCCGCGTTCTTGTACGCCGCCCTGATGTTGTGAAGCTGAGCCTCTGCGCTAGGCAAAGTAATTCCAGGTGTGCGGCCGTCTTGATTGACTCTAGATCCTCTAATCACAGCACGAATGTTGTCATTATCCCGAATCGCATCCCTCAGACGTTTCAAGACAACAATGCCTGTGCCCTCGCCGCGGCCATAGCCATTGGCACGCGCGTCGAATGTGTAGCATTTGCCGTCAGGACTCAAGAAATTCAGGGCTGTCATGGGCATCATGGTTTGTGGCGTCACGATGAGTCCCACGCCACCAGCAAGTGCCTGGTTTGGTCAGCAGGCTATCACCTAGTTTGCCAGGTAGCAAGAGGGGTGGGAACAGAATAAATCAATCTTACCATATTAATATCTCCATTGCGAAGGGATTGACAGGCATTGTGCACGCAGACCATACTGGCGCTGCATCCAGTGTCGATGGTCATGCTCGGGCCTCTGACATCTAGGAAGAATGAAATACGATTTGACAAGATAGCGATTCCATTGCCGGTGGCCGCGTACTTGGGCGAATCATCAGGGTCTCGCAATACTATTTGCTCGTAGTCTACAGCTTGTTAGCCACAAAAGAGGTTAGAGCATAGAGGAAGAGCGTTAGAGATGCGTACCCTTAACGAACGAACCAATCCAGACCCCTGTTTCGGTCTGTTTTAAAGAATTACGGTCAACGCCAGCTATGTAAGTATGTATGTCAGTTTATATAAAGCTTAGGGGCTGGGTCTCGGGTCTCGAGGTCATACCGTTGTCCAAAGCTTCTACTGCGACCTCGAGCAGCATTCGCTGCTGTGGATCTATGGCTTTTGCCTCATCGGCTGGAATAGAAAAAAACTACGAAGGTTAACAATGATGTTATCCGGAGTTATAATTCAGCACAGGTCAGAGCTTACCGAGCTGTCAAATGCTCCTATATTCTCCTTTAGGAAATGACCCCCTCGGAAGGGTATCTAGTTCCAACGGTCAGCCTTAAATTACTGCATGATCCGGGGATGAGTACCTACACTTCCTTGGCGGTTCCCACTGGGATGAAAGTAACTTGAAATGTCGAACCGATCTTTGGGGATCTCAGACCAGGCACTTTCTCCGCTGTGGAGCATCTGCCAAAGCTGTGATGGTGATGTGGCAGTTCCAGGAAACCGACAGCCCATACCGACCACCGCAATGGGTTCAACTGCATCAGGTTCCGGTCCACCCATGTTGGATACTGTGAGCTAATGTTAGTCGATATAGGGTAATGCGGTTCTATGACAGTGGATCGGAAAGCCTTGTGGAGAGGGGAGGGCGGTTGACTTTAAATATTTCAAGGCACGTCCGATTCAGACTGTGATATTCAGGCTACTACCGTTCAACAGCAAGCCATAGGTGATAATCAGACCGCCGGTCCTTGAAGTGGGAATTTACTCCCTTCGACAATCCCCTCGAAGTGAGGAGGTATGGCAACACGAGACTCTGTGACGGTTTGCGTCGGCGACTTACCCATATTTGATAGCTATAGTTTGTAATGCTAGAAGGGGTTGCTGTGTACGATGTATATACAAGTTATATGTGCAATGGGGACGTATAGGAGGGTGTAAACGTGGTAGATCTAGGGCACGTGCTCGATACCTTTCCTATGTGATATAGTGCCTTAAGTGCTAGAATGATCAAGTACCTAGAAAGGTCAAGTGCCTTAGGTATTAGAGGTGTTAGAAAAGTCAAGTGATACGTATTGGGGAAGTTTGTTTGATATGTATGGCCAGTAATTGGTCTGTCTGTGCTTACCTAGTGTCGACGATGAAAAACTTGCTCAGATTGTAATGGTGCTTTTTTCACTAATATTCTTAGCTATCCGTGCTTCTTGTAATGTAGAATGGATACGATAAGACGAACTAAATCACCCATTCTTTGCCACGTAATTTAAGGTATTATATATTAGAAATTGTTCCCAACAGCGAATACATGTGTTGTTCACCTACCGTTTTCCCCCTTTATTATTAGGGGCTATACGGCGTAGTAGAAACAACACACTGATGCGACTAAACAGCCTTTGATATCACGAGATAATAGTGACTTTAATATGCAGATACTCGAATAAACCAACAAATAAATATTATTGTCCATGTAAATCACCCATTTACACATATAGACCTGAGACGGCGCATGTTATTTGAACTGGGATGATCCAAGCCTCAACGTCTTAGTAAATCCCCACATGTTGTTTGCTTAATGACTGTCCGAGTATATCATATCCACTCCCTCGATCTCTTCTCAAGTTTATATGGGTTAGCCAATGCATAGTAGGTGATGTTGTATCCATACTTATAGTGTTAGTTGGCGTGCCACCGATACAAATACACCTAACTCGGAAATTTTTTCCAATGGCACAAAAGATGTACCAATCATCTCAAATACTAAGCTGTTTGGCTACTTAGCGCTGCCGTTGTGGCCTCCAGACCGGTATAACCACAGTTAGACGTCAATCACCCGGCTGGATTGTCATCTAGCATCAGGTAGTCTGACATGGACAACAGCTAGCAAATAAGCATCAAGTAGTATTGTGTACTTACATAGGTCAATATGAGGTTACCATGATATCTCCGGGGTTGTGGAGAGATGCAAGCCGGCCTGGAGCCACATATAGCAAATGCAGATGCATTCGTTCGCGTACGAAACCAGCAGATCGGATATTGTTGATATATTAAGTGGCTTCTATATTCCAGGCGCACGTGCTTTGCCCTATTAACCATCCAGGCGGGAGCTGGAGAACTGGGTCAGTTTGCTTCAGAAGCATCGTGGCCTGTCCCCGGTATACACTTTCCAGAACGACTCCAACAACTCGAGCGGGGAGACGTGATAATCTGGACGACACAATGGACTAGTTACAGAAGTAGATCCACCGTATTACACCCGTGATGCGGCTCGGTGGCAGGGTAGGTAGGTATGGAGGTCGGGGGTGAAATGCTTACGGCCGTATAGTCCCGAGGCTTCCATTCCCCATATATGATTTGCATGTTGGTGGGTATTATCCCAGTCTTTCGGTCCTCACTACCTGGTGCAGAATCTCGGACTATCAAGCCGGTGCTCCTTACACTATTGAATTAAGCCCAAACCAACATCTCTAACTAGATTTTGGCCCCCTCAAATTTATCAAATATTACTTTTCAATCGCTCGAGTCCGTAGCTCCATGTTATGTATCATATGCCACGAAATCAACTTTAAACTTAGACTTGTATGGTGATTTTTCTTTACGCCCAAGTTTGATTGAACGCCTTGCCCCTGACAGACCTATCCCAAACCAACATCTATGTTACTATTAACTCGAATCCAGGTCTCCACGTCCCGTATTGGGCGTAAAGGAATTGAATACATGTAGACGGATTCGAATTGTTACCTTTGACGATTTTATTACATGGCGCCTCCAACTATACATATTATAGATTGAATGGGGGCAAGGGAAGGGAGAAAAGGAGAAGTGGATAAGGGGCGAACGGGGTAAAAGGAGAAGGCTAGAATAGGAGTCTATGTTACTAAGCGACCCGGGTTGGAATTCCATACGGTCGGTCCTAACCGATGCAGTGATCATACGCTGCAGATACTTTCAACTTTCCTTGCCTTGTACGCCTTGGGGATACTCACAGCTTCCTCCAATGCTTTTCGGTGACTAGGCTCGCCACTGGGCGGGATTGTGTGATGGTTTCACAAACGGGACTCGACATGATCTATCAAGCCCATCACCCATCACAGGTTCCGTTCCACGTTCATGGGTTCATTACAGCTGCACGGTTGCAGTTGTGCGTGCACCAGGCCTATATTTCACACTGTTACCCCTCGGGATGGTATTTCTTTTTGCACAGGAGGATAAGACATGTAGTACGTTGCGAAAGCCTGATGCGCAATAGTTTAGAGTATGTAATTTACATGGGCAAATCATGTCTTATGTACAGGTTACACATATATTGAACTACACCGTTGGCCGCGAGTAGGCTGCAGACCTGTAGCCGTTGACTTGTCAAACTGTGACCCTACACAAAACACCCGTTACCGGCCGTCTTTCCTAGACATGAATTTCAAAGAGTTTGCAAGGCATTATCTAAACCTATAGACTGTAGATTGTAACCTACCTAGGTAGGTATGAATGCCAGGGTCGGTAGAAGAGCTCAAACTACCTACAAGCCTAGGTAGGCAGGTGGGCAGGTAGTCCGCAGCTCTCAAATTCTTGTGCTTCGTTGCGCTGATTCGGCTAGACACGGCTGTCTACTCCCTCTGGTTTCGTTCAGATTGCCCATTGTCTCATGTAAGTCTTTCCCAGACTTCCATGTCGTGCAATCTGGCAATCCAGCAGTCGCTTGGATATGATAGATATGATGCAACGGAGAACTCGTTGATTTACGTGTAGGGAGTATAGTGTATAGTATTTCAGGGACCGCGGGGAGTAAGCGTACATAAAGACGGGAATTCCAACATGGAGCTTACCAACGCCCAATCTTTTCTCAGCTGTACTTGCCTGTAGAGATTTACTTTTAAGGCAAGGACTTACCCAAGCCAGCCAGAGTCAACCAAGATAAGCTACCCAGTGTCAGCCAAGCTGTCAGCCAAGCATCGTAAGATCGTAGGATCGTAGTGGCCCCTCCCAAAATCTCCAGAAAGGCTTAAAGTTCAACCCCTTGCTTCGTAGGGCCCGGCAGTTACAAGGCTTGCGAGGTTCCCTACCCCCTATACCCCTTGCCTTGGGTACCCACTCAGCCCAGCTCAGGCTGAGCCTCTCCTATACCCCTATACCATCTCTACCACTCTCACATATCATTCATCACATATCATTCATCATATATTATCTATCTCCTGTCGCCTGTCGCCTGCCTTATTAAATCTGTCTCTCTAGTTGCTATTTCCCCTATATGTATGCGATAATTGACAGATATGAACGAAACCTGTATGGTAGCCAACAAAAGACTGCCGAGAAAAACACTAATGAGAGGCCCATCGAATGAGTACCAACGGGCTTGGCCGAGAATATAGGACCCGAAGGCCGAAGATCTGCGCAGCAGCGAACATCAGCGTTGAGAACCCCGTCAGGATTGTCGTCCTCGACCCCTTTTCAGTAACTCGATGAAAATAAAAAGGGAAACTTAGAGTACGACCAACCCCCACAGGGTAGACTCGCTCCCATAATACACCTTCAGCCTTACGAGGCTTCTATGCCACGGGCATATCGAATTATTTGTCTCTCCTAGTAGGACTTTTACCTATCTATCCCAGGATATTTATTATCCACATACTCATCGCCATGCCCTATCAGGAGTCCGTTCAAGGCTGGCGTCTGATCGTACTGATCGCTACGTAAGGAGAGACTTCGAACCGAGTCATCGTTGAACAAGAGCTGATCGCATATCTAATAGTCAACTTATTGCCCTCCTTTTCGCCACCATCGACACATCTATCGTCTCGACGGCCCTTGTCACCATATCTATCAGTCTTCAAGACTTTGTAAACGCACCATGGGTTATCCTCTCTTATCTTCTCACCTATCTCGGCTGTGCCACCGGCTTCTCCAAGTTGAGCGACATTTACGGTCGACGTAACATGTTATATTGTTCGTGGACGCTGTTTGTTGTATTTTCCGTCGGCTGTGCTCGTGCTGTAACTATGACCCAATTGTATGGCTCGCCTTTCATCCCTGATCTGTGCGCCGTCCTAACCATCAACTAATAAGTGAAACAGAATCGTCTGCCGAGCGTTTCAAGGTATGGGAGGTGCTGGCTTGTATAGTATTTGCCAAATTGTGCTCTTTGAGGTGAGCGGTAAAGACAAACCTGGCTTGATGGGTGGGCTCATTGGCGTCACGTTAGCCATCTCGTTCGTGCTGGGACCTGTTCTGGGGTCTGTCATTGCATCGACGACCAAATGGAACGTTATATTCTGGATCAAGTATGCATCAACCCCCGGTGCCCAAGGTTAATGCTGACATGTGCAACAGTGTTCCCGCTGGCTTCCTCGCCATCGTTGCCCTATACTTGACCTTTCCACGCGAACAAACGGCACAACCGAAAGGGTGGGATTCGGTTCGAAAGATCGACTTTGTCGGCATATTTTCTATCATAACAGCAAGCGCGTTGCTTGTATTTCCCCTCCAGGAAGCCGGCACCTACACATATGCCTGGGATAGTGCAGTTGTCGTCGTAACACTATCGATCGCGTCGCTCAGCTGGGTACTTTTCTTCACTTGGGAGATATACCTTAGCTTGAAGCGCTCTACGCACATCGAGCCAATCATGCCGCTTCGACTGTTTCTTCGAAGAGTCTACGCAAGCGGTGTAATGTATATGAAGTCGCACACCCTCGCTGTCGGTGGAGTTAACTAACCGGCATTAGATGTACTGTTTGTACTGGTTTCATCTTCGTGTCTATCCTTGTCATCCTCCCTGAACGTTTCCAGATTGTGAACGGGGAGAATGCACTCTGGTCGGGCATCCACCTTCTACCGATGCTAGTTTCAACTTCCTTCGGCGCCTTTCTTGCAGGGGCTGTTTCGCGCAAACGGAACAATTCATCGTGGGTGATGATGGCAGCACAAGTTCTCCAGCTTATAGGAATCGCCCTCATGTCCATGCTCCGAGATGCTACTACTCAAACCCAGGTGCAGTATGGGTTTCAGGTGCTCCTCGGCCTCGGCATTGGCCTTTCTCTCGGGGCCGGAACAATCATAGCCTCGGTGCAATCACATGGCCGAGACCTGGCCGTTGCTCAAGGCGCAATTGCACAAGCTCGCGTGTTCGGCGGTGCTGTTGGCATAGCAATCTGTACTATTATCTTCAACAGAAAGGTAACATCAGATCTCCAGGGCGAACTAGACCCTGCAGATCTTACAGCGCTACATCACAGCCCAACCGTCACCTCCTGGTTACCACACGATATTCAGCTTCTCGTTCGATCAGTGTAAGTTCACCAATCGTTCTTCTTTATCAAATATCCCCTACTATACTTTGTAATTCGTATGAGGCGAATCTGATGTGAAGCCTGTCCATCTTCCAGCATCTGTGGTCATAATCATAGTAGTTAATAACGGATATAGATACGCCTCTGCTTTTACGAGCGATATTAACGTCATGATCGGCGCCGGCATTGCTGGTGTTTTTGCCAGCGCGTTTGTTTACGAGAAACACCCACCGTCAATAACCCAACAGACCAAGGAGGCCAGCGGGGTTGATGGGCAGAGTGATACGGAACTAAGGGCAATCCCAACTGGTGCCAGTCAAAGGCCGTTAGTGTGAAATGAGTGATAGACGCTGTCGGTGGTTTGGCCTGGAGCGACCATTGGAATGATTGTGCCTTGCTGACAAGTGTCAGGTGACACATACTATTTGGGTTACCCCTGACATTTGGCGGGCAATTTGTACGATAATTGGGTATTCTGCTTATACATGCTCCTAGAGGGTATAATGTATTAGACGCCAGGTAGGGTAGTTAAGCAGGACGAAACACGTGTACTTGGGTAACTTGGGTGGTTGAAAAGACTTACAAAAGCCTGGGTCGAGTACCACTGACTGTATCCCTTGCATCCAAGACGCTGCCTGTATTGTGTGATTCGTGATGGAGGTGTATATAGGACGTAGGGAAAGATAGGATACTGGAAGGAGACATCAGAAATGGGTCTCGAGGTGCCATTCCCGGGATACTGCACAGCTTAGAAGCCAGTGACACATCCATATCTCGCGTAGTGCGGCTCGTCTCCCAAGCCACCGGTACGATGTCTCGGGTGTTGCAGACTGAAATATCATAATGGGGGCTTTGTACTAGCTTGGCGCTCGGTCGTATGGTCCATCCCGTTCACCCCCCTTGCACCGGAATGACCCAACAAAGGTTGTGGAACCGGTTTACAACATTTGCCTCTTGATGACCCGTCGTCCAAACCGCCGCCCATATGTCCACATATGTACACCTGCTGAGACATAGAATCTAACACATATCTAACCGCCCAATTGTCTATAGATGGGGTGGAATAATTACCAAATTTACCCATGTGAAAAGGTCGATTTCCATGTCTGGGGGCACTATAACCCTTGTGTCATGTCCCCCGAGACCCTTAATACCGTGTACGACCGCCTGACGTCTATGTTCGCCCAGGATGGCGGTACAGTTGGATAGTGGCACTATTTAATGGGCACCTATGAGACTTGAAGGATCAGCGCGAGTTGGTATATCCGACATCACACACTCACTTGGCCGTTTCATGACGCACACTCCGACGAAAGAGACAGTAGATCTTTGCCCTCGGGCATAGGTATAATGTCCCCCACTGAATTGTTCGGAGTTGTTGCTGTCAGCGTCAACATCAAGCCGCAGGAGAGTTCTATATGATGAAGAATCAATATCGGAAGCCACCGTCTAACTAAGTCTATGATACATGACCTCTAGCGACCATGTTATGCAATCGGTGGTCCTCCCAAAAAAAGAAACCCGTATGAGGACACGAAACTCCTAATCCATGCTCTTCTTAGACAAAATTCGCTATTGTTTCCATGGTATCATGCTGACGCTGTCACATACAAGGGTTGAATGTAAACCTTGTGATAAATCAAAAGAGGAAAGATGCAAAAGCTCTCAGTCCCACCCGTGAATGCCTCCGCTCGTGCTGCAACGTAATCATTCCGAATCAAACAAACAAGCATACTCAGCTTCGAGCAATAGCAAAGACGCTCCCGACAAGAATACTTCAGCAACCTCGGTTCCCCTCAACCTACCCTTTCGGCCAGCTTTGTTACCGTCATCATCTTCTCGATCAGCTCGGGGATCCTGAAGGGTTTCACCAGTACATCGTCGCACCCCGCACCCTTGGCTTCCATAATCTGCTCCATACGTGCGTTGGCGCTGACTGCTATGATAGGTATCCGCGGCCCTTTGAGGTGGCCTGACTTCTCCAGCTCTCGAATTTTGCGCGTGCAAGTGAGGCCGTCCTGTATCGGCATCTCAATATCCATCAGGATAAGACTGAGTGGGAATTGTCCACTGGAGCGGTTTGTCTTCTCTAGTTTCTCCAGTGCTTCCACTCCGTGATTGGCAACTTCGACGGCGCAGCCACTCGTGATTAAATCGCGACGCGTTATCTGTTGGTTGATCAGATTATCTTCGACTAGAAGCACACCTTCAATTTGGGGTCCGAGCAGTATCTTAGTCGGCTTCGGCATGGTAAAGGGGCCTTTGCTTGTTCCTTTGCCGAAGGTGCCACTGGGTGCTTTCAGAATGTGACCGACTGCCTCCGCAGCTGATCGAGCCTCCTGAGATGCTTCCTCGCTAGGCACCTGCGTTTCAATGTAGAATGTAAACGTCGATCCTTGGCCAGGGCTAGACGCTACGCCGATGGCGCCGTTTTGCATCTCCGTCAGTCTGCGGCTAATGAACAATCCGAGACCCGAACCTCCGTATTTCACGTGGGTCTTCGAATTTGCCTGGACAAACCGCTGGAATAGCGACGACTTCTCTTCTTCCGTAAGGCCTTGCCCGGTATCCTTGACTTCGAACATGAGGTAAACCCTATTCTCCTCAGGAACTGGCAAAGACGGCCCGTCGCCTTGCCATGCCTGCTCGACAGCCCGAGGTATGAACTGGACGGAGGAGCTGCGGGCGTCGGGCCGAGACTTGGAAGCACTCATAGTGATCGACACGTTTCTCTTAGGTCCGTTTTTCGTGAATTTCAGAGCGTTGGTCAAGAGGTTAATGAGAACTTGTTTCAACCGAGAGGGGTCCAAATCAAGAAATTCAATGTTAAGCTCAGTGTAAGACCTGTCCACTACCATGGTCAAGTCAATGTCAACCCTACGAGCTTCTACCTCAAACATCTTGTATGCTTCCTGTGCAATGTGAATGGGGTTCACCGTGATTGGCGTAATAGATAGAAGATTGGAATCTAGCTTGGACATTGTTAAGATGTCATCGACGATGCGCTTCTGATGCTGAGCACAAGCTATGATCGTCTCTGCATTGTCTATGCTGTCTTTCAACAGCTGGTCCGCTTCTTGGTAAAATCCTGTTGAGGTACCAGGGGTCCGAGGGTTTGACACGCTCTTATCGTGTTGAGCAAATCGCGTATCGACCAACTCTTGCGCTTTGGTCAGGCAACCGATAACTGCATCGGCGCATTGGATGATCGCACTCAGGGGATTTCGCATCTCATGCGAGGTCATGTCAATGAAGTTTTCTTGTTGGCGTTTAGATTCGATGGCCTCGTCTTTCCGTTGTCGCTCTTTTTCGAACTGCCATTTCTGCAGCGAGACATCGCTGAGGCAGCCGGTAAAGGTCTGTATGACACCCTCAGAATTGCTTACCGGCATGAAGGTAGCAAGAACCCAACGAGGTGCGCTGATTTGCTCTCCAGTGGTGTCTGTTTCGGTCCATTGCGTTTTTAGCCGAAGTTCGGCGGTCTGCGACTTGCCCTCTTGGACAAGCTTGACGAACGTCTTCTTAAGAGCCGCCACATCCTCTTCGACAACACAAGTTTCAAATGGCTTTATCGACACTTGCGAAAGGTCCACTCTGTCCAGCCCACACATTTCGAAGAATACGTTGTTCGCACCAAGCAAACGGCCATCGAGAGCCATGTCGTACATGCCTACGGTCGCAAGTTCCGCCATGCTGCAGAGAAATTAGTAGTTGGTCTTTATTCAAGCCAGACATCCGGCAACCTGTTGAGAAAGCCTCGGTTTGCAGGCTAATCGATGGAATCGCCCAAGAAAACAAATCGTACTACAGCACGAGAAAATGGAAAAAGAGAACGAAAGGACTAAGGTATACTCACCGCTTGAGATGTTCTGCCTGCTGGGCCTTCCGGATTGCTTCCTCCGCGGCCTTTCTATGCAGAGTCACGTCCGTTAAGCAGGCTAAGACCTGGTTGATTCTACCATCGGGTCCCCGTTCGGCCTTTAAAGAACCTAGAACGTGTCGTACGCCCTCATCGTCCGCATCCAGATCTAGACCCGCTTTCTCAAAACTGGGAGAACTTCCAATCGGGTGTTGGAGGGGATAGTTGTCTTCCTTCGGTCTCCGAACCCGGAACTCAATCGTGACGGAAAGTGTTCTCTGAAGCTCTTCGTATGCACGCTGCACGTTTGGCTTATCCTCCTCAATGACACAAGACAGGAAGCCCTCGGGATTAAGTGGGTTGACTTGGGGGGCGCCGGTGATGCGATGCCACGCGTCGTTTGCAAACTGAATATTACCCCGATGATTTCCAAAGCACATCCCAACTGGAATGAACTCGGCAATCTGTTGGAATTTCTGTACAGACTCTGTAGCTTCTTTCGTCTGCATCGTGAGCTTTTCCTTTAGCATAGCCTGGTCGTACGCGGCTTGCTCGGCGATGTTGCGACCCCTTCGTGCTTCTTCCTCAAGAAGAACAGTTGATGCCAGGGTGGTGGTAAGTTTCTGCCCAAGCAAAGAAATATACTGGCGGTAATCGTTGTCGTATGGTCGGCGGGGGTTGAGACCAAGCAAAAGTAAGCCCAATACCCTCTCCTCTTTCGTTGGCCGTATAGGGCAAATCACAACCTCGCGGCAAGGGTCCTCAAAGCCACGCCAGTGTAGACCGTCAAGCAATGACTCAGGTAACGACCCGTCTTTGATCTGAAGCAGCAGGGGGTTCTGCGATTGAAGAGCCTTTTCAAAAGCCGTAGATAAGCCCTGACTACTTTTACCCAGCTGCAGCTTCGGCGGTGCTATAGGGTGACCCTCGGGAACACCCAGGGAACCCTCTAGTTGGCAAGCTTTGCCCATAGAAGGCATATGAGAATCATCTTCAACCGAGTATAGAATCGCAAGAGGAATGTCGTAAGTGGGTTGGCATGCCTCGAGCTCTTGAATTAGCTTGATCCAGAATGACTTCACATCACGCGCCGTAACCAGCATATCACCCAAATCAATCAGCATTTTCGTTCGTCTCTCCCAGAGTCGCATAGAAGTGGTGTCTTGTATAGGTTGGATGAAACCGAGGCACCTGTTTCTCTCGATTATAGGGATGATAGACCACTTCAGATACTTCTCCTCGGAGCTCCCGTCGGGCTTTTCCACAAAGAAGCGCCATTCGTCCTCGTCGGCGGCACGGTGTTTTGAAGACGTCGTCGACATAGCCAGTTTGATCTTCTCGCAAAAGTCGGGCCAGGCATCTTCCACCGATTTCCCCAATAGCGCAGGGTGCTTGGAGCCGCATAGTTTGCTGAATGCCTCATTGTATAGTGTGGTCAGCTTATCGCCCCAGTAGATAACAATGGGCCGCGAGTCGACTAGAACCTGGTTGAATGTCTGTTGAAGGAGGGCAGGCCAATGAGACAAGGGGCCGAGAGGTGTCCCAGCCCAGTCAAAAGTATCTATTACGTGAACAAATGATTCTTGCTCGGGCATGTAATCTGACGGTATCCAGCCATGGCTGCCGTCGCCTGAAATAGCAGGCCCGGTAGGTTCATGAAGAAGGCTATTGCTATTGCTGCGGTTGTGGGTAGTGGACGGACGAGAGACGTCGTCCGACAACTGCTGGTCATTGCTGCTAACGACGACCCATTCATCGCGAACTATAGACCGAGTCCAGTATATATTTTCGAACAGAAAGGAACGGGCACTGCCAGCACCGGGAGCGCTAGCGGTGGTTATCCAATCCCAAAATGGGCCGTGGCGCAACTGGGACAGCTCGATGATGCTCTTGCACAGGTCGGGGTTTTCGCGCAGGGCGGGGTTCAAGTATGCGGGCTGCGATGGTTCGACGGAGACTTGGATCGGGACTTTGACGGGGGCCTTGACGGGGGTGTCGACGGGGGTAGAGGCGATGATGAAGGTCGGTCGAGGGTCAGAGTCGAGGAGATTCAAGATGCCGAGGTCGGATAACCCCATTGGTGGGTACATCATCAGCACAGCTGGTGGCGTGGGCAGCGTGGTTCGATGATGGCGAGCGAGTCTACACTACATAATAGTGGAATATTCAACTACATAGCAGCATGGTAATATCGAATGAGAATGCGAATGGGGCGGATGATCAGCAGAGGGGCAGAGGAAGAATATGTTGTCCTTGACAGATTCAAGAGCCCCCCAGGAAGGCAACCCCAGCAGCCCCAGGCATTGGACCTGATGGATCTAGGAAAAAAAACCAAGGAAACTTCGAACTTTAAAATGACAAGTAAAAAAAAAGCCAAAATCAGCGCAATCTTTTTTTTTAGTTCATTTCTCTTTCCTATTCTATCTTATTTTCTTTTACATTTTTAGCTCTCTTATTTTTTTTTATTTTTTTTTTATTTTTTTTTTTATTTTTTTTTTTATTTTTTTATTTTTTTATTTTTTTACTAGTTTTATTCGTCATTTTAATGAATTATTCTATCATACGTAGCATTTAGATAACAGTCGGCCTCGGCTAATTTGATATCCGTATTTTCAATTTTCAAGTGGTCATCTTACTTCTTGCACCGGTGCACTTGACATCTATCCACCAAAAAAGGCTGAACCGAAGACCAGAGTCCGAGCAACTTCTTATCATTTCTTTTTTTTTTTCAGTCCTACCTACTTGTAATGGCGAAACTATGAACTGGGTTTGGGGAATGTGAGATGCAGCAGGAGTGGGCAAATGTAACATAATTACACTCCAACCTTCCTTGCTAAGACCAGTTCGTCATGAATAGGGAACACACCTATTAAGACTAGTCTAATGTAAGGCTCGCTTAGAAAATAGGTACCTACCTAGGTACAGTAGCAAGATACTTCGTAGCTCAGTTCTAACTGCCCGGCGTTAACCTTCTAATCCAATCATGACTTCCATTTCATATTAGGCAACGTCGGCATACATCCCAAATCTTTATACCTATTTATGGATGCCACAATCACCCCCAATATACCCAAATGGATCTGACAGCCCAGAAGCCCAAGGAAACCACAACGCAAAACCGAGCAGGGTAAAATTGCCGATATTGCAGCAAAAGGGGCAGCGAAGACAACTGTAAGGGGCTAGTCATACATGGGGACTATGGCATCCATCTTTCTGAATCTATATCTGATATCCAGACAAGTAGTTCCAAAGCCTAAGGGTCACGAGCCGAGATGCTAAAATCCTGATAGAAACTCGGAGGCTTCTAGAAATCAACCTCACAATTAGCTCAATTTGTAAAATCGCCTAGGTTAGCATTGAGATTCCCGATGAGAATAATGATTTAGGTAATATAATGATCTCGAGCTTAAGCAAAGCATCGAATCGAATTCCAGGGCTTCTGAATTTCGAAAAGAATAGATACGAAATAAATAGAAAATATACAGATTTAATAAAATAAAAAATAAAAATAAAAAACCTCACGAGAATAAACCGGTGGTCAAATTGGACGCGTCTAGCAACTTGCAAAATACATTTTACGTAACTGATAATATATATGAATCAGGTTGACTATCCAGCAAACAGGATCATAGTAACAGGCCAAAAACACGACGCCGGCAGGATTCGAACCTGCGCTCCCGAAGGAAATGCCTAACCCTATGCCAGAGACATAGCAGGGCATCACGTTAACCACTCCGTCACAGCGCCTTAATCCTCAGGGATATTCTTCAACTTTCGATGAGATATGGAGATTTTGCGTCATATATGTGGGCGCATTTGACATTGCAAACGCTCTAGCGAGAATATTAGACGAAAGCTAGCGACACTATTCGAATATCTACCTGTACCTAAGCTAGTCTCGGTTTTCGGTGGGTAAAAGCCTGAATGTCATCAAACACCCATTTAATAGGACTGACAAATGATATGTCTGTACCCCCCGTCCAGGGTTCGTTCGGTTTGGACATGATTGCGTCGCTACTACCAGTGAGTATGCCAACAACCCGGCCCTCAAAATCAAAGACGCAAGAGCCTGACTCACCCGGCTCGGAGAATTTATATTTATCCCCCACACGCAAGACGACTAGCATCTCCCAGCTGATCAATGTATCCTCCGGATCTTTCGTGGGCCGTCGAACCACAGCTTCGATGGCGCTTTTTGTACCAAAAGTCAACCCAGTCTTGCTTCCTCGTTTGCCAACGCGAAATGAAGTTTTCATACTTTCTTCGCCTATGTCCTCTTCGCCTGTACCCTCTAGTTGAAGGGTAAGAAAACCTTTGTTGAGAAGCTCTTTCGAGATTCTATCCCAAAACTCACTACCGATTATCTTTTTAGCCTCGCATACGCCATCGTCGCCAATGTACACTTGGTTTGCAGCGTTGTGAAGAGACGGGGTTGACTCTACTGTAACAAGTGCCCAATCCTTAACGTATCCCAGCTGTCGACTAGAGCGCTCATATTTGGGGTGGTAGGCTAGATAGCCAATCTTGTTATCACCTGTCTCTTGCTTCTGTTGGAGGGCCAGATGATTTTTGTCGATATATTTAACCTCCTGCTTGATCAATTCGACTCTTTCCTTTTCAACTTTGTCGGCGCACTTCTTCTCAAGGAGTTGGTTTATATGTTTTTTAAACCTCTCGAGGTTCTCGAAACATCTTTCAAATCCAAGGCGGGCGGCCTGGACGTGGTACTGGCGTCTGGAGTTTTCTCCAGATCGGGCTTCATCATTTCTTCTAGGAGAAGGGGCCCGTCGACCTCGAGGCCTTATAGCTCTCATCGAGAGCGCGTCTGTTATGGACGACGTGGCGACAGGTAAGAGCGTAAACCGTTGATTCGTCTCCTTCTAGTTTGAGGTGCAGGCCGACGGTGCCCTCGCCTCTGAGTTCTTCGTCATGGTATCCGATCGCGTATCCCGAATACCGCAGCATAGGTAGAATCTCCTCATTTATATTATGATTGGTCCAACCTTCCTTGTCTAATGCATCCTCAAATCTCGCCTCTTTATTTCTGTCCACAGACTGACATGAGCCGTGGTTGTCACAACGACCTTCGCGAATCTCTACTTCCACATCGAAAATGCGGAATTCTCGGAGGATCTTGCGGCATTCGAATGCAATACTAAGGCCGGTTTCCCAATCGAGGCTACCCTCCTCGACCGGAATTTGGAAGATGATAGGGAATGGTAGTTTTAGGCTGTCCCTCTCGAGACCGATCCTAATCGGGAAGAAATAGCTCCAGGAACACCCCTCCAAAGCCTCTATAATTTTATTCGAGATTTCTCTTGTCAATTTGTGTATAATCTCTTCGCTGTTGATAGTCGCATAACGCTTGGGGATTTGGAAAGTGGTATATTCCCAGCCGCGTTTTTCTTCTGGTTTGGTCCAGGGGTTGCGGCGTGTTCTGGCTACTAGTTTTAGCGACCCGGCAATGCCGTAATGATATAAGTTTATTTTTTCGTTCCCGGGTTTCTGATATATGTTATGGCGTTAGTTTACATACAGCTAGTATGACAAGGAGTGGCTGGAGCCTGGGGTGGCTGGTGCCTAAAAGCCCCCACAAAGCACTAGAACCTTCTAAGCAGGCAGCAGCTGGTGGCCTGAGCGGAGCTTGCTTATTTAAAGCCTAGCGTATATGCAAGTCGTAGATTTTTTCCTTTTCTAGCTTTTCATACTGAAATACATATATATATAAATAAACGTTTAAATTTAAATTTTTTTTTTTTTTTATAATATAATAATATATATTATATAAATTTAATAATATAATATATAAATTTTAT